>CM076971.1:20131875-20549375 GCA_039105355.1 Benthosema pterotum | reverse complement strand
ATCACATATTCTGTCATTCGCGGTCTAATTTTAAAACGCTGTGCTCGCACTGAAACGTGAACCTTTCTTGAACTTGTCGGAACATCTGTTTTATGTATCTTAATTATTGCCACTTTCATATCATATCATTCACACACATACACATTGAAAATGTTTTGCTCTGTGATTAATGCCTTATTTTTGTTTAGACTAACTCGGTGAACTCAAGGTTATTGCAACCTTGAACACTTAGTGCTGCCTTCAGATGTTATACTCGCCATCTAGAAACGAAAACTAAAAACACCTTAAATATTTTATTTATTTCATAAATAGAGAATCCTTCACTCAATTGGGACTGCTGCCGTTGCAAGTTGATTATGTCACGTCCAGCCCTATGGAATATATGGAATACACATGCTAATAAAAGGTACATAAAATATTGATTTGATGCTCATGGTTTTAAGTTCATTCCATAGGACTGGACCCAGGCCCGGATTTAGCAGCCCTACTAGGGTGGGCTGGAAGAATGGCAGGGTGGGCAACTCCAAACTTTCTCATATGAAGCAGTGTTTTCCAACCTTCTTGATACCAGGGCCCACTATTTATTCGGCATTTGAGCTACGGACCACCATTTGAGGACATTTTAGCCCCACAGACCCTAAACACTAAAGATTTTGCTTTTGTCCACAATTCCAGGCTTTGGGAAACAAAACAGTCAAAAATATAGATCAAAATGATCATAAATCTTCTACGTCCTCTAGTTGTGTAAACTTGTGGGTATATTCTATATTCTATATTCTATCTGGTTTCATTTTTACGCTCTCAATTAGTTACATCTAGTTAACCAACTTTCCACCATTTAGCTGGGGCCCACCTGGACCTCTCTCAACCACTGGTGGTCCCCTACCACTGATGAAAACCACTGATTACCTTTCATTGGGTGGGCAGGATGCACATTTGGGTGGGCTCTGTCCACCCCTGCCGCCCTCTAGATCCGGCCCTGACTGGATCACACATGGACATATGATAATGACATCATCATCAACTTGTGAAATACTGTATGCTCTATTCATGAAAGAAATAAAATGTGTTTACGAGGGCAAGCATAATGTTTTAAGGCATATTTGTCTTATTAGCCAGGGATCCTTTTAATAGTTATCATCACACCGATGATTTTGTGACAGCAGCCCTGCGATTTTTGAAGTTGCATCACTCCGGCTCTGCATAAAGTTGCATCACCCATGCGGGACGTTTTTATAGATTAGCATGATCATGATGCAATGAAGAGACACATTACAGTGAGACTTAAACTATTACCACTCAGGACGCAAATTGAGCAAGTTTAGTGTGAGCCCAAGGCCCATTAAAATATATTAGTACACTCGTGTCAAGTACCGTATGCTACTAATCGCTTCGGTGTGATGCTGCACTCTGCAATCTGATGTAAATGTAAATGTAAATGTACAGCTGTGCTACGGGTTGTTTTAAAGGCAGTTTATCTTTTCACTAATGCAAAACAGCAAAGAGGGTCATTACTTTGGTCATTACAGAATACAACCGACACATTTGTCTTTTTCACACCCAGTAGTAAAAAGTAGAGTAGGCCTAGGAGTACTTGAACCTCGGCTGGACTCGCGGGACGAAAATTCGGCTCGTTCATTTTTGCCCAAATTTGACACACCATATTCTTGGGTTCATCTCAACCAGTGTGCAGGTAGCAAACTCCACACCCACACTCTGTCAGCACACACAAACAAGCCATACCACCATTTTTACACAACAACATCAATAACACAAACCAACAGACACCTACACAACCCTTTGTTGCTCTCACAAGAATTATGAGATTATCCTGGCTGGCCGCCCCCCAGTACAGTGGCCCCCTACGGTCGCAGCCCACTGGAAGAGCTCCCGGTTCTTATATGGTCAGCAAGACCCGCCTCGACACCCAGGCTTTCATTTTCGTCTGCGTTGTGCGAAAATGGAAAGCCTGCACTGATTTGTTCGCTGTGGTGGCCTAGAAGTGTACTGAACACTCTGTACTGCGTTGTATCACATTCAACACATCACTCACAGTAAACATGGCAGACTGCATTGCAGACAGATTTATCTCTGCAGGTTCAGATAGTCCATGCAGATTATCCATAATTATAACCCACCCTGTTGCATTCACACACTAAGAATGTCTGGGGACACCAATCAATTTGTTGTTTTGGAGGGATTTTTTTGTGGTTTAAGCACCACATTGAGCTGTTATTAACCATACTTATTAATAGGAATGTGAATACTGTGAACCATTGAAAAGTATAGGCGCTGTTGGTGTGTGGTGTGCCTTTTCTGCTCCACGGAGGCAGGAGATTTGTCCAAACATAACCATGATTAATTAAGAGATTAAATGCGGTGCCTTGCACTTGACTTTGCACCCAGATCATGCACCCTTTAACTAGCTGAAGTGGAGCTGGACATGCCTCAAGGCACAAGCATTTTAGACAATATTATCTCATTTAAATAATAGGGCTGGTTGTGTCCTGTGAGAGGTAATTATTTAATAGTAGATTCAAACCTAATAAATTATGATGAGAAAATGGTAGATTGTAATATTGCGAGGTTTGGACGCTAAGGTAATACTGGTCATTTATGGTAAAATTGGTGGCTGGTGGCCTCTATATGCTTCACTAAACATCTCACCCAGAAATGGACACATGCCTGCAGGGCTCAATTTTGTCACATGCTAAACCCCTTATCCCAAACCCCTTCTTAATGGAATTTGGAATACTTCAACGTGCCAATCTATTGACACGTTGTGAGCTTGCAGACTGTCCATTTCAACTATTGAATCATGTTTTTATTAAATAGTTTAAAAAGGCAAAGAAGTTAAGGGATAAGGTGTTTAGCGGTGACAAAAATCTATAGGCCATATTGTTACCACATTAACACTAAACAGATGAACTGAATAAATTGTTGTTGTTTCAAAGACTATATGACCAAAATGTCTATAGGCTGTAGTAGGGGGTGTCTCAATTTACCTGATGTCTCACATTACCGTCTCTCTCTCTCTCTCTGAGAGAGAGAGAGAGAGAGAGAGAGAGAGAGAGAGAGAGAGAGAGAGAGCAGAGTACAGTCGACTCAGGGACTCACTGATCAAGGCATTTTGTGCCCATGTGGTCCAGGCTCCAGCATGCACCCAAACCACTTGGCTGTATTAGCTTTCCCCAAATTACACATGTGATTTCTGACTGCAAATTGGCCCCGCGACCTTATTATTTCACCTTGAAAATAACAGACCTGATTCTTTGCTGTAGTTACGCATCATGTGTGAATTACAGCTGGGACTCGGAAACTGCGTATAAATCCCTAATTACAGAGCGCACGATAATGAAACAATCTGAGCTTCTGAGGGCTATTAAATGGCATGAATCATTTTCATTTCCAGTTTTATATTCTGCTCCCAGGTCCCTATGCTCCACCCATGGAAAGCCACAAACATCATAGTGACTCACTTAATAGCACTGTTTAATGCAGATAGCACCTTAATGCAGAGGTACCAGGAAGTCCAAGTGTATTTTGTGGTGCGTGTGTGTGTGTGTGTGTGTGTGTGTGTGTGTGTGTGTGTGTGTGTGTGTGTGTGTGTGTGTGTGTGTGTGTGTGTGTGTGTGTGCGTGTGCGTGCGTGCGTGTGTGCGTATGTGCGTATGTGCATGCATGCATGCGTGCGTTAGGGGTCATGCCGATTACCGGGTGTCACTAATTATAATAGTAATAATAATAAGGGTAATAATAATAATAACATTAATACCCTATTGGCCTGAATATAAGACAGTGTTTTTTTTCCCAATGTAAATATCCTAAAAAATGTAGTCGTCTTATATTTGAGAACTATAGGGCCTATTATTTGACATTCAATGTTCTTTTTACACAAATGAGTACTAATTCTAATAATGCCTCATTCCAGAACTCTAAACTTTAAGGCAACCTCCAGTGCTCTGTGTGGAGTATTTGAAAAAGTTGAGATTTAGTCCAAGTCTAGAGAGAGAGAAAGAGGGGCAGAGAACATGTCCACAAAACAAACAGAGAGGTAAAGTAGTGCTGGAGAGCAGGATTAAGCTGGTAATTGTTTAACTTAATTGCGTTAAGCTCCATTAGTTAGACAGGACTCTTCCTGAGAGGAAGACAGGAGCATTTGGAAAGGGAAAGCAGACCCTCTCTCCCCAGATTTACTCCTGTTCTCTCTCTGCCTTACCCTATAGTATTCCACACACATGCACGCACCTGCCCAAATACATTTTGAACACATTCTGAAAACATGTGCATGTAACCGAGGTGACTTTGTATGTATGTATGTATGTTTTTCATCTTGCAAGTGAAACCTGTGTTATTTACGGAATGTGAATAATATGGTGTTATTGCAACAGTAATTACCGTAGGCCTACACTTTGTATACCTTCAAGTCAAGCAATCCCCTAATAAAGCATATTAAAGTTCATGTGTGTGGTGTGCACACAATAATGCAGATGAATCGTTTTCATAGTCCCCTGTAGGAAGAAAAATGAAAAGAGCGTGTAAGATTGTATCGGCATTGGCTCAGGGGTAGAGTCATCGAATGGTAACGGCAAGATTGCCGGTTCAAACCCAGGCTCTCGCAGAGTGAGTGTCGATGTGTCCCTGAGCAAGACACTAAACCCCTAATTGCTACCGATGTGCTGGTCAGTACTTTGCATGGCTTCTGCTGTCATTGGTGTGTGAATGGGATCTAGAATCTACGTAAAGCGCCATGGATAAAGGTGCTATACTGTATATATACTGTAAATGAGAATTTGAATTTAGAAATGTGTTAACGTTTTTGTACCAATTCCTGTAAATTGCACATTTATGTCCTTGACAGCCCATAAAACCAAACTCAAAACTACAATCTGATTGATTAAATTGCGTAAAATGACATTCAGCCAATGAGAGGGGCTGTGCAGAGAGACTTCTGGGACTGGGTATAGTGAGTGATATACAACATATATGCTGAGTCTACTGGGGGAAAGAAATGCTGGTATTATTATTATTGTGTGTTGGTTATGGTGCATCGTGCTTGCTGCTGTTTAAAGACAAGTTATAATAAAGTGGTTTACTTGGAATATGCACTGCATCTCTGTCTCCAGTTCCTGAGATTGTTCCAATGTTATTTAGGCCCAAAGTATTATATGCAATCAAAATACTTTCAAGACAGCAGTATAAGCAATTACGATGATAACATGCAATCTATGTTATGAACATGCTTTTATGCAGTCAAAATGACAAAATAAGCAGAGTGATGAGGTAGGCTACTCAGCTACTGTATTGTATGTAACATCATTTATTTTCTAACTGTCACCAGAAAACATGCCAGAGCCATGCTTGTGGTGCTACACACCCTTTTTGAAGATAAGTGTGCCCTGCTGCTGAGTATTTTTCCATGCAGGGCACAGAAGAGGCTGTAGCTCAGCCATTGTGGCTTCATGATGTCAGCGGGTTTGCTGGAGTGCATCCCAGGTTACTTCACATAAGACATGATGTTTTTGGGACCAAGATCCCCGAAAAACACACTCTGGTTCCTGCCACTCCCTCAGCAACCATCCCATGATAAATGTGAGTTGCGCCACTACATAGGCAGTTAATCCATGCTTTTTTTGTCTTTTTGCTGCATGTCGACTGTGGTTTGGTGATTAGGTAAAAACCCAATTTCGTGGCGCCTCCTAATACATCATGTCCAGATAATTAATAGTTGTTATTATAATAGCTAATAATATCAATAAGACTGCAATAGACCTTAGCCACAATGCTGTTCACACAGACGTCTGTGTCTGTAATTCTGCAGATTTGTTCCTATTATAATTCATCAGAGTGGTGGGGGGGATTCCTTTGTTTTCAGTGAAAAAAGAAAGGAAGAAAAGAAGTAGAAAACAAAATAAATAACTTTGAATTAGCTTTGCAAAAGCAATTGTTCTAATGTCAATGATCTAAAGTTTAGGCTAATTTAGACTTTAAACTTTAGTGTGAGATTTGACTATTTTCCATATATCAGAAAAGATACATATAGCACTTGTTCCCAAACACTGGGTCAGGACTTATTTGTGAGTTGTGGACCTCTTGGTCTGGTCTGTTTACTTTTATTATTATTATTACATTATCTATTTACGTTTTCTAAAACATTGAGTCCAACTTTAGCAGACTCAAATAAGATGTTTCATTGTTGCCTGTTAGGTCTATTAACTTTCCAGGTACTTTAGGGGGCCAAAAACTGCCTTTAATACTGGGTGAATGATAATAGTTGACAGCTGCATCCAATTGTAAGACTGATCTCATATGGATCTCATATGTATAGACCTCACTTCCTGTTGTTTTGTTACTGAGAAGGCTGACTAGGGCAAAACGTGTTTGTTTACTGCTCATCAGAGGTAAATGAACAAATCATGTGACATTCCATCTGTTGCTGGTATTTTCTTGTATCTATTGTACTACTTTAGCCTTGAGCACACCAGACTCTGAACTGCGTATAAAAGACGCATCGTCTTGAGGTCACAGGACGTGTTTTATAGAGGCGGTGGACAGAAAGACACGTTGGATGCCACGTCTTTTTGCCACAAGGCCGTGTGTCCTCTGGAAGCAGGTCTTTGAGGCACTTTTACCGCAATGGCCATCCACGGCCATTCAAAAACATGGCGGCTGGCTGTGTCCGCGCCTTTTTTGCGCTGTAATGTGCTAATGTGCTTACAGCCTGAGCCTTGCCCCTGGAATGGGGTAGGGCTGCATTTTTAGCACTACCCGTATATGTATATTCACAATGAAGGACAGTGGAGCATTATGGGAATTGTAGTCCAGAGCCCAGTGTTGATGACATTCAGACACTGGGTTCACTTCTAAAATCTAAAATCACATATTACACACGTATTTAGAGCACAAAGTGTTGTGCTCTAAACGTGTCCCTTTAAAAACATTGTGCCATATCATAATTAGAGCATTAGTAAAGAGCAATTAAATGATAAAATTGGCAATGTTTTAGTGGTTATAAGGCTTTGATCAGCAGGATAGGTCTTCTAGAGATTGTCAGAAAAGTCGAAGCCTGGAACCCTGAGAGCATAACTGCAACAGATCATCTTTAAGTGAACAGTATTGTTTTTACTCCAACAGTACTACCATGGAGCATGAATTAGCCATAAACGTGCACATCACAGCCGATACGTTAAACACCTTGATGATATACAAGGTCGTACCCGGCTCACCGAGGCGGTTTGTACGCGTCTCTGTGAAATGGTAGGTGTAATATTTCTGCACAAATGGCAAAACGACTCCCTTGAAATCATCTAATATTCCTAGAGAGAGCCATTGTTAGTGCCGGGGAACGAGGATATTCACTGCTTATATTACAGCCCAGCGGGACAGTGGGGCTGTTGAATGGAGCCAGAATGAATCTGGGAGACTCACTTTGATGTCAACTTCACTTCCTCTCTTTCTCTCTGGCACGCCTTGATCTGTGCGTGTATATGTGTGTGTGTGTGTGTGTGTGTGTGTGTGTGTGTGTGTGTGTGTGTGTGTCTGTAGGGGGGCATGCAGTGTGCGTGTGTGCGCCTGTGTTCATTATAATTTGTCATCAGGGCACTGCTGACGAGGAAATTGTATTTGTGAATGCATAAATGTGTGTGTGTGTGTGCGTATGTGTGTATGTGCTTCTCTGTGTGTGTGGGTGCTTCTGTGTGTGTGCGTGTGTGCGTATATGCGTATGTGCGTGCGTGCTTCTGTGTGTGTGTGTGGTGTGTGTGTGTGTGTGTGTGTGTGTGTGTGTGTGTGCGCCCAGATGCATCCACAAGGGGTGGGGGGGGGGGGGTCTTTCTCGTGTTGACGCCTCTCAGCAAACACAGTGCAGCCTAAATGACACTTAACAAATAGACGTATTGATCAACATATAATGGAATCTCTCTCCCTCTAGATTCACACAAACATTCATTTCCTTCTCCCTGCTGGCATCGCTCCACCAGCACAATCTGTCCGTCTCTCTCTCTCTCTCTCTCTCTCTCTCTCTCTCTCTCTCTCTCTCTCTCTCTCTCTCTCTCTCTGTCTCTCTGTCTCTCTCTCTCTCTCTCTCTCTCTCACAGTCTCTCTTTTCAAACCTTCTGTTCTGTGGCCTTTCCTCCTCTCTGCACCCCCATGTCTTCCCCTCCTACTGCAGTCTGCAGTGCTTCTCAACCTGTGGGCCGGTCCCCATGCGGATGACAGTGAAGTGGCAGTTTAAGGTCTATACAGTATACTACCGTATACCTTAAAACTATAAACCTATATCCAGGGTTTATCAGCCGTGGGTTTTCTTATCAGAGGGGCCCTGTGTGCTCGTACATGGCCGCCTATGTATCAATCCACAAACTCATTCAACAGCAGCATCACATGCAGTGCAAAACGTGAAAGAAAACGTTCATATCGGCAATAACTCACCAGTGGTGAAATGTATGAACACACTTTTGTTGATGACAGAACAGGTTTTGCCCCATTTTTTCTTACTCTTGTGTACAGTATATATTTCTTCTGTCCAGACACGTGCTGTGTTGTTGTTGTTGTTATGCTTTACACACGTTGACCACATTCTTCCTCCTCCCATCAGCCCGACAGTCACCGATGAGAGGGGGCCCCCTAGTAGGCTAGAGGAGGGCCTGGGGGTCCAACTTTCACACATGCGTTGGCCATAATATTATAGACGTTGTAAAAATAAAAATAAAAACTTTAAGTGCATGAGCTGTCACGATGGCCTCAAAAGTCTAATATCTCCAGTCCTAATATCACGAAACGGATGTCCCCAATTTTGTTCTAGTAGTGTTTAGGATGTTGGACTCTCACTTATAGGAGGCCAGAGTCAGTAGTGGACTGGGCGAAAAAAATCGGCCTGGACATTTTTAGCATGATTTGGCCTAGACCGGCCCACCACAACTACCCACATGGAACATACATATATGGTGCATATATGTTTGTAATATAGGGCCGCATACTAAAAATTGGCCCCTTTCCTATATGTATAGGTGCATATATGTACCATATATGTGCATATATGTACCTTATATGTGCATATATGTACCATATATAGTACATATATGCACCTATACATATAGGAAAGGTGCCAATTTTTAGTATGCGAACATATATGTGTATGTAGCATATATGTACATATATGACCTATATGTACCTATATCTACATACATGCAATGAAAATACCTATACATTAATAAAATCCAATAGAAGCCCAAATGTAGAACTTAAACACTTTATTAACAAGTTAGCCAATATTACGCAAAGATGAAACATTTTAAAGTGCATGAAAAGTGGCAAACAGAAACAAAACAAATCTAACACATTTAATAAAAAAATCTTACAAATTTTGTAAACAAGTTAGCCTATAACGTGGAAAAAATGAACCATTTCTAATTGCACAAAATATTATGGCTTTAAAGTGGCAAACAGAAACAAAACAAATCTAATACATTGTAAAACCCAATGTGTTGTTTCACTCATAACTTCACACATAATTTCAAGTGTCCATGCTGCGATAAAATTATACATCAAGACAACAAACATAATTAAGGTAACTCAAATACATGTTAGTTGATAGAAGTCGACACCTTTAGTTGATATGACTATTGTTAGTATTAGTTGATACAACTATCATTGTAGTGTGACAGTGTCATTTACTTTCATAGATACAATTGTAAGCCATTTTTCCATGTTTTTTCTGTAAGTCCCACTGCAACACTGTATGCAGATATTGTACAGTAACACAGAAAGGTATTCAGGCTACACAAGTTTCATTAGGAATATTCACTCGGAGAGCAGAGGAAATTTATGCTGCACATCTAGAGGCTATCAGGCCAATAACGTAGATAGTTGTCATTATGGTGTAAAATGTGCATATGTATATCAGATAAGCTGTCTCATTTCAATATATATTCACACAAAAGGCTTGAAAAAGTTCAGCTTGGTCAGTGGTACGTCGAGTGTGACTGCTCGTCAAATGAGTCTTAAGGGAATTCCAGGTACTATAAGCAAGGGCAGGTTGAATACATGCGTGGATATTTACTGCCACACCCAAACAGTATATGATCAAGTATAATGTTTGAGAAGCGCCAACCTTCTTGATTTGCTAACCCCAGTCTTTGCATTTCAACATTCCACACTTACTTTGCGCCAAGTGGTCAATCAGTCCAGAGTAGCGAGTTTAAGATCCCTCCGGCACCACACGTGAATGATCGGTGCTCGATGCAAGCCTCACGGCGGTCAGAGCCTCTCCTCCGACGGCAGAATGCAGCTCTTGGCATCTTGTTAGCAACGTGGACAAGGGGTACGCTATAGAAGAGCATCTCCATGGAAACCAAAGACGCCAGTGGAAGAGGTGGACCCCATCAGCATCGCCTGTTTTCTTAACTATGCTGGGCTTCTGTGGCGACTGTGACGGAGCCCACATCCTCGTCGAAGTCGTAGAGACGGCGTTCTTGAAGTCCCTAATGACTTGCAGGTGGAGGGGATCAGAGTTCCCTGTTGGAATGGGATGATTGCAGAGCGTCGACACAGCATGGCGGCCTACAGAGAAAGAGGCGGAAGTTGTGAGCTTGTAGATTTGCTAATATCTCAATACAAGCAGTTTTAAATCAGCTGACCACCTGCTCTGCATTTTGATTTCACTGACACATTCAAGAATCTACTGCAAAGATTCAACTATGGCAATCAGAGTTGCAACTTGTTTTCATAATCAAATCATTGGCCCATTAATAACCAATCACTAAATAGAAATAAATTATGAATTATTTATTTTATTTTTTAAAATATATTTTATCCCACGATTTTTGTAACCCATTTTTTCACCCAGTGCCAATTCCTAATGTGATCCTGGGCTCTACACATCCTCTGCCAACCTGAGTAGGCAGCGGACTGGCCTCATGCTTCCCTCAATGCATGAGGAGTCCAAGCTGCCTTCTTTTCACCCGACAGGGGGGAGTTTCCCTGGTTGGACGTAGTGCGTGGAAGGAACACGTTATTCCAACCAGTTCCAGTCCCCTCCATCAGGCGCCCCGGCTGGCCAGGGGGAGGTAGTTCAGTGCCCAGGATTACTGCATGTTTTTGTGAGGGTATCTACCCTAGGGGACACGGGGAGAACATGCAAACTCCACACAGAAAGGCCCTTTCATCAATCCCACCTCATGGGCACTGATGACGCGGAGGAGCAGACACGCCGCCAGCACCCACAGCAGCGCCCCTAGCGGGGAAACGAACCCAGGACCTTCTAGCTGTGAGGCGACAGGACTAAACACTGTGCCACCGTGCCCCAATTATGAATTCTACTACAATTAATCGTCACAGCTCTAATAGCAATGTATTGTAATGTTTTGTAAAACCTGCCTTATGCAAGGTAGATGAGTAGTAGAATTTGTAGATGAACGAGTAGGTGGGGGGTGAACAGTGGTCCTCCAGTCTAAGACAGCTTCAGAGCCTGCCGACAAAGAGACAGCATAATGTGAGTGTAGCACAATCAAAACAAGTGAGACACCATAAAGGCAACAAGCAATGCAGGGCGTGGGGAAACGGACTTTAAAAAAAGTATCTGCGCACCATTTAAAAAAAAAAAAAAAAAAAAAAAAAAAAAAGTGTGTGTGTGTGCGCAAACACTGTTCACTTCATGGGGCCAATGGAGGGTCTTCTACACGGACTGGTCGTCCTGCTGGCCACACCGCTCCAAACCATGCACAGATGTTGACTCGAGCTCTGGACTAGTAGCTCACCATCAGATATCAGACTGGGTTCTGGGTTGTCAGAGCGTACAAATGGAGCAGGGCTTGACACTAACACAGGGGTTGACACTAAGGTCTCCGAGGCACTTGCCCATCGGGCAAGTGCAAGTCAGGTTCTACTTGCCCTCAGGTCATGGTCACTTGCCCCCCCAAAAATATATTGTAAATTTTGCATTTAAGTTTACTTCCTACTTGGGTGCTTTAAACCAGGGGTTTTCAACACGTGGTCCCTGAGAGGGTTCCAGGTGGTCCCCAGCTAAGTTGATTAACCAGATGGACCCGCAAGGGTCCATTTGGTTTCATTTTTACACTTTCAAGAGTTAAAATTCATCATCTTAATTAGCCCAGGTCGCAATGACTGCCTTCAAGACAAATTTATCTTGTGTAGTGTTATAGTGCACTAAGTCACACACTTGCCCGATCGGGCAACCAGGTAGCAGTCTTCACTTGCCCCACCATGTTTTTTTTACTTGCCCCGGGCAAGCGGGCAAGTGTTAGTGTCAACCCCTGTAACACTTGCCCGATTGCCTGGGGCAAGTGAAAAAAATGGTGGGGCAAGTGAAGACTGCTACCTGGTTGCCCGATCGGGCAAGTGTGCAACTTTCCCTGCTTTCTAGCTTTCCACAATTCCAGGCTGGATTTGGGAAGCAAAACAGGCAAAATAACATACACACCAAAATGACCTAATCTTCTACATTCTCTAGTTGTGTAGACCTGGGCTAATTAAGATGATGAATTTTAACTCTTGAGAGTGTAAAAATGAAACCAAATGGACCCGCAAGGGTTTATTTGGTTTCATTTTTACGTTCTCAAGAGTTACATCTGGTTAACCAACTTAACTGGCGACCACCTGGAACCCTCTCAGGGACCACTGGTGGTCCCCGGACCACTTGTTGAAAACCCCTGGTTTAAAGCACCCAAGTAGGAAGTAAACTTAAATGCAAAATTTACAATATATTTTGGGGGGGCAAGTGACCATGACATGAGGGCAAGTAGAACCTGACTTGCACTTGCCCGATGGGCAAGTGCATCGGAGACTTTAGTGTCAACCCCTGTGGAACCAAATGAACCCGTATGCGTACAAATGGAACCAAATGAACCATTTGGTTCATTTGGTTGCATTTGTACGCACTCAGAAAAGATGTTGAAAATGGGTGGAATTCCTTTTAAACACAATGGCTTTAGCGCACTGCAAACATCATACCTGTATACAACACTCTAAGTATGGTTGAGTGCATATCCCTACTAGTGCATTGCTATTGAGTGTATACTGTTAGCAGCACAGTGGTTTTCAACCTTTTTGACACCAGGGACCACCGTTTATTCAGCATTTGAGCCACAGACCACCATTTGATGACATTTTCACCCCAAAGACCTACAGCTACAACTTTTTCCCCCACAATTCCTGGTTTGCTTTTGCAAACAAAACAAAACAGACTTGCTTAAAGGTAGGGGAAGTGATTTGAAATTCATGGTGTAGTACCAGCCTGGTGCACTAGGGGGCCCCAACAGTAGCTACACTATGTGAACCTGCTGCTCGCTCCTGATTGGAGGAGAATTGGTGGTGACCTGGGGAACTTTTATTAGCTCCTCTGCTAACGTGGGGGAGGGGGAAACTCCATATGTGGTTTCCACACCTTATAATAGAGCATTTTAACAGAAAAAAAATATTTTTTGGGTGATATCTGACAAAAGTGAAATCACTTCCCCTACCTTTAATTAAGTGGTGCTAATTCAGATGATGAATATTTTAACTCTTGAGGGTGTAAAAATGAAACAAAATGAAAATGAAAAAAAAAAAAAAAATGAAACCAAATGGACCCTTGCGGGTCCATTTGGTTTCATTTTTTTTAATGAAAACCAAATGGACCTGCAAGGGTCCATTTGGTTTCATTTTTACACTCTCAAGAGTTACATCTGGTACATAAGCTTTCCATCATTTAGCCTGGGGACCACCTGGAACCCTCTCAAGACCCCTGTGTTAGCATATATGCTAGTCGCGATTAGCATCATTCTTTTATTTTACACCATAGAGCAGGGGCGGATCTAGGCATGGGCATGGGGGGGCAATGCCCCCCTAAATACCCAGCCTGCCCCCCCAAACACGATGGCATGCAAAACAACCCAAGATATTTCAAATTAAAGTGCTTATATTTAAAATGATTTGAAACACTACTACTGCTACTAACTAACTACAGCTGTGGCACCACTAAACCAACAGCATTTCATCACTGAAAACAGAAAACTCTCAGAGTCAGACCTTTAGCTTGCCTAATAAAAGTCCTGTAACCGAAAATGGTATGGGTGCGGCTTCATCGCCCGTGGCGCGAAGCGACACGGGCGATGAAGCCGCCCCTATACCCTTTTCTCTTGCCCTTCCAACATGTTCTCTTGCCCCCCCAAATGGGACATGTTACATCCGCCCCTGCCATAGAGTGGTACAAAGTGCACCAAAGTGTACTCAAATGCTGGGCATAACGATTTCAAACCCCTGCTTGTTTTTTAAAAAGAGTGAAAGAAGGGTGAAAGAATCAATGCAGCCTGTAGATTCTACATGCTAGACTAAAGAAACCATCTATGATGTTCTACATTGTAGAAAAGTTTTTTTTTTTTTTTTTTTTTTTAGCAACAGCAGCAGCCTGAAGCCTAGTTGGTTTAACTAGGTGTTTCAACACATTATACTCTCTGAACTCTTTATCCTTCAAGACCCAGTTGTCATTCTAAGGAAGGAAAAACAATATGAAGTAATAAACAAACATACCTTCGTCTCTTAATCCGTGTTGTTGCCGTTTTTGTCCTCCCCACAACAGCAGCTGGTATGAACTGTGAACCGGTAGCTGTGGTTTGAAATGTCCCCGCCCCCCTGGGGCAGTAGAGTGGCCAATGAGAGTGCAGTACAAGGGGGCGTGCTGAGGGACATCCAATGAGTGTAGGTTAGTGGTTGCTAGGGAGACCATTAGAGCCAATGGTAGGCGCTTGTTTTTTAGGCAAAATGGAAATGGATGGGGAAAAAAAAACAACTTAAAATTTAAAGGGGAATTCCACAGATTTTCAACATTTTACATCATTAATAATGGGTCCCCCATTCTGTGTTTTCCTGGAAATTAAGGCGCCTTCAATTCATTAACTTTAAAGGGGTATTCCACTTTCAAAAACATTTGGTCATTTTATGGTCTACTCAGTCTCATGTGAACAACCCAGACAGTTTATGAATACTCTTTTCAGTATTTAGGGCTGTAGAGATTTTTTTTTTTTTTTTGAATGGCTGGAAATGGAAATGGAAAGTTTTTTACATAGCACACTGTCATTATTATATTTGGTTAGTTATAGTTGGATAGGTCCGTCCGTCCGTCTGTTACCAGGTAATCTCCGGCGCCATTTACCCAGGGGTGTAGTGGAGGGGGGACGCGGGGGGACGGCGTCCCCCCACTTCTCACATCTAAAATATTTTTGGGTCTGAAAAAAATCATTAGCATGGTGAAATACATCTTGATGACATCACCAAGATGTGTTTCACCATGTTAATGAGTTTCCTTTTTTCTGAGAGTGTACAAATGTTCACATTTGTACACTCTGTACCTCTGTCCCATTTGTACCTCTGTCCCAAATTTTCCACAACGGCCTGTTATAGCGCCACCAGAAGGCTGATTTTTGCCTTTTTTTTTGTAAAAATCTGTGTCTGTTACCAGCTAATTTCCCAAACCGTTAACCCGATCGATGCCACAATTTGCACACATATTTTCTGGTTACTAACAATGAACCTTTACCCCAAATCTTCCACAACAGCCTGTTATAGCGCCACCAGGAGGCTTTTTCTTGCCATTTTTTGCCAAAAATCTATTTGTGTGTCTGTCTGTTACCAGCTAATCTCCCAAACCGTTAACCTGATCTAAGCCACAATTTGCACACACACACTCCCTGGATGCCAACCATGAATCTCTGTCCCTAACGGACTGTTAGAGCGCCACCAGGAGGACGATTTTATAAAGATTTTGAACACAGCAGGCAATTTACATAAAATCTTTAACGCACTATAATACTAGCATGAGAAAAATATTCCACTCTTTTCAAAATGGCTTGTTATAGCGCCACCAACAGGTGGACATTTGCAAAACACATTTTTTGCACAAAATGCCTCAAATCATCAAAATGCTAAAGCCAACAATAAATGGCACCCTTTTAACATTGGCTTATTATAGCGCCACCAGGAGGCCGCAATCTGACCTGGCCTGGTGGAGACCTGTGCCCAGAAGGGCACTTTTCTAGTTGTACATTGTGCTTGTTGTGCTGAAAACGGGAGGTTGATGGCGATGCGCCGATATGATATTAATATCCCTGCGACGCCAACGGTAATAATTATTATTATGACAGCTGGTACAATGCAGTGCAAGCATTGCCAATGCAATGCATTGGCAATGCAGTACCAATTCCTAATGTGATCCTGGGCTCTACACACCCTCTGCCAACCTGGCAGCGGACTGGGCTATGCTTCCTTCAAGGCATGAGGAGTCGCCTTCTTTTTAGCTGGGGGGAGTTTCTCTGGTTGGACATAGCGTGTGGAAGCAACACGTTATTCCAACCAGTTCCTGTCCCCTCCATCAGGCTGGCCAGGGGGAGGCAGTTTAGAGCCCAGGATTTTCCTCCCTGACTCTCGAAGGAGGCAGTCGCATTCCTCATCTCTCTCCCCAACTCCCTCCCCTCCCATCCCCCTCCGACCATGCCTGTGTCTCATTTCCGCCGTCAGCGCTTCGACTCTGGGTGAACTCCTAGCCTGGCCACCGGTCCTCTCACTGCCTGCATCCTCGGAGAAAGCCTAACCTCAAGATGACCCATTTGATTGATTGGTTGGTCAGCGCTATTGACACCATTTTCTCCACCCGAAAGTCGAGAGCCGAGGGGCCGACATGCCCATTGCCCACATGGGCTCTACGCTCGTCTCGCCCGGGACAACAACAGCCCCTGTTGATCTGGGAAAGACTGTCGGTGAGATTGGACATTTGCCCGTCTCGCCCGTGAGAACAACAGCCCCTGTTGATCTGGGAAAGACTGTCGGTGAGATTGGAGATTAGACATTTGGATTACTAATGGTTATCGGATTCCTGGCGATTGGATTGGGCCTGGTTCTGATATACTGGAAAATTTGACGGGTCAAGTTAAGGCCCCCCTGTACCCGCCATGCTGATTGGAATGGGGAGAGTTGCGACTGAGAATTAAGCGACGCTGAATGCCATCGCAGCTGGCGGGACAACGGCGTGGCCATGCTTGGACAACTCTGAGTTTCTCCCCCTCCCCCCACTCCCTCCCCCGCACACCTGTGGATCGGGCCTTCTCTTCACAGCCGCGAAGAGAAGGCCCTTCTCTTCGACACTGTCACACGGCTTTGTGCCCGGAGGATTGGACTGTGAAACGAACTCTTGCTTTCCACCATAGAGTACAAAGACAGACAATCTTAAAAGGCCTTGGAGCGTGGACTGATAACTACACATGCTGCCTCCTACCCCCCTCCCTCCCCCCTCTGCTTGTAACTTGTCTGTCTAATGAGGTTGTTTTTGGAATGCCATGTACCTGTTATGACCTAAATCAAGGCATATGACATGAATATGTCGGGGTGTTCTCCTTCACCCCCCCACCCCGCCCAGCCTGTATTGTTGGTGCTGCACTGCTTGGCGACACGCTCAGTACAGGCTGGGTATCCCCCTATATGAGCAAGACAAATTCCAATTCAACTTGTTGAAATGGCAAATAAAAGAAACCTTGAACCCTTGAGGATTACTAGATGTTTTTGTGAGGGTATCTACCCTAGGGGACACGGGGAGGACATGCAAACTCCTCGGGTATTGGCACTGATGACGCGGAGGAGGAGACAGATCCGCCAGCACCCACAGCAGCGCCCTAGCAGGAATCGAGCCCAGGACCTTCTAGCTGTGAAGCAACAGCACTAACCACTGTGCCAACGTATGATATGTACTTCCGTAGTGGTCCGGTGTATGGGAATAATAATAATATATAGAATAATAATATTTTTATAATGATATCAGCACTACACATTTAAACCATGTCAAATCATCAGAGGGAAATTCAACATTGAAAATAGATTATCTATACCATGTTAAAACAACGTAGGGAAATTCAATATTGAAAATACAACATACTGTCGGCCTATATACCTGCATGTCAAATCAGTGTAGGCAAATTCAACAATGAACATCTATACTAAATAGATTCAACAACAGTTTTTCAATTGTTCAAATAGTAACTGTAATTAAATATTGAATCAAGATAGCTTTTACAACCTCAACCAGAAATAACCAGTCTGACCAGAATCCAACATTGAATCAATTCATTTTGCTATCTTGGATATGTCCTGTATTATTAGGGCCTATATATGGATATGGGTGCCTTATATGTACATACATGACCTATATATGAGGGTATACAGAAGCTATATAGGATCCCATATAGGTCCTATATTGGACCTATATGGCCTTTATATGCACATATATGCACCTGATTTTGACCTATATGTGAGATGTATTCAGCCTATATGGAGCATATAAGTTGAACCTATATGGCATATATGTGGTATGTATGCACATATATGTACCTGATTTTGACCTATATGTGAGATGTATGCAGCCTATATGGAGCATATATGTGGTATATATGCACATATATGATCCTTATATGGAGAATATAGGTTTGATATAGGTACCTATATGCCGCATATAAGTCTCTTCCATGTGGGTAGTGCGTGATGGATCTATTCTACCTGGTATAGTTGGTTAACCATATGTAACTCTTTGAGAGCGTAAACTGAAACCAAATGGACCCTGGCGGGTCCATTTGGTTTCATGTCAACACTCTCAAGAGTTAAATTATTCATCTAAATTGGCCCAAGTCTTTACAAAAAGTAGAAGATTAATTGTCATTTTTTGTAGAAGATTAATGGTCATGTTTTGGGGGTCTTTTGGGGCTAAAATGTCATCAAATGGTGGTCCGTGGCTCAAAATTCTGAATGAATAGTGGGCCCTGGGATCAAAAAGTTTGAAAAACAGTGCTTTTAATCATACCGTGACACCACCGCCCCCCTATGGGGTCGTGGCCCACTGGGAGAACTCCCTGTACACCCAATGGTGAATCCCACCCTGGCCAGAGTTCGAATCCTGGATGTTACACATCTACTTAAATGGGAAAACACACAACGGCACATCTCCGCCCCCTACAGGGACAGCTGCATCACAGACCACGCCGTCAGAGTTACCCCACTGGCATGCTTTGCGCCACTATACCGCTGGAATACAACAAACAGTGGACTATACAGTTCTCTGAATATCTGAGGTCAAGTACAACACGACCTGGACTTGCCCAAGGGACTGCCGCTGAGACCTGAGTGTCAAGCCCGGTGTGTGTGTGTGTGTGTGTGTGTGTGTGTGTGTGTGTGTGTGTGTGTGCGTGTGCGTGTGCGTGTGCATGTGCATGTGCATGTGCATGTGCATGTGCGCGTGTGTGTGTGTGTGTGTGTGTGTGTGTGTGTGTGTGTGTGTGTGTGTGTGTGTGTGTGTGTGTGCGTGTGCGTGTGTGTGTGTGTGTGTGTCTGAGATACTTTTATTTTGATGTATGATGTTCCAGTATTAGCATCTATATAGATTAAAGCAATCCTTCATTCAAAGACATACATCAATAACTATTAAACACATTACCCACACTGCAACGTATGGGGTTTCAGAACTAGGACTGTAAAAACAACTGGTTTTGTAGCATTGACCAAAATATCAAACAATATAAGAAAGAGGGAAAAGCTTTGAAAATATCACATACGCATGCGTGCATGCACACACCACACACACCACACACACAAAAATGCTAATGCAATATTCCATGTTTAGCTCATCATGATCGGTGAGAGCCGCCGCCCTCTTTGGCACTCATCCCTTTCAACCCTGCAGTGTTTAATTGCATTATCATAAGTACAGCCGCAGCCAGACTGTGCATGTGTGTGTGTGTGTGTGTGTGTGTGTGTGTGTGTGTGTGTGTGTGTGTGTGTGTGTGTGTGTGTGTGTGTGTGTGTGTGTGTGTGTGTGCGCATGCCCGCGCACCTGCGTGCAACATGGTGTGCATGTTATACAGAGTCTTACTAATTTGAGAATTTGGGAGTTCTGCCTGTCTGTCTGTCTGTCTGTCTGTCTGTCTGTCTGTCTGTCTGTCTGTCTGTCTGTCTGTCTGTCTGTCTGTCTGTCTGTCTGTCTGTCTGTCTGTCTGTCTGTCTGAGTTTAGGGACACAAATCAAGTGTTTTTGTTTGTTGTTTTTCAATGCGAGTAGAACAAGTGGTCGTGGGGGCTGCTGAACAAACACAACTTGAGGTGGGAGAGAGAGTAGATGAACTTAAATCATAACTATAACCTACCATAAGACAGACTTTGGGAAAAGAAGTAGACAGGAACAGAAAGAATTAAGAAAGATTAAACCTATAATAATCCATATAATAATCCATGACTAATTCAACTACAGTATGATTTTAGTTTCCGATGAATTTGACAGAAAGTTATTCATGAGATTTTGAAATTATTCAGTGGCTGTCTGTCACAGCCATTGCAAGCAATGTTGGATACAGCTTACAGCCTTTAATGTCATAGTAATCAAAGCAATTCAAATCGTGTTTTGTTAGATCGTATTGCACGTAATTAGACTACAGTTGAAAAAGATATCCCATCTGGTAGTTTTTAATACAAACTTAGCTTTGTAAGAACATATAGTAGTAGAACATAAAGTATGAAGTAGGTATATGCTATATAATTATGCATGTTTGGAATCATAACAACCGAAATCAATAATATATCAGTATTCTGATTATTATTGATGTATAGTATTATTGATTTCGATTTTGGTCAGGTGAGGTGGTACCCAAAAGTACCCAAAACCATACCCAAAAGCATACCCAAAACACCCCAAAAACTACACAGAAGCAGGTGAGGTGGTACCCAAAAGTACCCAAAAGCATACCCAAAAGCATACCCAAAACAACCCAAAAACTACACAGAAGCATACCCCAAAATACCCAAAAGTACCCAAAAGCATACCCAAAAGTATCATAAAGTACCCAAAAGTACCCCAAAGTACCCAAAACTACCCAAAAGTACCCAAAAACATTACCCAAAAGTACCCAAAAGTACCCAAAAGCATACCCAGAGGTATCATAAAGTACCCAAAACTACCCAAAAGTACCCAAAACCATTACCCAAAAGTACCCAAAAGCATACCCAAAAGTACCCAAAAGTACCCAAAAGCATACCCAAAAGTACCCAAAACTACCCAAAAGCATACTTTTGGGTAAGCTTTTGGGTACTTTTGGGAATCGAGGTGCTGGGACCCTGGTGCAATGCACAGGTCTTGGACCCGGTGAGAGCAGGAGTGGACCTGGTAGGCATTGTTGCCAACTGCCAAAAGTTTCATAGCAGGGCCCACTATTTATTCTGTATTTTAACCACGGAGGACCAAGTTGGGGCCAAGTTGGGAACACTGCCGGTCAGAGGGGCCCAGACAGGAGTCAATGCACACAATATTTCTGAGCAGGTTGGTAATGTAAGGTCACACACACACACACACACACACACACACACACACACACACACACACACACACACACACACACACACACACACACACACACACACACACACACACACACACACACACACACACACACACGAGGCTGACAGGTTGGTGAGATCCAATAGGGACAACCACCTACCGCCTCTGTAGGCCATGCTCTAACATGAAAGCTCAGACTCTACGAGACAAACATTAATACATTTCTATTTTAGGATTTTTAATTGAATAAAAATCTGATTATTTCAACAATAAATTCTGCATTCATTCAACTCTGCATAAAACCTCTTTCACTGAGGCGTCCTGATTTGAACTTAATGTTCTCAAGTCAGTTTCACGTTTCCTTTAGCCTTTAGGATGAAAGGCTGCAACTCCTTTTGAAATTCTCCAGCTCTTCCCAAGGGCCTTCCTCATCACCATTGGGGCAGGGACCGATGGATGCTGCAAACAAGTCAAGTTTCTTTGTGACACTATGCTTTCTTTTCTTATGGCAAAGTAAGAGGAGCTCTCACTTTGTGAGGTATATCAAGGATTCATAACAAATGCCTATAAGGCGGACTGTGTATCGTGTACCTTACAAACAAACTGCTTTCCTAGTTAAATTGTCATAGCCCTCGTTTGCCCATACTGTAATATACAGAGGTCTGTATCTGTCTGTCTGTTCAAACTGACTGACTGTGGCAAGTGTGGAGTGCCTGAAGCAGAGGCTGGAAATGGCACAGGGGGGATTTTGCCTAATTAGGTCTGACAGAGCTCTGACCAGAACCTTTTGTGGTGTTTCTGGACAACAGTGTGTCCCACAGACTGGAGGCCGGCCACTGCACTCCCTGTGAGGGTGTGGAACGAGTGTGGAGTGTTGCTAACTGCCAAAATCTTCCAAAATGCACAAGAATGCGCTACAGCAGTGAGTTTTCAACCATTTTCATACCAGGGCCCACTATTTATTTTGCATTTTTAGCTACGGAGGACCACCATTTGATGATGAGTTCAGTCTCTCAGCCTAATTTAGGAGAAATAAGTGGAAAAACATTGGTCAAGATAGCAATTCTTCTACATGTTCGAAATGGGTAGATTCTTGAAAATTAAATAATTCAGATGTTTAAATATAATTTAACTCTTGAGAGCATAAAATGTAATGTGTTTCATGTTACGATCTCAAGAGTTACAGATCTATAAGGGTCCATTTGGTTACCAATCGTAACCAAAATGGTTCTAGGAAGGAGAACTCTATTATAGGAGGAAAAATGGTGAAAATCGAGGGTTTTACCTCTGACGCCTGTCAACCAATTTCACCCCCTATACTCAACAGCAAAAACGCACTAGATTTTCCGCCAGGAGTTTGTCACTAATTTTGGCGCTAGGGGGGTCTGGAAGCTAAGTTGGCAAGTGTGTCAAATATGCAAAGTCACACGCACACGCAAACACATGATGTGGTACATATAAGTCATGTATGCTTTTTTTTTTTTTTTTTTTTTTTTTTTTTAATGTCGTGAGGTTGTAACAACTACTAATATAACATGCAGCTTATAAACCATGACCTCTTGTGGCTTGTTGCTTTACTACATTTTGTCTGGTTGTCTAATCCCAGATAAAAGGAAAGAGATGAAAGGATTTCTTAATTCCTAATCCCAGCCCAGCTGTTTGCATTCATGCCATTGGATTAAGCCAATCAACATGAGGGAGGGGCTCTACTTCTCTTTCATTTCCACCCCACGCTGGGCAAGGACCTGTGGGCTGTTCATTGTCTAACACGGAGGCGTCTGAATTTGGCAGAAGTGGGAAAATTGTCAACTTCCATTGGAAGTTCAAACCCTGGAAAAACTGCCTTAGATTGTGAGCAGGCTTTTCCTTTCACAGATGATTAAAGCTGCACCAGGGCCAAGGCCATTTCAGCCCCATTTCCTTTAAAGCTTTTATGTTCTTTCTCTTCATCCTTTTGTATACAGGTATAGTATTTATTTAGTAGGGGTGACATAATGTATATATGGGTGTATATGTATCTTTTCATCTCAGTTCTCATCAAAATATAAACCCCGCTAGCTATAGGAAAACTTGTTTGTCCACAAAATGCGCTTAGACAGACTTTATTCTGTTTGCAAAGGGATCAGGGAGTATCAAGTCTATATTGCATGCCTGGTCCAACTGATTCATTCAGACATTCTTATTCTTACATACTGTAGGCTGCGTCTCAGAACGCTTGCAGTGCATGTGTGAATAATGCCGCTATGGACACATAACACACACAAGCATGTGAACAAACCCTGTACTACAAGCCTTTACTGTCAGCCACACATACAATATGATGCTCATAAGCAGGATGTGGCCATGCATCTTTAAAAATGCGACTGCTTAATATGGACATTCATGCTGCTGTTACATCGCACGCATGCTATATGTAATCAGGAGCAGAGAAAGTTCCAAGAGAATTTGAAAGGATCTGTTCAACATTCTGCTCATTTGTATGCGTGTCAGGTTGAGCTAATCAACATGGTTGGTCTCTCTGTTCCTACATCAAGGTTCTGTCTCACTCTCTCTGCTCACTAGAAGAGTGACAAGGATGTATCACTTGTTACTGGGTGACATGGGAAAGATAGAGTGATCATATCAGGGTGTCTGTCACAACAGGGAGCTTTATGATGAGCTTGAACCAAGGCCAACTCCGGAGTAGAGAATGCCAAAGAGGATGTGCTTGACTATTTCTAATCCACTAGGCCATACTCCATACCGTTGAATGGGTTTAGTTGAACCATCTCAAACAATAATGGTTGACTGACTTACTTACTTACTTACTTACTTACTTACTTACTTTCTTTCTTTCTTTCTTTCTTTCTTTCTTTCTTTCTTTCTTTCTTTCTTTCTTTCTTTCTTTCTTTCTTTCTTTCTTTCTTTCTTTCTTTCAACAACCTTTCTGACAGAAGAAAGGAGGTGGCAGGGCCGGATCTAGAGGGGGGCAGGGGTGGGCAGGGACCAAACAGGCATCCTGCCCACCCAATGAAAGGTAATAACAGTGGTTTTCAAACAGTGGTCTGGGACCACTAGTGGTCCTTGAGAGAGTTTCAGGTGGAAAGTTGGTTAACCAGATGTAACTCTTGAGTGGGTCCTGGTGTCAAAAAGGTTGAAAACCACCCTGCCATTCTTTCAGCCCACCCTAGTAGGGCTGGCTAAATTCGGCCCTGGGAGTTGGCCTAAATTAATTAAAAAGAAAAAAATGGCAGGATGACAGCACTATAAGGCAGCTATAGTATTGCATTATAGGGTGACCAGATGTCCCTCTTTGCGTGGGACAATCGCTCATTTCCAAGACTTGTCCAACAAATTAACTGCCTAATATAAGTCCTGTTACCAAAAATGGTATGGGTGCTGTTTCATCGCGGAGAAGTGGCGCAGAGAAGCTGCCCCATACCACCACCCCTCCCACCCCCCGAATTGGGAAATGTTACATCCGCCCCTGGATTTGAGGAAAGCAAGGGTGAACGCTGTGGCCGTGACGCATCATGCTTGGATTGTTTTCTACAGGAGAAGCAGTCCACCTCTGTTAACCCCTGCATCCTTGTAATGGGGTTAGGTTACAGCAGGTCTGCCAGCCAGCAGATGGATGATGGATGCTATTGAATTCTGTGTGTGTGTGTGCAGGGGTGGATTGGCCATCTGGAGTATAAGGAGTTTTCCCGGTGGCCTGTGCCACCTAGTGGCCTGGACAAGATCCAAAATGCACTAGTGGCACTTCCAAAATGCACTAGAATGCAGTGCTAGATGCTCGCCTGGAACATACAGATCAAAATGACCATTAATCTTCTACATTCTCTAGTTGTGTAAACTAAGTTGGGCTACTTCACATGATGAATATTTTAACTCTTGAGGGTGTAAAAATGAAACCAAATGGACCCGCAAGGGTCCATTTGGTTTCATTTTTACGCTCTCAAAGAGTTACATCTGGTTAACCAGCTGCCCCCCCCCTTCAGGGTGGCCTGGCAAAGGCAAAATTGTCCCGGTGGGGAAATATGTGCCAATCCGCCCCTGTGTGCGTGGTTGTGTGTGTGCGTGCGTGTGTGTGTGTGTGTGTGTGTGTGTGATGATCGTGACAACCATGACATTGCGCAAAGACAACTGGCGCTTTTTGACCTGACACCGGTATACGGTCAAAAATCAAAGCCCATGTCTGCCCCTGGTGCGTATGTGCGTGCATGCGAGGGTGGATATAGTAGGCATGGTGGTTAGGGGTGGGCAAAAAAGTTGATATGCCAGTATATCACAATTCTTAATGCCATGATACCAATATCGTACCTATTCATTAATTTGTTCATGTCAGAAAGACTGGCTGATGTTATCAAGTTCCCCCCATTCTGTGTTTCCTAAAATGGAGGTCTGAAATAAATCATTAACTTGGTGAGACACAACTTGATGACATCATCAAGTTGTCTTCGTATTGTGTTTGTGAATGATTTTTCTATTTTGACCTTTTTTCTGAGGGTGTACCTTGGGGTGACCCGTCAGAGTCCATTTGTTTCCTTTTGTACACTCTCAGAAAAAATATTGAAAATGGGTGGAATCCTCCTTGTTCCAGTATAATAAAAGCACAGTCATTTGTGGGGTTAAAAGTGATATATCGATATATCAAATCAAATCGCAGCATAACTAAGAATCGCAATATAAATCGATTCAGAACCCTAAATATCAGTACTGTATCGTACCGTAAGGTAGGTGAATCGTGGTAATAGTGTGGCCTAAGCTCTAATGGAATTGTACACAGAGGGGAAAACAATAGGGAGTCACAAATTGAAAGAATGAAGAGGCTGAGCGGAGAAAGAGCGATCATGTCTTTTGCAATGCGATGCAATTGTTATGAGGGGAAGGAGTGCAGAGAGAGAGAAATTGCAGCGGAGAAAGAGTAAAATAAACAAAACAAAGGGGGATGAGAGAGAGGAGGGAGAGAGAGAGTGATGTGCAGGAGCTGGAGAGGGCAGGGAGATTCAGCAGAACAGTCAAAGAATACAATTAGAATACGGTACTGCAGAGAGAAAAATCACACCAACTGAGTGGTGCTGTATGTGTGTGTGTGTGTGTGTGTGTGTGTGTGTGTGTGTGCGTGTGTGTGTGTGTGTGTGTGTGCGCGCGTGCGTGCGTGCGTGCGTGCGTGTGTGTGTGTGTGTGTGTGTGCATGCGTGTATACTCTCTTGGTTTCCCATCTTGCAGCCGCGTGCTCAGTGTGAAGCTCAACAGCGCCACTTTGTCATCTGTTGGTACTACAAACTGTTGGTCTGTTGGCGCTACAAGCAGACAAACAGACAGACACCCTGGACAGGCAGACTATATAGGGACCCATGGTGCTGTTCCTTGGAGCGGCTAGCACCACTCAAATGAGAGAGAGAGAGAAAGAAAGAAAAATAAGCCTAATTTGGGTGCATGCCGCCTAATTCTTTGTAGCAGAACAGTGTTGGGACAGCAACAGAAAAAGAAAGCGCGGCGGCTGAAGCAGAACAGAATTGAGAGAGAGAGAGAGAGAGAGAGAGAGAGAGAGAGAGAGAGAGAGAGAGAGAGAGAGAGAGAGAGAGAGAGAGAGAGAGAGAGAGATTTGTTCCCTTGGGGTGTTTCTGCTGACACACTGAATGACCACACTTTGAGAGAAGCAGATTGAATTCTCCAAAATGGCCTCTCCCCAGCAATTCACTTCAACCTGCGGGTCAACCGTAAAAAGCAGCCGAGGCATAAAATATCTGGAAATTGATTTGCATTCAGCGAGAGAAAAAAGGAGGGTGCTCCTTATCTTTTCTCTCTTTCTCTCTCATGGGGTGGCACGGATGACAAGTTTAACTGAGAAAATGTGAGGGAGGCTTAAAAAAAGAAAATGCCCTCTTTACAGAAGCACATTTGTTTAGTTGTGTGCAATGTGGGTACCCGTTGGCAACACAAAGGAAAAGCAGCACCCTCTTTTCCTTTGAATTGAAGTTACAGGTTGTCTCAAGATTGTGTGTTGTGTGTTGAGGTCCCCAAATGCAGTATTATTTACAAACAACCTTTTAAAACCGAACAACACACCTTACTCTCAAAAAAGGTAAGGATCACTGCCAGAGCCATATGTACGTATGTTAATTTGGAAATGTGCAGGTAATGGCATACATGGAAAAGTTGGGGGACCACAGTACAGTGCTTAGCCATAGTTTAGCTTCCTACTACACAGCAGTTTCATTGTTTTTCATCGAATGGGTTTGCTGGAGACACAGCTGTGATGCAATCACACCTTCCACACTGGTCAACCCTATCCGCAGCGTAGGGTCGCTCAGTGCGTGCACCAAGCACACTCCATGCACCGTGCACAGAATAAACGAATGAAACCGCACCAAATGCACTGAATAAACAAAAGACAACACAACACACCAGGGCACAGCAGCACATTTCCAAACAAGCCCTTGGTGAAAAGGCAACACAGGCACTATAACGGTACTGTATACTGTATAAGCAGGGAACTTAGCTCATAGAAACCACTTATTTTGTGGACCCCTGCTGCAATAGCTCAACGAGCTTTCACAAAAGTGTCCTACTAGAACATACTGTACATGTATTGTTTAGGTGGTTCATATAGACTTTTAACACTCAGTGGTTAAATTAGTGTTAAACAGGGGCGGATTGGCCATCTGGAGTACAGGGAGTTTTCCCGGTGGCCTGCGCCACCTAGTGGCCTGGACAAGATCCAAAATGCACTAGAATGCGCTAGATGCTCGCCTGGAACATACAGATCAAAATGACCATTAATCTTCTACATTCTCTAAGTTGGGCTAATTCACATGATGAATATTTTAACTCTTGAGGGTGTAAAAATGAAACCAAATGGACCCCGGTTTCATTTCAGGGTGGCCTGGCAAAGGCATAATTGTCCCGGTGGGAAAATATGTGCCAATCCGCCCCTGGTGTTAAATATCCGAATTACTTAATTCATAAAAAAAACAATGTAGAATAATTGTTACTTCAATAAACATCTGCTTGTTATCTCTTCTAATGGAATATACCGTAGCATGGATTGTGAACAAAACTTTATCCAGTCATAACAAAACCAGTCTAAGTTTTGGGCCAGAGAGGTTCTCATCAAATGGAGGTCCATCCATGGCTGAAATGCAACAGAAGGTCGGCTGTGGGAATGGGTTCCAGACCATAACGTTCGCTGTTCAGAAGATATATCACCACAGTTATTTCTGTTCATGGAGGCCAGGCAACACCTTTGACAGCTTGGCTTATATTTGCAATCAATCAAAGGTTTATTTAAACCTGTTTGACATTTTTATCAATAAATATCTTGTTGTCAGCAATACAGTGAAAATAACCATTTGGCATTGGTGTTCTATGCCAAGTGGTTGGGTGCTAAGGTCTGCTGCCATCTCACTGTTTTAAGGCACCTATGAGTGGAATGGGACAACATACAATGTACAATATTGGGTGATTCTTAAAAGGTTAGTGGAAAAACACTCACAGTCAATGCAAAGGAGGTGGGGTGCAAAGATGAATTAATTCTTAACAATTAAGACTGTATTTCTTGTTTATCTGTAAAGTTTAAGAGCTATCATTAGAAGGCGTTTCTAGAAATGGCATCAGGTCTTAAAATATATTCTTGATTCTTAAGTTGGCAATGGTCATTTATTGGTATTGTCAGCGCTCTGTGACTTTTAAGTAAAAATGTCATGTCTTTGTCATGAATACGAATTAACATTTACAGCAGGGTTTTCAACAAGTGGTCCGGGGAACAGTTCCAGGTGGTCCCCAGGCTAAATGATGGAAAATGTGTTAACCAGATGTAACTCTTTGAGAGCGTAAACGTGAAACCAAATGGAGCCCTGCGGCTCCATTTGGTTTCACGTTTACATACTCAAGAGTTAAAATATTCATCATGTGAATTAGCCCAAGTCTACACAACTATAGAGATCTGTTTGTTTGCCTGTTTTGTTTCCCCAAATCCAGCCTGGAATTGTGCACAAAAGCAAAAGAAATCTTTAATTTGGGGGGTCTAGGGGGCTAAAATGTCATCAAATGGTGGTACGTGGCTCAAATTCAGAATATGCTTTTGTGCACAATTCCAACATAATAGTGGGCCCTGGTATCAAAAAGGTTGAAAAACACTCATTTATAATATAAATTATTGTATATTTATGATGAAAATGAGTGGTTTATTAGCCTTATATATATAGTAAAAGTGAAAACTATTTGGTTTCCTGACCCTTGCTTTCTCTTTGACCTCTGACCCCTTGCACTTCAACCCTGGGGTCAGCAGAAAGTCGGTCATGTGTTGGAGATTGTCAGGGTCAGGTGAAGGGCAGGGCCTTTAAAGACAACTTGGATTTAAAATAATTCCACTGCACACGATGGAATGCTGTCCAATCCAATGTAAAAGATAAAATAAAATCAAAATAAAAAATGATATGCTACATCTATACCATATGCTGCATGTTTATTGTAAAAGTTATGAGAAAAAAAAATGCCATGCTACACGGCATGGTCTTCAATGTCATCCAATTTAAAATACATTTTCAAAAAAGGCTATGCTACCCCATGTAAAAAATGGAAAAAACAATCCAAGGTCCCATTTGGAAAAAAATATGCATACAAGAGAAGTTAATATAAGGTCCATAGTATTTTTTGTAAAAGAAAACATATAAAACATTTTTGAAACAATTTTCGCAATTTATAAGAATTATATGTGACATTTCTTTAATGTGATGTGTATTTTTTGTAATATGAAACATATATAATTTTGTAATTTATAAGAATTATATACAAAACAGATATAAGATCCATAGTATTCCTTTGTAGAGTGGCTTGTATGAAAGTGCCGCTTTTAAGAGTTTTCATATAATGTTTTTTCCATATGGGGTAGTGGTACACTATCAGTATGTCAATGGAAAAGGAACATCAAATAAATTATTGTACATTTACAGCATTTACACATTCACACACACAAGTGCCATGACAACACACAACACTACTGTGTTCCCCACCATGACCTGTTACACTGACAAGATTCTAGCCAAGTGACCTCTCACCCTTAACCCCTAACCCCATCCGATGCATATAGCTCTGTTTCTCCTTCACCTCACACTCTGAACAGCTGATGTAGATGGATTGCTTCAGACAGGGGCGGATTGGCACATATTTTCCCACCGGGACAATTTTGCCTTTGCCAGGCCACCCTGGGGAGGCAGCTGGTTAACCAGATGTAACTCTTTGAGAGCGTAAAAATGAAACCAAATGGACCCTTGCGGGTCCATTTGGTTTCATTTTTACACCCTCAAGAGTTAAAATATTCATCATGTGAATTAACCCAACTTAGTCTACACAACTAGAGAATGTAGAAGATTAATGGTCATTTTGATCTGTATGTTCCAGGCGAGCATCTAGCACATTCTAGTGCATTTTGGAAGTGCCACTAGTGCATTTTGGATCTTGTCCAGGCCACTAGGTGGCGCAGGCCACCGGGAAAACTCCCTGTACTCCAGATGGCCAATCCGCCCCTGGCTTCAGAAATGTTGCCTCACGTTAACTTACAGCATACTGTAAATGCATGCAGCCTCCATCACTGCATTCCTTATGCTGTGGCGTGCACACGTACAGTACCACTGCTATTATAGTTTAAATGAGGGGTTTTCAACCTTTTTGATCATCTTTTGAGCCCCACAGACCCCTAAACTAAAGCTTTCCTTTGCTCTGGTCTACAATTCCAGGCTGGATTTGGAAAACAAAACAGTCAAACATACAGATCAAAATGACCATTAATCTTCTACATTCTCTAGTTGTGTAGACTTGTAGGCTAATATACATGTTGAATATTTTAACCAAATGGACCCGCAAGGATTGCCTGCGGTCGCAACCATTGGTTTAAATGGTTGCAACTGCAGGCAATCCAACCCTGTGAATATCTAATCGGATCCTTTGTGGGCCTGTTGCTGAGATGCATGGTATAGCTTAATCCTAATAATTTACTTGAGTAACAGATTGAACGTATTGCCATCAAAATGTAGGCTATTTAACCCTAATTGATGAATTAATCTTTTAGCGAGTAGGCCAGCGATGTACAGTACATGATGTGTAAGCTTGTTTTGTCTAAAATAAAAACATTAATTTGAGGCATTACCATTTTTTTTGTATGATCGGCTAACATCAGGTCTTATTTACCTATAAAAATGTCGGGTGCTCGCTCGTACGTGCACACGCGCGGCCTGCATGTCCATCGCTGATCGTAATCCAAAAATCGCCTCGGCAATACGGCCTGATTTGACTTATTCATGATAATAAACATAATTGCAGCGAGTACGTCAAGTACGTCATTGGGAGTAAAAGTACAAAAATAAAAGTGCTCAACTGCTCATTGATGCAGAATGTCTAATTTCAACATGAGGTTGTGGATCTGAGCTGTTTCAGAAAAAAAATAGGATATACCGACTACCCTTGTCAGCATCCTGCGCCCTTCACAACTATTTTGTTGAAGTCATGTTTGCCCACATATTTACCTCCCACAGGTTCTCTCTCTTTCCATTTACAATTCTCTATTTCCCCCCTATGTTATTGGCCTTGTGTTCTCAGTAGGGGTGCTACTGCTGAGTATAATTTTGTCAGTGAATATAAGACTGCAGATCTGTCTGTTTGTCACTATTCATTTCACTATAGTGCCCGGTGCTCGGCACAGAGCTGCCTACAGGGGTACTTCAATCACTTGTTCAGCATGCAGTTTGGTTTTTATGTTCCAGATGACTGTCGAAAGTCTCCCACCGCTATGCCTGATTACAGCATTGTCACTGTCTGATAACAAGTTACACCTCTCAGTCGGTGTAATGATTCCTATACAACTACAGTAAACCTGTCAATGGCTGTGCCTTAAGGGCTCCATCTGGCACAAAGTTATAAAAGGAATCACATAACTACGTAAGAAACTGTGATCGAAAGATTCTTAATAGAAGGTTTAATTCACCATAAATGTCTTTATGATCCTGTGTAATGGTTGGCTGAATATTGCAAGTGTCTGGAAGTGGAATTGCTCCATGAGAAAATCTATTGTGTTTCAAATATCACTTTGTCACTTTGTCAGTGGTGTCACTGTCAATATATTAAAATAAATAAATAAATAAATGAAAATGCCCCCCTGAGAGTGCACGTGGCCTTCCAAGAAGTCAGCACATTATTGGGAAATCAATTATAGCCATTCAGAATGTGGTATGGGCAATCTGGGGCAAACAGATATACATACCGGTTGGAGTGAGTAGGTTTCCGACACTGAATTATCATTCGTTTCACTTCATTATTCAGTCTGAAAGCCCTCCCCATGACAGCAGTTTATGGGATGGGCGTTGTTAAAGCGGCAGTCTTCAGTGATTGGTTCCTACCAAGTTAGCCTGGTCTATAGCCCTCAATGATTTTGGCCTTGGGGGTCGGGGGTGTCGTGGGATCCACACGGCGGAAGTGCTGCGCTCTGATTTGATCTCACTAACGTGTCGTCATCCCCGGCCCCTCCCGCGCCCGTCCACTGCTGTTCTACGTCACATTATTTAGAGCGACGCCCACCCCGGAAGGTTCACTCCCACTTGAAGGCCACTTTCCAACGTGCGTTAGTCCAGGCTTTCCGTTTTCGCGCAAGGCGAACGAAAATGAAAGCCTGGGTGTCGAGGCTACTACCAAGTTAACCAAACAGAGTAGTAGAATAGAAGATGATGTTGGTGTCAATCATGTGGCTAATGGTAATTATGATAATCACAAATATGGTCTTTGCTTTCTGATTTCCAACTACTTGGGGAGTCAGCCTGGCGATATAAACCCACCTGTTCTAAATAGTTGAATTAAGCAATATTACACAAGAGGGTGTGGATTAGTGTGATTATTGGCACGACAATGACGTGGTCAGGAACGAGACGAGTTCTGCAAGCATCACTGTAGGCCTACGTGCCAAGAGGTTTTATTATTATTTTCTCAGTTAACTTCTTTCTTTTGTGAGGCTGACAACAATGTTTTGTGGTTGCGTTTGTTACAACCCTGTATCACATGTCAAAAGTCAAATAGTGACTTTTTTCCAGACTGTTTGTTAAGCTCAGCCATGCCCTAAATAATTGCTGCACAAAAATGGCCTGCATTCATGGACTCAAAGAGTTAATGTAATGTGTGCAATGGTCCATCCCCTACAGTGTTTTAAATAATGGTACCAGTCAGTTCCACAACTATCACAGAAAACACTACACTGTGCAACACTTTTAATGGCCTACTTATTAAATCCATATTTCATAGAGTTCATTTCAGGTAATTTGTCATTTATGTTTAGGTTTTCATTTTTAATATCTCTGGATGCGAGATTGCTTTAGCCGGGACAAAACATATGGCGGTAATCGATTCCATGGCTCTTAGGTCCCCATGGTGAGGTTGAATTTCTCATTGGGGTCCCCATGGCTGAGAGAGGTTAAACACCTTTCTTTTCCCACATGTAAGCTTAAATTCCAGCACTTTCTGACGGGCTGTGCATGGGAAACGCCAATGATGGTGTGAGGAAATTGTGTGGATTTTTTTTTGCATGTTTGCATGGCATGGGTAACAGTAAGCACCTTTTTTTTCATAAGATAGAGGCTCATTGTGGGCCTAAATTTCTCATTTAGGTCACTGGCGGAAGACATTTAAGAAGCCCTATCCCTTCCCTTTGCCTCTCCTCTCTCTTTAGCTGATCCCTGGAGGGATAAGCCTAGCTTTAATATCTTCCCCTCTTACCACCTAAGGTGCAGCAGAGCTCTGTGCACATGCCTGTGAGTGCACGTAGATGTGTGTGTGTGTGTGTGTGTGTGTGTGTGTGTGTGTGTGTGTGTGTGTGTGTGTGTGTGTGTGTGTGTGTGTGTGTGTGTGTGTGTTTGTGTGTGTGTGTGTGGGTGGGTGCATGCTCGACAGGGGCGGATATAATATTTCCCAATTGGGGGGGGGGGGGGGGATCTGGGGGCGGATCTGGGCATGGGCATTGGAAAATGGTATGGGTGCGACTTGATCTATGAAGCCGACCCCATACCATTTTCCCTTGCCCCCCCAATTGGGAAATGTTACATCTGCCACTGGTGTGCGCTTGCGCGAGCAAGCGTGTGTGTGTGTGTGTATGTGTGTGCACGCATGGTTGTCTGTCTGCCTGCACGCGAGTGCACGTGTGCACACGTGTGTGAGCATGTAGAGGTCTCCCCGCAGCAGAGCATGTAGAAGATGGATGCTACATGCTGAAGAGCATTCTTTTCTTCTCTGTGGGGGGATGCCTTACACATGATAATCTAGATACAGCTCTCAGTACAGCAAAGCCTGCCCTGACCCCTTCCTTCCCTTTACTCAGCCTGGCCTTGTCTGACTATACTATGTCTCTCTCACTCTCTTGCACGCACAGTTCATGGGGGCAGATGTAACATGTCCCATTTGGGGGCAAGAGAACATGTTGGAGGGGCAAGAGAAAATGGTATGGGGGCGGCTTCATCGCCCGTGGCGCGAAGCGACACGTGAGAGAGAAGCCGCACCCATACCATTTTCAGTTACAGGACTTTTATCAGTCAAGTAAAGCATCAATAATAACATCAGTTGTTGTTGAAGTTGCAACAGACACGCTGCACACGCAGCATGCATAAAGCTAAAGGTCAGACTCAGAGAGTGTTCTGTTTTCAATGATGAAATGCTGTTGGTTTAGTGGTGGCAAAATTGTAGTAATAGCAGTAGTAGTGTTTCAAATCATTTTGAATATAAGAACTTTAATTTGAAATATCTTGGGTTGCTTTGCATGCGGAATCGTGTTTGGAGGGGCAGACTGGGTATTTAGGGGGGCATTGCCCCCCATGCCCATGCTTAGATCCGCCCCTGGCCCCTGTGTGTGTGTGTATGTGGGGGGGGGATGGGGGATTGGACGACATCCTGCTGCGTGATGGAGGCTATCATCAAAGGAATTCCAGTTGCTGATGTTTTTTAAAGTCAACTGTGAGGAATGCTGTGATGAGACTTAGGTCACGGACGTGACCTTGGACAACGAGCGTATAAAGCACTTACACACACACACACACACACACACACACACACATCATGCACATACGCTTATGTGTGAGCGTGTGTCTGCTGTCTGCTCTCTTTCTGCCAACCTGGGCAGAGCCCCTAACTGAGATCATGTGTCCTTCAAAGCATGAGGAGTGAGCAGGCTCTCTTCTTATCACCTGACACAGGAGAGTTACCCCGCTAGGACTTAACGTGTGGAAGGAACACGATTAATATTCCAACCAGTTCCTTTCCCCTCTGGCTGACAAGGGGCAGGCAGTATAGAGATCAGGACTACTACGTTATTTGTGAGGGTATATCAACTCTATAGGGACTGCAGGGAGAACATGTAAACTCTACCCAGAATAGCCCTTTCACTAGTAACACCCAGGGTCGAATTGACCATTGGGCGTACAGGGAGGTCTCCCGGTGGGCCACGACCCGTAGGGGGCCGGTGGTATCACGGTATGATTAGAAGCACTGTTTTTCAACCTTTTTGATCCCAGGGCCCGCTATTCATTCAGAATTTTGAGCCACGGAGGACCACCATTTGATGGCATTTTAGCCACACAGACCCAACAAGACTAAAGATTTATTTTGCTTTTTGGTCTACAATTCCAGGCTGGATTTGGAAAACAAAACAGTCAAACATACAGATCAAAATGAGCATTAATCTTCTACATTTTCTAACTCGACTTGGGCCAATTTAGATGAATATTTTAACTCTTGAGAGTGTTAACATGAAACCAAATGGACCCGCAGGGGTCCATTTGGTTTCATGTTTACGCTCTCAAAGAGTTACATCTGGTTAACCAACTATATCAGGTAGAATAAGTCCATCACGCACTGATTGTGGTGGGCCGGTCTAGGCCAAATCATGCTAAAAATGTCCGGGCCATTTTTTTTTGCCCAGTCCACCACTCGTAACACCTTGAAGTGGAGGAGAGATTCTCGACGGTTAGCCGGTCGGTCCCCAGGCTTACTCATAAGCGAGAAGAGAAAAGCCTGGCCACAATCTAAGGCAGAGAGTCTATCAGGAGAATTGTCAGTCGGAACATCCTTCAGATGTATTTCCCCCGGATCTGACGGTCAGTATATTTCTCTGAATCTCATCAACCTCCGCTGATAAACTCTACCTTTTTCTTTTTCATACCAGGGCCCATCTGCATTTTAGCCACGGACCACCAGTTGATGGTGAGCTCAGTTGGTGTGACTGTAAGGATTTTCAAGCTTTTGTTCGCAATTTACACAATTTGTCCAACGTTTTACTGGCAAAACGTTGGACAAAATAACATTTCTTCTACATTTTCTGAATGTGTACATTATTCAAAATTAAATAATTCAGGTGTTTATAGTTTCACTCTTGAGACCGTAAAATGCAACCAAATTTGGTTTCATTTTACGGTCTCAAGAGTTACAGATCTAGGCCCATTTGGTCACCAACTGTCCATCATTTAGCTGGGGACCACCTGGAATCCTCTCAGGGACCACTGGCGAACCCTGGACCACTGGCGAACCCTGGACCACTGGTTGAAAACCATTGCTCTACGGCTTAGGTTTTGCCCATGCGATGCGTGCATCTTCGGTGGGAATCCAATCGGAGACCTTTTAGACTAGAGGAATGCCCCACCGTGCCCCTTAGGCCACGACTATTTCCACCTGAAAAGATATTGCAGGCTCTGCATAAGCTACCTGGGTGGAGATTTGGGCTCTAAGGAGTGCCATTCTCTTATTTTTTCCCGTTCTATGCAGGTTTATATTAGTGCCTCCACTGCCAACTGGAACATGGCGAATAAAGAGTAGTTGTCTCAGAGGAGTTAGAGTTCCCCCAAGACGGGCTGCATAATGCATCCATCTCTTTTGTGTTTGGCAGCTTGTCTCTCTTACATGTCTGTGCCTCTTTCCGTTTCTCTGTCTCAGTTTATCTCTCCTGCCCAGTGTTTTTATCCTTTTTGTTGTCCTCTTCTCCTTCTCTTCTCTTCTTTCTGTTTTTTTTGTTGGTCTGTCTTTCTGCTTTCCCTCTCCCGTGTTGTGGCAAACCATTAGCTTCAGGGCAAAGTCCCCAGAGAATTGAACTTTTCACGCACTGCTTGCAAGTGAAATGAAACAAAAATCCCAGTGGACAGTCTTTGGTAATGTAATCATTTCAGCTCATCATATTTCATATAGGGGAAATACATTTTGTCTGATAGGCTACAAAGATTAATTTGCAACTTATGTTACACTTAAAACATACTACAAATTAATGAGATGGAAGAGGCTCAAATGTCTTAATGGTCTCTAGCACAGTGCTGCACGGTCCAGTTTCCCCTAAGAGCACCTGAAAGCAACCGGCCCAATGACTGATTTGGCCCTAACGTTGTTGTCTCACACCCCCGACATAATGATGTAGTTCACCTGTTTTCTCTTTTCCTTGAACTCAGAACTAGAGCTGTATATTCCTTGTTTTGGCCCATGTGATGTCTGTGATTTGGAATTAAACTTCCTATAGTAAATCTGAACTGCTTTGCCTCTACACCTTGGCACTACCCTCTTGACTCACACTGTGACAGATGGACACAGTTCAAGTGGTTTTCAAGGGATTTCCTACTGGGCTACCATATGTCGAACACTTTGCCACAAAGTGTTCAGTTCCCCATAGGCAAAAGGCAAAGACCAATGAAACAAAATGTTAAATGCAAACGCAGGTGATTGCTTCACATAGCTCATCATCACATACTGTATGGGTGCGACTTCTGAAGTTGAAGTTGAAGTTGCCCCCAATTGGGAAATGTTACATCCTCCCCTGGATAAGACTTTGTTCATGCGGGCCGAAGCCTATTGAAGTTGATGCATGCATGGTGTGAGCTAGAACGCATCTGTGAGGCCACAAAATAGTTCATCAACAGTTCATCCGTCTTCTTGAGAAGTTGATGCTCCTACTTCTGAGGGCTAATCCTGCCAAGGGTCCACATATGTTGACTGTATGATTCTAGTTATACAATGCATGTTATGGTATAGGCTGTTAGGAAAAAAGAAACATTATACGGTACATTAAACAAGGTGAAAGGAAGGACATGCTTTTAACTAGTTTTCCCTAGTGATCTCCTATTCGCCTCTTTCTCAAGTGTGTGTGTGTGTGTGTGTGTGTGTGTGTGTGTGTGTGTGTGTGTGTGTGTGTGTGTGTGTGTGTGTGTGTGTGTGTGTGTGTGTGTGTGTGTGTGTAGCAGGCGGTGTTACTCTTAATTGCCTTCAGTCCTAACACCTTAGTGAACCACCTTGTGTACATAAACAATTTGCCTATAGTTCTCCCTAGCAGTTGTAATGATTTGCAGGATGAGACGGGATTACTTTCCTTTCCATCTTTTTATCTGTCAGGTCAATAGACCTGCGCAGTGAGGTCACCGCCCCCGTTCCAGAAGTGTTTTCCCCATTCATTTTTCTCATAGACTTTTCGAAAATAATTTATATAAAGACAATCACAATGTTGACAAAGCCAACTCGGGTCGTGACAAATCATGATGACACACACAATCTTTTGGGGCGATCAAATAATTTTCAAGATGAAAAACGAAACAAAAAGTGTTGTATCCTGCCGTTTTCTACTCCGGCAAAAATCGTCTTTTTTAAAATTATTTTCGAAAAGTCTATGAGAAAAATGGATGGGGAAAACACTTCTGGTGGCGGTGACGTCACTGCGCAGTTCTATAGTTGTCTGGATATACCATTAGCAAAGCTATGTATCTGGGGCAGTTCATGAGGATGATGATTAAAATCCTACACACTAATCTGTGACAGGTTGTGAGCTCATAGATCAGCTATTTTCAAATGCAACACCCAAGCAAAAAATAATAATAATAATGTGGAAAAAGGTTGTTGATGGAATCAACGGTGTGTGTGTGTGTGTGTGTGTGTGTGTGTGTGTGTGTGTGTGTGTGTGTGTGTGTGTGTGTGTGTGTGTGTGTCTGTGTGTGTGTGTGTGTGTGTGTGTGTGTGTGTGTGTGTGTGTGTGTGTGTGTGTGTGTGTTCTCACATATGTTATCTACTTAGGACCGTTTCGAAGAAAAACACCTTCCAACTTAGGACCGGTGGACAAGTTAGGACCAAAAACCCGGTCCTAAGAAGTAAGACCACTTAAAACAGATAGAGAATGTCATAAGCCATGCCTGGTGTTGAAATTGGCATGGTCCTAAAAAGGAGGCGTTTTTACATATGGCCCTAAAAAGGAGGCATTTTTACATTTGGTGTGTATCAGGTGTGTGTGGGGTGTGTGTGTGTGTGTGTCCTACTTAGGACCATCTGGCAAACTTAATATTTTAACTAGATAGGAGCAATTCCAGAGGGAATTGCAGAGTGTGGTCGCCCAAAGGCAACCACACTAATAACAATAGTGTGTTGCCTTTAAGGCAACCACACTAATTATACAATAAATTACTATATATAGCTCATATAGGCCGCAGGTCGCATGTAACTGTAGAACTCGGGGAACTTTGTCCGAGGGTGGGCGGGCGGGTCAGAGTTTAGAAAACTCTGGGGCGGGTCACACTGATGACATAATCATGTTCACTCATCGTAACAAGTGTCTGGCAGCCCGCATCATCATGGTGACACGTGTCTGACATGGGACCATTTCTATGTTCCCTCAGGTCTATGTTCCCTCGCTGACTAACCCCAACCCAAACGCACAAACCATAACCCTAACCGAAAGCATGTCAAACGTTACTTCGCGACATTTGACATGCCTTCGTTTAGGGTTAGGTTTGGGCGTTTGGGTTAGGGTTAATCTATTACTATCCCTACCCCTAATCCTAACCTGACTTTAAGAGCTGAGGGAACATAGACATGACCCTCTGACATCACTCTGTGACCCCTCTGACATCACTCTGTAAATTTTTGTCTCAAGCCTGTCCCCTTTTATGTCCTATACTTTAAAGCCCGGCTTAAAACCTACCTTTTCACTCAGGCGTATTACTGAATTATTACCGCTCTTGTCTTTCTTTTACTTACTACCTCTATGACCTTTCAACTTGGCTGCAGTCAGACAATGTGTGTCTTCACATATTGAAAAGTATGCCTTTCGGGATAGCAATCCTTTGTTTTCTCATATTTTAGCACTAATCACTAGTTTAATATGTTCTTTAGCATTCCCATATACTTTAGTTGGGAGCCCGCGCGCTGTTTTTGGGCTGAACCGAGTCTTTACTGGATTTGCGGGAGATCGGTACATAAAGGGGTTAATGTGCATTAATTAACAATTCAATAATTAATAATCATATACTTTGTGCATATCCATATTCACAAACACTATATAATGATAAATTTGATGCATTTAGACCAAGTAATTTGCATTAAATACCATACAACTGTATTTTGTATGGATTTTTTTTTTATATTTTGGACATTAAGGGGTTAATAATTAAAAATGCCCGAGGCATATCAGTGGGCACCCTCTTGATTTCTTAAGAAGTGACTCCCAGCTACAAGAATCACTACTATATCACATATCCAAAACAGTTCATATCAATGTTTATTTTAGCCAGTTTAAATACACGTATACTATGTGATTAGAATAGATGTTTGTGTGAGGCAAAAATCAGTATGATGCAATAACAGGATACTCTGATTTTGTCTTTCACCTGTAAGAACAATTCACTGCTGTAGTTCTGTAAGCTCAGTTCAACTGCTGCCCTTCCCCCATACTGCAATGGTTGGGTCGTTAATTAAGCAATGCAGCCTAATTAACGACCCTGCACTCTACAGGCAAACTGCCTAAATCTTTTGGTTGGTTGAAGCAGTCTGGACAAAACCCATGCAGGTGCATTAATGTGTGTTTTTTGGTAATCTTACAATGCCCTAGTATCAATCTCAATTTCTAGTATCTATGTCTATTTGTAAATTATAAGGCAAATATCAACATCCTAACATATGCTGTCTCCCTGTTAGAGCAGTGTTGTTGTGTAACTCTTCCAACTTCCCCATGTCTTTAGCAGAACAATATTAGCTCAGCATAGTCTATTGAATTTAGTCATATTTGGTGGTATCCTGTCCAAGTGAAAAAGCTATTATGCTGAACCTGTATGAGGTTCTAAAATTGCCAATGAAGAGTGAGAGATGTTTATCATGGGCAGATGTTATGTTGTAGACAATGTGTGTCTTCACATATTGAAAAGTATGCCTTTCGGGATAGCAATCCTTTGTTTTCTCATATTTTAGCACTAATCACTAGTTTAATATGTTCTTTAGCATTCCCATATACTTTAGTTGGGAGCCCGCACGCTGTTTTTGGGCTGAACCGAGTCTTTATTGGATTTGCGGGAGATCGGTACATAAAGGGGTTAATGTGCATTAATTAACAATTCAATAATTAATAATCATATACTTTGTGCATATCCATATTCACAAACACTATATAATGATAAATTTGATGCATTTAGACCAAGTAATTTGCATTAAATACCATACAACTGTATTTTGTATGGATTTTTTTTTTATATTTTGGACATTAAGGGGTTAATAATTAAAAATGCCCGAGGCATATCAGTGGGCACCCTCTTGATTTCTTAAGAAGTGACTCCCAGCTACAAGAATCACTACTATATCACATATCCAAAACAGTTCATATCAATGTTTATTTTAGCCAGTTTAAATACACGTATACTATGTGATTAGAATAGATGTTTGTGTGAGGCAAAAATCAGTATGATGCAATAACAGGATACTCTGATTTTGTCTTTCACCTGTAAGAACAATTCACTGCTGTAGTTCTGTAAGCTCAGTTCAACTGCTGCCCTTCCCCCATACTGCAATGGTTGGGTCGTTAATTAAGCAATGCAGCCTAATTAACGACCCTGCACTCTACAGGCAAACTGCCTAAATCTTTTGGTTGGTTGAAGCAGTCTGGACAAAACCCATGCAGGTGCATTAATGTGTGTTTTTTGGTAATCTTACATTGCCCCAGTATCAATCTCAATTTCTAGTATCTATGTCTATTAGTAAATTATAAGGCAAATATCAACATCCTAACATATGCTGTCTCCCTGTTAGAGCAGTGTTGTTGTGTAACTCTTCCAACTTCTCCATGTCTTTAGCAGAACAATATTAGCTCAGCATAGTCTATTGAATTTAGTCATATTTGGTGGTATCCTGTCCAAGTGAAGAAGCTATTATGCTGAACCTGTATGAGGTTCTAAAATTGCCAATGAAGAGTGAGAGATGTTTATCATGGGCAGATGTTATGTTGTAGACAATTTGTGTCTTCACATATTGAAAAGTGTGCCTTTCTGGAAAGCAATCCTTTGTTTTCTCATATTTTAGCACTAATCAATGGTTTAATATGTTCTTTAGCATTCCCATATACTTTAGTTGGGAGCCGGCGCGCTGTTTTTGGGCTGAACCGAGTCTTGTAGCTTAGGGCAACCTCTTAAGAATTCAAGAGGGTGCCTGCTAATATCCCTTTGACATTTTGTAGTTATTAACCCCCTGATGCCAGAAATACAAAAACATCCACCCGAAATAGAGTTGTATAGTATCTAATGCACAATTATGCATTTTATTTGTGGAATGTGTTATTAATTAACTACCTGTTAAAATGTCTATCATGCCGTTTGTGCCCGTTGTATTTGTGATCTGGGACACGTCTTCAGCACTGCTACATTTCCCTATTACGTCTATGAAGCTTTACGTCTACAAAGCACTACGTCACATGTATCCCCATAATAGGCATGATGTGGTGACTCAGACATAATGAAACCCTGGGGCGTGAGGTCAGAGTATCCCATATAGGTATGACGTGGTGACTCAAACATAATCAAACCATGGTGCGTGAGGTCAGAGTATCCCCATATATGTATGATGTGGTGATCCAATATAATGCGTTAATTTTGAAAAAAGGGCTTTGTCAGTCTCTTCCTAATATTATGGTTAACAACCGTGTGAAACCGTGTGAGCGATTGGTGCAGCCAGCGAGGAGTAATGGCGGTTTCAGACATTCAGACAGACATTTTCTGAATTATAGTATTGATGATGATGATGATGATGATGATGATGCATATTCATCCGTTCATGCCCAAATTTGACTGCCAGAAGGTCCTGATAATTCTTAAAATGTCCTTATAATTCATGTGTATGTCAAAGTGCTGTGTATGATTGATTCTAAAACTCTTAGTCCCAATACTCCACACCTTGAATCAGATAATAACAAACCCAGGTGCGCTATTTCTTTCCACTGTATTGTGAAGATGACCTGGGGAAGGGAGCGCTTGATTTACCAACAAACCCTAGCCGTGTGGGTGCTTTGAAGCACCGCCCACATGCATAGGACAGTGACTGAATAGCTCCAGGGTGGTCCGTCTAAAGACAACAAGCGCTTCCTATCGTTTGTCTATTTGGTTTTGGAATTTCAATTCATGCAAATATGCTTAAATCAAACTCATGAATGTGGTCATCACACGAGTTGTCACACCAGTTGCCAGAAGTATATTAACTAAATTCTATCTATTCAATGGTCATGTGTAGGCCTATGCAATGGCACCATTCTTAACTGTGATGTTCACAGAGGGTGGAATACAAGTTTAAAAAGCCATGTCAACATTGACAATGTCATTCCAGGTCGGAAGGGATGCGGCTGACGCAGTTGTCATTGCCATTGATGTCTACCTATTCTTTTACTACTAGGTACTCTGATTATAATACCAGGTCAGCCAGCAGGGATCAGCAAGAAGTAACCTATCATATACATATCTCCTCCTATTAACAATGTTTCTAGCCCAGAAGCTTGTGATCTCAAAGGGTCAATGTATTGGCCCCAAATGGCAGCACTGACTCCATTGTAGCTATACTTCACTCTTGAGGTCTGACTACCACACTCTCCTCATCCTTTTTGTGTGAAGCTTTCCAGGCAAGTGCCATCTGAACATTCAGGTACTATAGCTGTTTTGTTAAGCAAACTGGAGGAAAATGCATTTATCTCTCAAAATGTGTATTTTATTGGGGTTAATGTGCATGGAACTGAGTAGACCATAAAAAGACAAAACGTTTTTTTGAAAGTGAAATACCCCTTTAAGAGCGTCTGATTTGCCTAAATTGGAGGCATATTGTAATGTGCATGTAATGCTAGACAAATTTCTCCCCTGGGAAGATAAAAAAATGTGGTCCCATTATTATTATTACCCTTATAATTGTTAATTATTATTATTATTACCCTCATTATTATTGTGTTTGTTGTTTCCTTTATTATTTTTATTTGTTTTTCTCAGTTATTAAAATTGTTTTTTCAATTATTAAAATTGTTTATCAAATTCAAAATGAAATGATTTTCTCTAAAGTAACTTCATTAATAAGTCAAAGTAAATCTAAGAAACAATCTACAAGCTCATAAGTAAGTCTTAAATCTCTCTTTTTGGTCACAGGCAAAAGTGTCCGGTTTTGATGTCCTGAATCCATTTCTGCCGTATGTCAAGTGATACAAGTGACGGTTTTGTTAGAAATTTAGTAGTTATAATAAGCAATTACGAAAATTGGAAATTGGCTATAATTTTTGATGTACTTTTGTTGTTTATGATTTTTTGCTGTATTGCATAATCACCATGAAATGGAATAGGTCTATACTTTTAGTGGCCTACAGGCACATCTTATAAAAGCCCTGTGAGCTTGGTTTCCAGAAAAAAAATCTGCCTCATATCACTTGGCATATGGCAGAGTGGTTTCAGCACATCAAAATCATATAGAAACAACTTAAAACAACTTAAGTACAATTTATCAGAATTAGACCAATTTCTATTTTAGTTATTCATTATCCTAATTATTAGATTAGATTATTAGATTAAAATGGGGATTTGTATCACTTGAAATGAATTTGGCTCATAAAAATCATATAGAAAGGTTTTTTTTAATACATCGAATGGATGCAACCTGGGACGTGTCTTCAGTGATGTATCCTAAGCTCATTGGGGTTTCGGGTCTCTCGAACATCATACCCCTCACTCAGGTGACCCAGCCGGGGTTCATGACACCCCGACTCACGTCCCAGTAGCTACCCCTGATCAATCCCACAAGGGAAAGGCCAAGGCCGTCCAATCCACCGCCCCTGAAATACTCCGCCAAAACTGGGAGGTTCTGATGCGTGGAGGGACTAGGCTCTGTGGTTTGACACCTGTCCGTGCCCCTCCTACGTCTCACCAGGAGGCACAGGACCTGTGCGTTGCACCAGACTCCCAACGCCGGACATGGAAGAGACATGAGCGGTGGACAAACAGCCCTCCTAAAGGACTAACCAAGGGGTTAACCCATTATGTACATTAAATATCAAAATTAAAGCTATTTGATTTTTCTTTTCTTTTTTTTAACTGTTGTTAATTTGGGGTTTTACTTGCTAATTACTCAATTTCTGACAAAACGGTCACTTGTATCACTTGGCATGTGGCAAAATGCATTCAGCACAGTGTCACTTGGCCACAGTGTCACAGTGGCAGAATTGGACCTTGCTTAAGGTCTAAATGTCATCAGCCACCATTTTTTGGGGCATTCAGGACCAGACTAGTCTGCCTGAACGCTCATCATGTACTGCCTCAAAACCATGGGATGAATAGCAGCTTTGAATAGCACGGTGTCTACAGTATATTTCACTTTGAATGCATGTCCCATTTATTCATGTTTGACCCTTTAATTCACCTGTATGTCTTGTAAGTGTGTTGTATAGCCATGGTCCATACAAATCAAGATAGTCCTGACAATTACCATTTGTGTCATGGGCGGAGCTAAGCAACTCATTATCTTTTGTCCTCCTAATACAGCATCATGTCAGGTGGCTATATTTTGAGTTCTATTGTGTGTATTCAACATTTGAAGTGAGATTTGTCTTGTAGAGCTCAAATAATATTTTTTGGTGTTTATTACATCTTCGTAGCACTAGTGGAAAGGGGTGTCCCTCTAACGTTGCAGAACACAAGTCCTGGAAAAAAGACCTTCTAGTACATAGAAACATGTAGCCTGGAGGAGAGGGGCAGTGATCTGGCCAATCACTGCTGACCAGCCAACTGGAGAGTGTCGTGGGCAAGGGTCGAAACACTCTACGAAGGTTGGAGACCACCTGATGACCTCTCTTCCAGGCCAAGGCAACCACTTGTAGTGGAGTATATTTGCATCTTCGATGTATTTACAAACATGATTAAACTCATAAGAGCCAATACATCTACGTTAACAAAAGGTATTAGCTTCTACAATGTTTCTACAATGTTAACAATTTGACTATACTTGTTAGGACCACTCTTGGTCCTAACAAGTAGGGTAAAATTGTTAATATCTAGAATGTTCTAAAATGAATTTTAATACAATCTGCGGTGATTGTATTAAAATAGATTTTTTTTCATGTTCAGGAGTGTAATTCATATGTCTCTACAATGTCTAGAAAGGGTGGTCCTAAAAAGGATAGCAATAGTCCATTTTTTTGGAGTGGTCCTAAGTAGTTAACATATGTAAGAATGTGTGTGTGTGTGTGTGTGTGTCACTTCATTAAAATTAGCAATCAAACGCACGTGTGAGATTGCGCCGTCCTTGTCCAACAATGTCCAACATCTCTGTATATATACAGTATATAAAAAGGTAAAATGTAAATGAGCTTCCTAATAAACAGGATAATAACAAGCCCTCGGGACTGCACAAACAAAACAGGAAGCTGCAAATATACAAAGTATCTATTTTTTTTTCTTAGATTTGCATTGCTGTTGGTGATCATTAGCCTCGAGTTAATATTAATGCACAACGCTGGCAATATCCATGCAGGAAGGAATAATCTGAAAGATGATTAAATAAAACATACCCACTCGATTCTACGTGATTGGCCCAATGTCAGACCTAGGGTAGATTGTTGTTGTACAACACATTTGCTAATTTATTATATTTCATATCTTTGCTGTCTGGAAGAAACCACCAAACCACAAAACATTTCAGAAAATGAAAAACAGATAAAACCATATATTTTGAAAACAAAACAATACTCCCTCATCAAAGTTGGTGTTGTGCCTTTAGATATTGTCAGGTTTTTGGCATGAGAGAGAAGGATGTGGTGGAGTTAGATATTGTCAGGTTTTTGGCATGAGAGAGAAGGATGTGGTGGAGTTAGCTGTTTTAGCAGACAGATGGAGGCAGGGGCGGATCTGTCAATATTTCAAATTAAAGTGCTTACAGTGTATTTAAAATTAATTGAAACACTATGCTACTAACTACAGTTGTGGCACCACTAAACCAACAGCATTTCACCATTGAACAGAAAACAGAAAACTCTCTGAGTCAGACCTTTCGCTTTATGCATGCTGCGGGTCTGTTGCAACTTCAACACCAACTGATGTGATTATTGATGCTTGCTTGCCTAATAAAAGTCCTGTAACCGAAAATGTTATGGGTGCGGCTTCCTCGCCCGTGGCGCGAAGCGTCACGGGCGATGAAGCCACACCCACACCATTTTCACCTGCCCCCCCAATTGGGAAATGTTATATCCGGTCCTGGATACTAGGTACCTGTCTAAATATTCTATTCACTTAATGTCAACAAAGTCACAGCGCCAAAATGTTTAATGCGCTCTACCAATTTGTCTCTAAATTTTATGATGAACTGAACAAGGTGGACCCTCTTGTAAATATGTTTTGTCGGGTCAACCACTCACAATTAACAGTCTTTATGTTGAGTTGTGATTGCATTGTACTGTAATGTGTTAATAAATATTTCAGTAAATCAATAAAATAAACAGTTTGAGGGTCGTCAATGAAGAGGTTTTGTCCGAATCTGTTGTCAATATTGTTGTAACCAACACACAGATGTATCAGATGTAGGATGTGTGGTGTTCAATAGCCCCAATTTTATGCTAAAGAAATCTCCAAAATGGAATCAGTTGGATGGTATATACTGTACTCCCGGCAATAACGCTATCTGAGATGGGTTATAGATATTGGTATGGATCTGGTTCGTTATCAGACCTTTCCAGATGCCTGATGACTGTGACGAATCATCTGCGAGATCTTATTTTGTTTTGTCTTCATGAGCTTGTGATAAAGACACACAGTATAATCAAATGCATTTAAACCTTTTTTTGTTTGTGAAATGGGTAACCCAATTAGACTTTACAGTCACTTGTTCAGGGAGCCAGAATATATGCCTGCAGGTCTACACCGCCTGAATATGATCTGATCTTCTTTGTAGCCAATACTACCAGCAGGGAAGGATTATTCAACGCGCATGCTGGGCCCAGGCCCAGGGGCCCCTGAGCTACGGGGTCCCCTGAGCTACGGGGTCCCCTGAGCTAGGGGGTCCCCTGAGCTAGGGGGTCCCCTGAGCTTGAGTGTCCGCACGTGAACGTTATTAACAATGGGTTCATTAATTTTGTGTCAATAAAATAACCCCAAAAGTCCTAAACCATCATGATATGGTATATTACTGCAAGTGTTTAAAAACTTTGCATTTATTTGGCTCAGTTTTTTTCTATGGTTATTATTTGTAATCAATCATTTGTAATCAATGCTGTAAATCCTGCTGAAATGCCAGTCCGCTGTCCTGGGGAGAAAAATGCTCCGGTGTAGGGGGGGGGTTGGGGGGCTATATGGCTGACTGCAGGCCAGGGGCCCATAATTTCTAGATCCGTCTATGAGTACCAGCCACTATTATGATTTGGCTTTATAGAAAATGTTCATGCAAAACTCAATAACACACTGAAACTGTTTAGAATCACCAAATAAGACTTTTACAAACTCCATACACATTAAGATGCAGATCTGATTCATGATAAAGGTCTCTCATAATCGTATTATGCAGTGGTGTAGGACTTTGGAGCAGATTTTAAGATCTTGTAAATAACTTTCCATTAGGTTCTTTTTAAAGGTATTTTTTAAAGGCTTCTACAAAGAGGTTTCACTCTTTGTCCTTCACTCTCATTTAGCTAGGTTCAAGTAACACCGTAGGGAATATTTGATAAATAAAATTCCCCCAAGTTAAAAACATTGCACCTCAAACATGATTTAGCATTGCCATTGAAAAAGGTCAAATTGCTGCAGTACTTCAAATTTAATTTGCTTGTCCTTCTATGACTTCTCCTATGCATATGTTATGAGTGTGAAGTTAACCCAAGTGAAAGTGTCTTTCATTTCCCATCCTCCATCCAGACCATGAGCGCCTGCAAAACCCACATTCTCAAGACAGACAAGTCAGTGTCATTGAACATGATGTCTGGCCAGAATAGCCTAGACAAATAATAATACCTGTGGCATCTTCTCTCACTTTGCCTGTAGTGCATCCACATGCACTCGCTTGAATTCTTCTGTGTCACAACCACAGGCCAGGGAGAATAGAAAGGTCTTAAGCCTGACATGTTTTCACAGAACTCAGGTCATTTCATTTGTTCGAACGTGTAGGTTCATAGTGAAACTCATTGCTAAGTATGCGTGAGGCTACTGAGTGAAGATGCAGGTAAGCTGCTGTCCAAAAATTAAGTCATTTGAACATTAAGACACAGGGGAGGGCACAACAACCTGTCTACGTCCTTTTGGGTCCACATGACATGAAGGACATTGTGTACGGCGGTCCGCGGTGTGAAATGTGAAGTGCGAGGACGCGCTCCAAAAGATCAAGGGGGTGAATGTAGCACCCAGCCATGAGCCAGCCACAACAGCCCCGCCAATCGGGCTCAGCCCTAGTGGCACAACTGGTTGTGCGTTGGACTGGCGTGTGGGAGTCCCGGGTTCGATCCCCGCTTCTGCGTAATACTACACTTATAAATTGCCTTGCACTACTTATGTTGTCCTCCTTTGCGCGTGGTCCTATACACGCGGTGTCTATTGCGCGCGCACACACACACACACACACACACACACACACACACACACACACACACACACACACACACACACACACACACACACACACACACAAACACACACACACACACACACCCCACACACACACACACACCCCACACACACACACACACCTGTCAGAGGAGTGTAGTGGAGTTGAACAATAGCAGATAGTAACATTATTGCTGAGAACCAAGGAAAAACAAACCTTCTGGTTCAACTGTACCAAAACCGAACCGAACCGTGAACCTCTTCACCCATAGAGGAGACCGCCTGGCAGACAACAGACCAGATGGGAGGATTACATGTCCACACATGGCCCGAGAACGCCTAAGGATGCTGCCCAGGAAAGGGGAGCGGAGCTCTCTCCTGAAACAGTTGCCTCGTGACCCGACTGTCTCATAATTAATTTTGTGTTTGGGGAACTGGAGTGGATTGTGCATGGGTATATTGGACAGAAAATCTCAAGCTGGGAGCATGCAGTCAGAGGACTCTTACCACTCCATGGGGAAAGCATTTATTTATTGTACAGTATGTGTTAATTAGCCCTTCTTTAAACACCGTGTTTAGCCACTGCCCAATGCCAATCCAAATATTTTTTTAACTATTGTCAGAGCCGAATCTCATGGGCATTGGGGGGCAATGCCCCCCTAAATGCCCAGATTGCCCCACCAAACATGATAGCATACAAACAAGCCAAATTCCAAAGATATTTCAAATTAAAAAGCTTATATTTAAAATGATTTGAAACACTACTGCCACTAACTACAGTAACTGCAATTGTGGCACCACTAAACCAACACCATTTCATCAATGAAAACAGAAAACTCTCTGAGTCAAACCATTTAGCTTTATGCATGTTGCGTGCCTGTTGCAACTTCAACAACAACAACAACAACTGATGTTATTATTGCCTAATAAAAGTCCTGTAACCGAAAATGGTATGGGGGCGACTTCGAAGCCGCCCCCATAACATTTTTGCTTGCCCCCCCTAATGGGAAATCTTACATCCGGGCCTGACTATTGTCAGTCTTTCTTGTCTTGTCCACACTCTGCTAACGTGTCTATTGGACAAGGATGGATTGGGGAGGGACTTAGTGAAGGAGTATGCCCAATCGCCCTGCCTTTAATGCTTGCGCACCTATTGTACCAGGCATTTACAGTACACAGGCTTGTATTAGTTCACACAACAACCCGGATTATTATCTCCACAGAACATTCCCTCCAGGGAAATCTTAAGATGTGTAGAAGAAGGAAATGTCAATAAGGTAGAAATCTCATTTATAGCACATTTGTCATTGCTCAAGGATACAGGGACAGGCAGGTCAGGTTAGGTTTATATACATATACAGGTTTCTGGGTTTTCACCCAGCATTTTCACTGTATTTCATTATTTTCAATTTCCCCCCAAAATATTAATCGCAAGCAGCGATAATCAAAAGAGAAGATAGATCTTAACTTTTTTTTAGATGAGTCAAAATGGTGAGAGATACAAGTCAAAAGTCTCAGCATGAAAGTTGATGGGCATGAGGAGACGCATAATGTATGTTTATTGAAGTCGTATTCTTATGTTCTATAAACCTGTTAAAGGGGATTTCCACCCATTTTCAAAAAAATCCTGAGAGTGTACAAATGTGAACCAAATGGACCCTAGTGGGTCCATTTGGTTCCATTTGTACACTCTCCAAAAAAAAGGTCCTAAAAGGAAACTCATTAACAGAGTGAAACACATCTTGATGACGTCATCACAATGTATTTCACCATGTTAATGATTTTTTTTCAGACCTCCATTTCTTTGAGTTTGAATATACTGTACATTGGGTTTGTATAGGAGGTGGGCCGCTTACAAAAGTGTCAGTAGACAGTAAAAAATGACAATGTTAAAGGGCACTTTTCAACAGGTAATGAAATCTCAGTGGCATTTACAACTGTTGGGAATGATGTACATTCATTAACTAAAAGTCAGCCTTGTACTTTGTGAGGTCACATTGCCAATATATACATTGGTATATTGAGCGACTCTCATCTAATTTAGCCCTTCAATAAGTTCCTCCCAAATCCGGCCTTGTCCAATAGGCACGTTTGAAGAGGAAAGATTGACCTGGACAGCTTGGAAATTTGTGCATTTTGTATTCAAATACAAATATTTATGTAATATATATGCACAGTACAAGTTTATACAGTACCTAATAGATGTGGACTTCACTGCCCTGACATTAAGTTGCTGGAATCACACACACACACACACACACACACACACACACACACACACACACACACACACACACACACACACACACACACACACACACACACACACACCCCCCCACACACACACACACACACACACACACACACACACACACACTCCCACTCCCCATCTGTCTCTCTCTCTGTCTCTCTCTCTGTCTCTCTCTCTCTCTCACACACACACACACACACACACACACACACACACACACACACACACACACACACACACACACACACACACACACACACACACACACACACACACACACACACACAGGGGGCGCCCCGTGGGCCATATTAGGCCCATGGGCTGCCAGTTGAATACCCCTGTATGAAACAAGGTTTGCACTGAAAAGTGTTTGTGTGCGTGCCTCATGCCTTCCTGCGTGCCTCCATGTGTTGAAATGTACCAAACTCATTCAGCAGATCGGTACTGCCTGATTTTTCTTTCCTTTTTTCCCCTCTCTGTATGCCTCTGTAATTTAACCCGGCCAAATCAGACATCAGGTAGCTGCAGTGTACTGAGACGGAGCTGTAATTGTCTTGTGTAATGAGGCTTGTCTCACTGTCTGTCTCTACTCAATGGTAAAGCCTCCAATTAGCTTCAGATAACTTGCATGTTGTGTGGAAGACAGAAGTTTTTCCTAGCATCCGCCATCAAAAATGATTTTAGGGTATGTCAGTACTGTTTTTTCCCCAACTCCCAACAAGTGTTGCCAACTTGGTGCATGCAGTGTCACTATATTTAGCTTTTTTCCCCCCCAGACCCCCACTAGCGGCAAAATTAGTGAAAAGCTCCTGGCGGAAAACCTAGTGCTTTTTGGCTGGTGAGTTGGGGCGAAAATTGATTGACAGGCTGTTGGAAATAAATTTGAAAACTATTTCCATATGAGTGGCAATAGGAAAAGGACTGTATATTCTTTGATAGCTGAGCAAAATTTAGAAAGGAAGGACTATCAGACAGCCGGAAAACAGAGAGTACTTGAGTTGAATCCAATTGTAATAGTCTCAAGTAACACAAAGTAAAAGTACTGAGCCAAAATGTACTTTCAGCTTTAAGAGCATATTAGGGTTGTTAGTATATTCAATTGTAATTCAGAGCTAAATGGATCAGAGGCAAAATGGTAACATGAAATGAGTGAATGCACTCCATGAGTGAATGCACTAGGATGTGTTTTCACTAAATAACAACTGGACCAGTTTTGGAAAGAAAAATACAGTTAAGAAATCCTTTTTGGGTTGGAATTCTCCGTACAGGTAGTTGTTTAAATCTTCCTCCTTTTCCCTATATCTGTAGCCCATCCAAGTGCAACCTTCGGGACGGGATACTGGGCCAAGCCCAGACATGCCCTATAGCCGGCAGATTCTGCGGCTTTGGATTGGCAGGGCCACAATGTTGCCTTTAGACATTCTGTTCATTTAAGACCTTGAGATGAGATGTGTCTGAGAGAGGATTTGGGCCGGTAGTGTCCAGGAGGAGGATGCCGGATCTTTTTGGAGAAACAATGGAAATATAATTGAAACAAAAAGTGGGCGGAAAGTAGTTTTTATGCAAATGGCGAATGGCTTATGGCGAGGTGAAACATCAAGCCAAATGCGCTCTGTGCGACATGGTGAGTGACTTTCACCTTGCTGAGCAAAGTCAACAACAGCAGCAGCATCTGTTTCTCTCTGCGTAATGCCAGTCATTAAAGCTCTTATTTCTCAATGGGCACAGAAAGCCGGAGAGAGGAAGGGAACAGGGCCGGATCTAGAGGGGCAGCAGGAAACGTGCATCCTGCCCACTCAATGAAAGGTAATATCAGTGGTTATCAACCAGTGGTCCTTGAGACAGTTCCAGGTGGTCCCCAACTAAATGGTGGAAAGTTGGATAACCAGATGTAACTCTTTGAGTTACTCAATAGTTAAAATATTAATCATCTGAATAAGACCAAGTTTACACAACTAGAGAATGTAAAAGATTAATGGTAATTTTGGTCTGTAGGTTTGACTGTTTTGTTTTCTAAATCCAACCTGGTATTGTGGACAAAAGCAAAAGAAATATTTAGTTTTGGGGCCTGTGGGGCTAAAGTGTCTGCAAATGGTAGTCCTGGTGTCAAAAAGATTGAAAACCACTGCTTCATATGAAAAACTTTGCCCACCTTGCCATTCTTCCAGCCCACCCTAGTAGGGCTGGCTAAATCCAGCCCTGGAACGGAAGAGGGGAAGAGAGAGAGAGAGAGAGAGAGAGAGAGACAGACAGACAGACAGACAGACAGACAGACAGACAGACAGACAGACAGACAGACAGACAGACAGACAGACAGACAGACAGACAGACAGACAGACAGACAGACAGACAGACAGACAGACAGACATAATCACAGAGCAGGGTACAGGGATGGGATATGGAGATAGACCAGTAAGACTGGGTAAATGGCAGCAAGATATAAAATGGCACATGCAGGAATCCGGGGCAATAAGGGGAGTAACTTGGGCATGGGGGTTTGTTGGCATGAAAGAAATTGCACATATTTGAGGTCAGGCATGTGGCGGTGTGATAGAGCGTGCCAGAGAATGAAAGATAATTACAGCGAGGAGAGAAACAATGAGGGAAGGAGGGAGGTGGGCGGGAAGGAGGGAGAGAGGGAGGGAGGCGCACGCAGCAGTGGAGAGAGCGGGACGCCGCCTTGCCGCGCAATTAATACCAATATCCTCCTCTTCCATCGGACCGTTAAGCGGATCAGCCCACGCAATTTAGTTTGCGAGCGCGACGCAGCCGGGAGTGATCAGCCCTGCAAAAAAAAAATAAACGACGCGTGTGTGGCTACAGCTGCCACGTTACTCATGTGTGAATGTCCCGCCGAAGAAGAAGAAGAAGAGGTTTTTCTCTCCCCCTTCTCGAATAAAGATAACGGAGCAGCTATAGGCCACATGTACCGCGACTGGGCCTGCATGCCCGTGTTATCGCTATCTCTGAGACACAGGGAGGCAACTTAGGCAAGGCACGCATGCAATGCTATAGGCCAGTGCTCATACTGTACGTTTGCTTATGAAGCTCTGTTTCTGTATACTGGCGGCGGTGCAGTAAAACATAAATATATTTATACTAGGGCTGTTGAATGATTAAAAATTTTAATCAAATTAATCACAGCTTCAAAATTAATTTAATCATGATTAATCACCACTCGAACTATGTCTAAAATATGCATGTTTTCCTCGACAGGATTTCAACATTTAAAAAAGAAAAAGAATCTGTGAAAAAAATAACTATTTATCTTTCAAATATTTATCAAAATAGGTGATCTACAAGCCCTCAATGCTTGTAGATCCTCCAGCTATACTCTATGGCTCTGGTTACAGGGAGACACACAGCTATACGTCTCGGTAAATCCGTGCTCTACCCATTTCTTTCAATGAGAAAATGCTCAGTGGGTTGAGTCAGTGTGCACATGAGTTAATTGAGTTAAACATTTTAATCAGATTAATCAACAAAATTAATTTAATCCCATTAATTAACTATTTTCAACAGCCTTAATTTATACATTAAAAAAAAGAAAAGAAATGCGGAAAGTTACTCAGGCCATTCATCCGTTCTCATTCAGTGAGCCCTGAATGCAGCAGCAATGTCAACAGTAATAAATGCAAATGGGAGCAATCATTGCCTTGTGAGCTGGGGTAAAATTGAAGCGGGCAAGATGCTAAGTATGTAATTTCCCCTCCAGTGATATACTGTTGTGTGTCTCTAGGCTTGCTGGTGTTAATGCGGTGCTTAATGACACACCCCGGTTACCTTATTTTAAGTACCATCTCCAGTGCTCTGAGTCAGCGGAGAGTAACAAGGCCGTATAGTGTCACGAGAGCCTATACATATACTGTTCTTAAACACTGTTCCATTGCTCATTATTTAAATCATTTAAACAAACGCTGCATGTGTGAAGTAACTGGACTTGTGAAATGTTTTGCCAAGCAGGAGCCGTTGTTAACTCTTAACTTCCCGAACCCGACCGACGCGACCGGTACCGACCCAACAAATTATCAGCCCAACAAATTATCAGCCGTTTTCGGGCTCGGCCCGAAAACGGCTAATAATTTGTTGGGCCAGGACTGTGTGTGCAGGCCTGTATGGCCTACTTGTGTGCAGTTCGCACTCGACCGAGATTAGTTGTAGTTCTTTCTTCTACTTCACAACAGACAAAACATGGAGGGGGTCAGGTGCAGTGACAAAGTAGAAACGACCAATCACACCCTGAGTAGAGGAACAATCGATGGCCGCCAGCTCCCGAGACTTCGCCCACACTCAGTGTTTTGCCCTAACCATGGGTTTGTCTTCAACCCATTCCACATACATATATTTTTGTTTCAATAAAGTGTCAAACCTAAGTAGAGGTGTTGTCTCTTACTAGTGAAACAGAGTTAAACAGATTATAGATGCTAGAGATGGAATAAACATATGACATATCAATCTTATGAAAAGTGGTAGCATGTGGTACATACAGTAGACTGTTTTTGAATGCTATGGAGTGTGCTGCAAGGAAGGCAAGACTAAAGTAGTTGAAGCGAGCGCCGAAGTGCTTCTCCATTTTTCAATCAGGCTGGTAAAGATACCCTCCAGAATACCAATTATTTAAACCGTCAGTCCTGGTTACTACTGTCAAGTTGCCAAATCTTGACAACATTAAGTATATCAGAGAGACGTCCATTAAAATGTTCAAATCTGTGTTCTTTCACCATGGATGGGTCTAATATGTGTTAGGCAGCCCCGGGTCACGCAAGGACAGTGAAGAAATTCTCACTTTGGTTCAGCTAAATGAATTAAGGTTCCCTCACAAGATTTGCCCTGCGGTATGAGGGTTCAAACACCAGTCAGAAGAAAAATAAAGGGCCGTGAAAAGTGTGAACTTTATGGTAGCATTAATCTTATTATTGTCTGGTCGTTGCTGCTAGAGGCTTTGCAACTGCTCAGACCATAACCCAATTGAGAATCTATAACTCTGCGAGAACCAGATGTGTCATATTATGCATGCTTATTCTGGTCAAAAACAGACATGTGCGTGGCCCAGTTGGACTCCTCCTCCATCCAACAGTTTTTGTAAAGAAATACAACTTGTTTTCTTCCCATACACCCAACAAAGCTGTCATACTGACACCTTTTTTTTGTTGGACAAGATGATAAAATGAAATAAAATAAACCTTTTTCCCACAAGGACCGACTTCTGCTCCTTCTTTCATTTCTTGAAGTCATGAAGGGCTTTGGAAACCTATAGCTGTTCCAAACCCATAAAAGTTTAACATCTGGTAAAGGATAGTAGTGCAGGAAGAAGACCGCAAGGAGAAATGTTGGCTGCCTAAACCCCAGTGTTCTCAAAGCACTCAGTGTGCCGGCACTGTGTAATAATGACAACAGGTGCAGCCACTGTACAACTGACCAGAACACATGCACAGATATTAAAAAGAAGAAAAAAAAAAAGCACCGCAAGCATACACAGAAAAATGCCCTTTCTTGCTCTGGGCGCACTCACACAGCAGGGGTGGATCTAGGCATGGGGGGGGGGGGGGGGTCTTTTACAGATAGGCTAATAATGTATAACTATCCTGACATTAATAGAAAAGAAGGAAAAACAATAATGAACCAAATTCCACATTCTCGAATATTGTTAATGTATGTTACAACCCCAATTCCGTTGAAGTTGGGACGTTGTGTAAAATCTAAATAAAAACAGAATGCATTGATTTGCAAATCGTTTTCAACCTCTATTCAGTTGAATACACCACAAAGACAATATATTTAATGTTCAAACTGATAAACTTTATTGTTTTTTGAAATTATACAATCTTTTGTAAATTGATCCCTGCAACACGTACCAAAAAAGTTGGGACGGGGGCAACAAAAGACCGGGAGAGGTCATGAATGCACAAATAACGCCTGTTTGGAACATTCCACAGGTAAACAGGTTAATCTTAAACAGTTTAATATCGTGATTGGGTATAACAGGACCATCCCAGTCGTTCACAATCAAAGATGGGCGAGGTTGACCACTTTGTGAAAAATTCTGTGAGAAAATCATCCAACGGTTTAAAAAGAATGTTTCTCAACATTCAATTGCAAGGAATTTGGTGATTTCATCATCTACAGTCCATAATATAATCAAAACGTTCAAAGAATCTGAAGAACTTGCTATACTAAAGCGACAAGGCTGAAAACCAACACAGAATACTTGTGACCTTTGATCCCTCAGGTGGCTCTGCATTAAAAACTGACGTCATTGTGTAAAGGATATTACTGTGAGGACTCAGGAACACTCAGAAAAACCATTGTCAGTTTACATAATTTGTCGCTACACCTGCGAGTGCAAGTTAAAACTCTACCATGCAAAGCAAAGCCATACATCAGAAAGGTTGGTTTGAAAAACAACCAGAAAAACAACCAGAAATGCCTTCTCTGGGTCCACTATCATTAGAAATGTGGACTCATCAGACCACAGCACACTTTTCCACTTTGTGTCTAACCATTTCAAATTATAATGTACCCAGAGGAGGCATTTCTGGTTGTTTTTCTGGTTGTTTTTTCAAACCAACCTTTCTGATGTATGGCTTTGCTTTGCATGGTAGAGTTTTAACTTGCAATCGCAGGTGTAGCGACAAATTATGTAAACTGACAATGGTTTTCTGAGTGTTCCTGAGTCCTCGCAGTAATATCCTTTACACAATGATGTCAGTTTTTAATGCAGAGCCACCTGAGGGATCAAAGGTCACAAGTGTTCAGTGTTGGTTTTCGGCCTTGTCGCTTTAGTATAGCAAGTTCTTCAGATTCTTTGAATGTTTTGATTATATTATGGACTGTAGATGATGAAATCACCAAATTCCTTGCAATTGAATGTTGAGAAACATTGTCTTTAAACCGTTGGATGATTTTCTCACAGAATTGTTCACAAAGTGGTGAACCTCGCCCCATCTTTGATTGTGAACGACTGGGATGGTCCTGTTATACCCAATCACGATATTAAACTGTTTAAGATTAACCTGTTTACCTGTGAAATGTTCAAATAGGCGTTATTTGTGCATTCATCATCTTTCCCAGTCTTTTGTTGCCCCCGTCCCAACTTTTTTGGTACATGTTGCAGGGATCAATTTACAAAAGATTGCATAATTTCAAAAAACAATAAAGTTTATCAGTTTGAACATTAAATATATTGTCTTTGTGGTGTATTCAACTGAATAGAGGTTGAAAACGATTTGCAAATCAATGCATTCTGTTTTTATTTAGATTTTACACAACGTCCCAACTTCAACGGAATTGGGGTTGTATGTTACATTACATTGGGCCTTTAACTTTTAGTCAATACCACCAAGGGCCTTTTTTAAACACACTTCTTCATAGACATTTCCACATGCCAAGAAAGTATTTTCTCTTTCATATCAGGAGACATTCATATTTATGTACCAACTTGGTAGACTACCAGTGGCATTCCAATTACTATGCAGATTATTATCATATCCTGATCATTTCTATAATCATACTGCATGAAAATGTAAACCACCCCAAACGTGAAACAGATCAACTGACTGTCATATTTGGAGCTATAATAATTAAATTTACTAGGGGTGAGCAAAAAAAAATCGCTGTGCCAATATACTGTATATCGCAGTTCTTAATGCCATGATATCACTATCGAATCGCCAGGTTCAAAACCGATATTTTTGTATTATGTAGGCCTATTCATTAATGCGTTCATGTCAGAAAGACTGAATTGATGTGTGTGATTGAACTTTTTGTTATCTATATATATTTTTTTAATTGCTTTAAAATGTTCTAGTTGATTGAACTTGTGGTGAAACACAACTTGATGACATTGCCAAGTTGTATTTGTGTTGTGTTTGTTAATGATCTTTTTGTTTGGGACCTTTTTTCTCAGAAAAAAAGCTTGAAATGGGTGGAATTCCCCATTTAAAATGTTCTATGATAAAACATCAGTCATTTTGGAGAAAACATGCGATATACCAATATATCAAATCGAATCACAGCATAATTAGGAATCGCAATATAAATCGATTCATAAGCCTAAATATCAATATTGCATCGTATCGTGAGGTAAGTGAATCGTCCCACCCCTAACATTTACCTGTAAAACAGAATGGGTGAGATGACCCACAGAATACAGAATAAAACTCATTATTATGTTTTGTTGCGCCACTCATTCGGTTTATTCAGGTAATATAGTGATTCAAATATATTTTTATAATAATCAATACAAATAAAATCGTATTAATCCAAGCTTCGGGCCCCCCCTACAACTGTCCCCCTGTTCCCCCCGTGTCTACGCCCGTGGGTATAGGGGCAGCTTCATCGCCCGTGTTGCTTCGTGCCACAGACGATGAAGCCACCCCCAAACCATTTCCCCCCGCCCCCCAATTGGGATGTTACATCTGACTCACTCACTCACGCACGCACACACACACACACACACACACACACACACACACACACACACACACACACACACACACACACACACACACACAACACACACACACACACACACACACACACACACACACGCACACAGTACACACCAGCTACAAAAGTACACCAGCTGCCACAGCTACTTGAGGCGTGAGATTTCTTTTCAAATACAATGTTCTGTCACATTTTGCAAATAAATGACAGCTGTGGTTCACGAAACACTAACAGTGGGAAGCTAGAGAGTTGTGAAATTGAAGGCATATGTAGCTACACACACATGTACGCCTTCACTCAGCTATTCAAATATTCATATGAACACACACATTACGCACAACCGCAACTGCAACTCTGCGTCACGCACACCCACAAAAGCCACACTTGAGTACCTACTGCTAACACACACACACACACACACACACACACACACACACACACACACACACACACACACACACACCCACACCCACACCACACACACACACACACACACACACACACACACACACACACACACACACACACACACACACACACACACACACACAAAAGCCAGCGAAATCATTTTGCGACTGCCACCGTGATCGCGGCCGTTTGAGTACCGTGCACACCGTGCACACTTGAGTACCGCTCAAGTGTGGTCGCGGGCGTTCCGAAACGGCCGCGACCACGGTACTCAAGTGTGCAGGAGGAGCAAAATCATTTCGCTCCTCCTGCATTTCACTCCTCCTGTCAGAAACGGTCGCGCCCGGTTTAGAAAATGCTCGGCCGTTTTTGAACGGTCGTGACCGTTTTAAAAACAGGCCAATAAAAAAAAAGCAAAATCATTTTGCAACTGCGACCGCGGGCGTGACTGTTCAAGACGGTCGCGACCACGGTCGCAGTTACAAAATGATTACGCTACACATACCATACAGGCGCGCACACCAACACCCCCCAGCCCATACACACACACACACGCACGCACACGCCACGTCAATTGTAAATCGTTGCTCCACACATGTAGACTCCTTACCGTGACACAACTGCAGTGCACACACAAACAAACAAAATCAATTCCTCTGAGTGCCTTTGCCATAACATGACTGTATAAATAACACCTGCGGTTTGGTTTCCCATGCAGTCAGATCCATTACTGTACAACACAGAGTAAATAATGGCCCTGGATACACATTTATAAATGTCCCATGGTGTTGTGGATGGCATGTGTTTGTGTTTGTTTCACAAGGTACACCATGCAGTCTCGGAATGTTGCAATACAGTAGGGAATGTTACAGACTTCACTGAAATGGGGGAAAAATAAAAATCAATTGAATTGAATAGAATAGAACAGGGGTTTTCAAACAGGTGGTCCGGGGTCCACCAGTGGTCCTTGAGATGACTGTCCAGATGGTCCCCAGCTAAATGATGGAAAGTTTGTTAACCAGGTGCAACTCTTTGAGAGCGTAAAAATGAAACCAAATGGACCCTTACGGGTCCATTTGGTTTCATTTTTACGCTCTCAATAGTTAAAATATCCATCATGTAAATTATCCCAAGTCTACACAACTAGAGAATGTAGGTGATTAATGGTCATTTTTTTTATCTGTATGCTTGACTGTTTTGTTTTAAGTCTTTAGTTTTGGGGTCTGTTTGAGGCTAAAATGTCATCAAATGGTGGTCCGTGGCTCAAATTCAGAATAATCAGTGGACTCGGGTATCAATAAGGTTGAAAACCACTGGAATAGAATAAGACTGGAAATATGTAAATGTGATATAGATTTGATTCGCTTCCATATTATTCCACTATGCAGTTGTAGGTTGTACAATTGTTATATCCTTTAGTTTATATTATCACCTATAGGCACTTATGGCATGAGGGTTATCTGGGTAGTGTATGCAGCCATAAGTGAGGTTTGTGAACGCATGGAATTTTACAAAGATCAAAGACATCAGAGACAGCCCCGATTGACTTTACTTGTATTTCAAAGTGTCTTTCAAGTCTGGCCACAATAATTGTAGGCTTAAGGCAAGTTATAGTCACAGGAAGATGAGGTTTAAACTTTGAGCTTTAATGAATTGCTGCAGTTACTTTCTCTGTGTGATTTTTGTTTTAATTTATCTGTGTTCTTCTTTCATAATTACAAGACAATTGGATTTGGCTTTTTGGGTGTCCCACAGGGCCTCAAAACAGAATTAGTACGGAGTAAAACTACTAGTTATCACACAGGTAAAGAATGTGCGATAGGTTTGTGTGCACACACGCACACGCACGCACGCACGCACGCACGCACGCACGCACGCACGCACGCACGCACGCACGCACGCACGCACGCACGCACGCACACACACACACACACACACAAAACACACACACACACACACACACACACACACACACGTTGTGGCGTGTTGAAGTTCAGGACCGCATTGGACACGCAGAGACTTCTCAGACAGGATGGGGAAATGACAGATTGACACACGTAACACTTATAATTGGAAGAAGATAAGTCACACAGGAAGTCTGTGCTGACCCTGGAGGTGTAATGTTACTGCTATGGGGGGGTGGGGGTGGGGTGAAAAGACACATTGTAACAGCTGTGCAGGCTACACATAAACACGGACAAATGCACGTGTGCTGTGATCCTGGAGATATATTACGTCTAATAAGCTACAAACTGATGAGATGATATATATATATAGAGAGAGAGCTTGACATAGAATAGTGCACAGGTCAGACAGACACACATGCAGACATTATTTATGCAAGCTCTAAAGTCTGAAAACAAAACATCGAGCAAGAAGATCAGCTAATTCGACTCACTCATCACAATCATCAATCATCAATATGATTCACCATGTTAATGTTAATGGAAACAGAATGGATTGGGGAACTATTATTCCACACAATAAGGTAATGATATATAGTAAAATGTTCTATATATAGTAAAAATAGGTCATAATTTGATGTGCTCCTGAATAATCTCTCCTCTTTCTCTCTCTCTCTCTCTCTCTCTCTCTCTCTCTCTCTCTCTCTCTCTCTCTCACTCTCTCTCTCTCTCTCTCTCTCTCTCTCTCTCTCTCTCTCTCTCTGTTGCTGCCAGTCACAAGACAATTAATCACTCTAGAAAAATTACTGTAGGACAGGGGTCCTCACGATACAGTGTGATATCGAAATTAATGGGTGCCAATCGATCCATTCATCGCAATTCTTGTTGTTGCGATTCGATTTGATGTATTGACATATTGCATTTTTCCTCCACAAATAACTTTGCTTTTATATTATACTAGAACATTTTAAATCAGTATAATATATGGACCATGAAAAATTCCATCAACTAAAACATTTTGAAGCAATTCTAAACAATATAGACCATGAAAAGTTTAATCATACAGTTCAATGCAGCCACACTGCAGTCAGTCTTTCTTTACTTTCATGAACATGAACAATTGAATAAATACATGAATACGTTTATTAACCTATTAACCTAACCTATATTTATATATTGATTTATTATTTTTTTTGCCTTCCCCTTAGTTACTGTCAGTCAGTGTTTTTAAGTGCACTGTTGTCAATAAATGCCAATAAATGTAACAGGATGTAACATTTCCCAATTGGGGGGGCAGGAGAAAATGGTATGGCACCCATAAAAATGGTATGGCACCCATACCATTTTCAGTTACAAGATTTTTATTAAGCAAGTATAAGCATCAATAATAATCAGTTGTTGTTGAAGTTACAACAGACACGCAGCATGCTTAAAGCTAAAGGTTTTCTGTTTTCAATGATGAAATGGTGTTGGTTTAGTGGTGCCACAACTGTAGTTAGTTAGTAGCAGTAGTAGTGTTTCATTTTAAATACAAGCACTTTAATTTGAAATATCGTGGGTTGTTTTGCATGCCATTGTGTTTGGTGGGGCAGACTGAGCATTTTAAGGGGCCATTGCCCCCCCCATGCCCATGCCTAGATCCGCCCCAACTCCTCTAAAGACAGAAATTAGATGCAGACCGAAAATGTAAAGAAAAGAAAACTACAACAAAGATTAGAAAAACAAGATAAGGTAATGAAAAACAAAGCCGACACAGGGATGTCAAGCTATTGTCCTCTTACTGGCCAGTCAATAACAGCAATCAGACTTCATTATGGACACAGTGAGAGGCCATGCAGAGATGGAGAGAGAGCAGGGGCGGATCTAGGCATGGGCATGGGGGGCAATGCCCCCCCTAAATGCCAAGACTGCCCGACTAAACGGGATGGCATGCAAAACAACCCACAATATTTCAAATTAAAGTGTTATATATTTAAAATGATTTTAAACACTACTACTACACTACTACTACTGCTACAAACTAACAGTTGTCTCACCAATAAACCAACAGAATTTCATCATTGAAAACAGAAAACTCTCTGAGTCAGACCTTTAGCTTTATGCATGCTGCGTGTCTGTTGCAACTTCAACAACAACTGGTATTATTATTGATGCTTTACTTGTCTAATGTCTAACTTGTCTAAAAAAAGGTATGGGTGCGGCTTCATCGCCCGTGGTGCGATACCATTTTCTCTTGCCTCCCCAATTGGGAAATGTTACATCCGCCCCTGAGAGAGAGAGAGAGAAAGAGAGAACAGGAGAGAAATTGTACAGTCAATCGACTTACGCCTGGCTTTTCTTGTCTCGTCTGTTCCGTATTGTGCGCGATGATGTGCCCGTTTGGCATGATCGCCTCGACGTCCGCTGGGTGGATTCCCACGCTCACTCGCTCGCTCTTCATGCCGGGCCTTTGCTTAACATCTCATCACCCTGCGCGGGGAGTCTTTTGAGTTAACACTGCTTCTTCGTGGGTAATTTGTTTTGATATGAAGATGGCAATAGATCAATGGTTCTCGACCTTTGCGGGCCTTGACCCCCCGGCCCACCCCCTCCACCGGGGCTCTGATCGAATGTACTGTAAGCTGAAGACTGGTATGGCATTTATGGTTTGACTCTCTGCCGTAAACATTTTGTGAAAACAGGTCGATCTATACCATACATACAGTATATACTCGGCTGATTTTCAGTACATAAGGTTTCCCTAGTACACCTTGTACTATACTTGCCTACTTTTTTGGGTGGGTGGGGGGTGGGGGGTGGGTACCGACCCTCACAGCTTGAGAACCACCGCAATATGAACAGATAATGGTTTTGTATTTGTTTGAAACAAGTGAAAATGGCTTAGTTTTACCTCTGTAACTATTAATTATAACATATAGTGTGCAATTGCATGCGTGCGTGGGCGGGCATGCATGTGTGTGTGTGTGTGTGTGTGTGTGTGTGTGTGTGTGTGTGTGTGTGTGTGTGTGTATGTGCTCGCGGTGCACTTGGGCATATACAGTAATGATGGGACATTCCGCTTTTTGTCCTCTTTACGTCCCGCCATCTCCCGCCTTCCATTTTTGTCTCCTTTCCTTTCCTCGCTCCATGCCGGCACATCAATAGGAAATCAATGTCTGTCTGGACGAGCGAGGGGAGAGAGAGAGAGAGAGAGAGAGAGAGAGAGAGAGAGAGAGAGAGAGAGAAGAGGGGTGGGGTGGGGTGGGGTGGGGTGGGTGTAGCAAAGCTATTTCTTCACCTGCTGAATGCTGCGTGCTCAGAATAATAACGGCTGGATGGAGAGAAGGAAGAGAGAGAAAGTAGAGCCGAGGTTAATGAGAGAACAAGAGAGAGAGACAAAGAAGGGACAGATCAGTGGTGGAAAAAGCACTTGTGTGTTTTTTGTTGTTTGTTTGTTTTTTCTGAGGGAGGATTATTTTTTTGTTTTTGTTGTTGTAAGTACCAATACTGTGATGTAGAAATACAGTACACGTAATAATGTGCTCTAATATAGCAGTGGTTTTCAACCTTTTTGGCACCAGGGCCCACTATTTCTTTAGCATTTGAGCCACGGAACACCATTTGATGACATTTTAGCCCCCACAGACCACAAAACTAAAGATTCATTTTTGCGTTTATCCACAATTTCAGGCTGGATTTGGGAAAACATACAGATCAAAATGACCATTAATCTTCCACATTCTCTATTTGTGTAGACTTGGGCTAATCCACATGATGAATATTTTAACTCTTGAGAGTGTAAACATGGTTTCATGTTTACACTCCATTGTCATGTGACCGCTCACGTGACCAGAACATTGGCTTCTGATTGGAGCATTCATTCATTACAGTGGATGGAAGAAGTGGGAGGTATACAAGGAAGATGTGGAGACAGAAAGACAAAGACACAACTGGGACAAGAGAGGAAGCAGGTTAGAGAGCTTATTGACACAAGAGAATGTAATGTGTGCAACAAGTGAAGAGATATAGTACCCTCAGGAGATGGCAGGCATGGTTTATCTCTCTCTCTCTCTCTCTCTCTCTCTCTCTCTCTCTCTCTCTCTCTCCTTTTCTTTCAAGGTATCCCTCTCCCTCTGCCTCCCTCGTGCTCTTCTTAGGCAGCTTATAGGGCGTATATATAGTATATTTGGATTGGCTTTGGAGCAAATGCAGTGTGACGCCATCGCTCGTATTGTGGATAAAAGCAAAAGAAATCTTTAGTTGTGGGGTCTGTGGGGCTAAAATGTCTTAGAATGTAGTAGTAGTAGTATAGTGTTGTTTCAGTAGTAGTGTTTCAAATCATTTTAAATATAAGCACTTTCATTTGAAATATCTTGTTTTGTTTTGTTCATGGCATCGTGTTTGGTGGGGCAGACTGGGCATTTAGGCGGGCATTGCCCCCCATGCCCATGCCTAGATCCGCCCCTGATAAATAATAAAGCAGCTACATTTCTTGTTTTCAAAGTGCATTGCATAGACGCTACTTGCTGCATCTATCTCTCAAGAACTACTGATGCACAGGTATTATGCATAGCAGTGATGCAGCCTATGTTATAGTAGAATTTTGTATTCATTTGAGAAGTATCTACTTCCAAGGGCTTTAAAACTTCAAACTGTTGCCTGAGGTTATGATCCATAATGCATGGTATTTGTGGAAGTTGGGTGTTTGTGTGGGTGTGTGAAGGAAACAATGTGATGTGTACACAGCACACTGGAAGTTGTGTCTTTATTGTGACAAAGTGGAACATAGAACATGCCTATATTAATGAAGGACTGACAGAAGCAAGATAACAGGGCCAACTAACCTCATATTGTTTATTCAGATTACAGGAACAACACATTCATCACGTTCACTGAGCATTACCCCTGGGGCCGTGTTAAGACTAACTAGTGATAATACATGTTGTACCACACATCCAGAAAGCCATAGACAGACATCTAAACACACTTAATGTCACATAATGTCGACAACAGTGTTGCCAACTGCCAAAATCCAAAATGCACTAGTGGCACTTCCAGAATGCACTAGAATGCGCTAGAGCAGTGGTTTTCAACCATCTTCATACCAGGGCCTACTATTTATTCTGCATTTTAGCCATGGACCATGGACCATGGAAAAATTCTCATTCAAATATACACTCGGGCAAGTCCAAAGCAAATTCCAAATGCCCCAACATTTTATTTAACTGCCATAGTGTCAAGCCCTTACCCCTGTGTCTGATCACTGCTTAGACTAGCATATTTGCACATACCAATGTGACCGGATAATGACAAATAAGGGACAATACTGATACTTTTCCAAAACCCATACAGTATTTACCAATAAAACAAGAAATGACACATCATTTAAGCTGCTGTATTATTTCTGCAGAACACTAACCAGATAACCAATCAGATAGCCGGTATAAAAACCCATAGTGTGGGAGGTATTCCCAGATGCTTATAGACAGAGTTTGTCACAGTCCAGGGCTGCATAAACGACGCGCAATCAATGTTTTCTGCCCCCTCAATGTCGCAACCGTTTTCGGCAACCTCTTAGACACTGGGATCATGCAATCTCTCCATCCCAAACATTATTAGGCACTGCTTTGCAGCTGCCAAATACAAAACAAAAAATGGCCGATCCAACACTATTTCCAATACCGATACAGTATCGGGACATCCCTAGTTGCTATGGACACCTGCACCTTACCTTCAATCTACACTGAGATAGTATGATCGAGGGAGGCAGATAGAGGCAGCTCCTACAAGAAGACACAACATCCCATACTCTGCTGTACGTATATACACACCCCATCTCTCCTTGCTGGCTGAATGTCTCCCAGTGCCAGGGGAGGCATGGAGCTGCACCAAGGGGGGAAAGCACTCGCATTCCACTGTGTGGCGCCGCAGACATCCATTCATCTGAATCTGTGGGTGACACTCTCTCACCCAGCGCAGATAAATCTCTGTCTCCCCTGAGGATGTCTGTGCGTGTGGGAGAGAAAGTGTGTGAGTGTAGATATGCGTGTGTGTGCGTGTGTGTCAGGGGCGGATGTAAGATTTCCCAATTGGGGGGGCAGGCAAAAATGGTATGGGGGCGGCTTCATCGCCGAATCGCTGATGAAGCCGTCCCGATACCATTTTCGGCTCCAGGACTTTTATTAGGCAAGTAAGCATCAATTGTTGTTGAAGTTGCAACAGACACGCAGCATGCATAAAGCTAAAAGTCTGACTTCTGTTTTCAATGATGAAATGCTGTTGGTTTAGCAGTGGCACAACTGTAGTTAGTTAGTAGCAGTAGTAGTAGTTCAAATCATTTTAAGTGTAGGCACATTTAATTTGAAACATCCTAGGTTGATTTGCATGCATGCCATCGTGTTTGGTGGGGCAGACAGGGCATTTAGGGGGGAATCCCCCCCAGGGGCGGATTGGCACATATTTTCCCACCGGGACAATTTTGCCTTTGCCAGGCCACCCTAGGGCAGCTGGTTAACCAGATGTAACTCTTTGAGAGCGTAAAAATGAAACCAAATGGACCCTTGCGGGTCCATTTGGTTTCATTTTTACACCCTCAAGAGTTATAATATTCATCATGTGAATTAGCCCAACTTAGTCTACAGTAGAATGTAGAAGATAATAATAATAATGGATTGCATTTTTATAGCGCTTTTCCAAGTGCTCAAAGCGCTTTACAATGGTCCATTCATTCATACATTGGGAAGTAGAGCGGCGAACAGTCGACGCCAGCATCCCCACTTCCCACATTCACACACCAATGGTGGCCAGCTCACACCAACCAACTCATTGGAGGCAATTTGGGGTTCAGTGTCTTGCCCAAGGACACTTCGACACATAGACAGGAGGAGCCGGGATTCGAACCGCCGACCCACGGGTCATTGGACGACCTGCTCTACCTTCTGAGCCACAGCCGCCCCGATAGATTAACACCTTTTCTTTTTTGAAGGATACAAACACTAGTTTGCCTGGCCTGGGCCTGGCGCCGTGGCCTGCCTTGGCATTTTCAAAAGAAAAAAGAAAAGTCCAGGCCACTAGGTGGCGCAGGCCACTGGGAAAACTCCCTGTACTCCAGATGGCCCATCCGCCCCTGATCCCCCCCCCATGCCCATGCCTATAGATCCACCCCTGGTGTGTGTGCATGAGAGAGAGAGAGAGAGAGAGAGAGAGAGAGAGAGAGAGAGAGAGAGAGAGAGAGAGAGAGAGAGAGAGAGAGAGCATGACAAGGCATGACTCGAGGGAGACAGAAGGACCCTCATTAGCCACCTAATTATTGAGGAGATGTGTGACAGAGAGGGAGACAATGAAGGGGACAGGATGGGACACGGCGTAAAGGGATGCAGAGGGAGGAGAGAGGGAGATTTCACGGTGAGATATATACGTTTCCTGCTCAACACTGTGACATTCTGTTTACCTGTATGGCTGCTGCAGGCAGTGTTGCCAACTTGGTGCATTTGTCGCTATATTTAGCTTTTTTCCAGTTATTTCTCCTAAATTAGGCTGAGAGACTAAACTAAATAGTGGGCCCTGGTATGAAAATGGTTGAAAACCATTGTTCTAGTGCATCCTAGTGCATTTTGGAAGTGTCACTAGCACATTTTGGATTATGGCAGTTGGCAACACTGGCTGCAGGAAAGATTTGAAAGAGCACGTCGAATTCTAACGAAATCGTTGACACAAGAGAGGAATTAGCCCTCCTCAAAACCCCACCCCTTTGGGGCAGGGATTAGTCACTGTCCAATGCCAATAGACCCTTCAGTAAGCCCCTCCCCAAACTGCTATATGGTCCAATCACAGCTAAGCATAACATGTGATAGACAAATCTCTCCACCAATAGCTTATATATATATATATATATATATATTATCATGGCTGTGTTGTGATGCAGTGGTTAGATACTGTATGTATGTTTGGGCTCCAGCCAGGCGCGAGGCGGCGAGATCAAAGCGTGTTGCCACTACAGTGCGCTATCCATGCCACGCTGCAATTCACCTACAGCAGGGGTTTTCAACAGGTGCTCTGAGGACCACCGTCACCACCCCTGAGAGGATTCCAGGTGGTCCCCAAGCTAAAATATTCATTACCCCAAATCTACACAACTAGAGAATGTAGAAGATTAATGGCCATTTTGATTCGTTCATTTCGTATATGTTTGACTGTTTTGTTTTCTTCGAAATCCAGCCTCGAATTGTGAACAAAAGAAATCTTTAGTTTTGGGGTCTGTGGGGCTAAAATGTCATCAAATGGTGGTCCGTGGCTCAAATTCTGTATAAATAGTGGGCCCTGGTATGAAAAAGGTTGAAAAACACTGACCTAGAGCAAAAACCTGCAGCACTCCCACTTTAGACACTCCCACTCCAACACATTCCAGCCAGGCTCATTCATTCCAATGTAAATATCATCGATTGTACTACATACTGGTTCATTTTTGGGACCAGACCTTCAAAATCTCTTGCAAATCGATCAACGAGGCCTGCCAAATGTACTGGAAAAATATGTGCGTGTCTTTATTTTTTAAAACAATGTTTTATCATATATAGGAAAACAATTGGTCCACTGACTGGGACGTAAGTCGGGACCTGATCTACCCCGGCTGGGTCGCCTGAGTGAGGGGTATGATGTTGAGAGACCCGAAACCCTGATGACCTTGGGATACATCACTGAGGATACGTCCCAGTGCATCCATGCAATGTTAAGCAATTGGTCCACATATTTTATTTAGCTGTGATTGGACTGTAGCAGTTTGCAGGGAATGGGCTTCCCTATAGGTGCTATTTGTGAACATTAAAACAAATAATAAGATAAAATCTTGCATTTGGAAAACTGGTAAGAACAATTTCTAATCATTTCCTTCATAAGCTGTGCTGAATGCGCATTGTGAGGTAAGTAATACTAAGGGCCCAGCTCCCTGGCCACTGCTGTATAACCTTTATAACAGCCTCACGTGCCACACTTTATTAGAGAGAAGAGACTAAGAATGATTGTGAGCATGTGATTGCGTGCTAGTGTTGCTCTGCCAAGGTGACACATGGTGGAATCCAAGCAGACAGCTCCACTGAATTGCTTCCCTCGTGCTGCACAGCAATGTAGTTCTTAAGTCCTACACGCGGGCGGATGTAACATGTCCCATTTGTTGGAGGGGCAAGAGAAAATGGTATGGGAGCGGCTTCATCGCCCGTGTCACTTCGCGCCACGGGCGATGAAGCCGCACCCGTACCATTTTCGGTTACAGGACTATTTTAAATATAAGCACTTTAATTTGTTTGGGGGGGCAGACTGGGTATTTAGGGGGGCATTGCCCCCCCCCCATGCCCATGCCTAGATCCGCCCCTGCCTACACGGTGCACACACACAGCCATACACACACACACACAGCCACAGATACATGCGTGCGGTGCGCATAGACACACACATGTGAACGCTCACACACAGTTCAGAGCAGTGCAGTGTAGTGCAGAAACGTAACAAGGTGAATGTTGAGCAGGCAAATTGCTGTTGTTTTAGCACACTGAAGCGGATTCTAACAAGGATGTGTCTGTGCAAGTGTGTGTGTGTGTGTGTGTGTGTGTGTGTGTGTGTGTGTGTGTGTGTGTGTGTGTGTGTGTGTGTGTGTGTGTGTGTGTGTGTGTGTGTGTGTGTGGCAGGTGAGCTATTGTTGTTTCTCCAGCCGTCATTATCAATGGGGGAGATGCTAAAAAACTCCACAGGGGGATGCCATGCTTTCTTCTTAACCACACATTACTGTGACAACATGCGCATGCACGCACACACACACACACACACACACACACACACACACACACACACACACACACACACACACACCACACACACACACACACACACACACACACACACACACACACACACACACACTTCGCATCACTGTGGGTTTGTGAGGTCTACCTCCTACTTCTACAAGTGCCTAACAGCAAACCAACACACACATAGGCCTAAGAAGAAGAAGAAGAAGAAGAAGAAGAAGAAGAAGAAGAAGAAGAAGAAGAAGAAGAAGAAGAAGAAGAAGAAGACAAACCTAAGTTATCCTGTAATAATCAAAACAAAAAAGGAAAACATGAAAAAATCACACTTGTGTGAAGTGAGGGGCATGTCACTGCTTTACATCACATCAGCATGTGTTTGTGTTTTTGTGTTTGCTCTAAACATACGTCCACAGACTGCTGGCCAAAAGCTGAAAGACAGGCTGTTCATCCGCCCATCTGTCCATCCATCCATCCATGCATCCATCCCAATAGTATTACGTGTTTTATACCTCCAAGTAGCCACCTGCCTCCCTCCCTCTCTGTCAGTCTGTCCCCTTCCTCTATATGTAGAGGGTGGAAGACAGCGTCAGGCTCGACTGACCATCTGGCCGGGAACAACTCACATCAACATGTCACTCACAATGAGACAGAGAGATGGATGGAGAGAGAGGGGGGGGGGGGGGGGGGGGTAGTGTAGAGTGAATGGGAGGTCGGAACAGGTAACAAACTAAAAGGAGATACTTGGCAAGAGTGAACGGTGCGCAAAAGAGTGAGAGAGAGAGAGAGAGAGAGAGAGAGAGAGAGAGAGAGACACACAACACAGAGTGACGGGATGATAGGGGAAATACAGTAGTGTTGAGTGTATGCACATGTATGATTTCCCCACCAGGACGCACATCTCATGTAGACTGAGTGACAACATCCCATATACAGCCCATTCATCCAAAAGTACTATCTACTTGTAATACTGTTAATAACATCAAACTGACTCACCAACATTTACCCTCTTCCTTACTGCAAAGTGTTTGTTTAAAGATGGAGTGCCATGACTATCATGGCTATCATGGACAGAAAATATTTTTGCCACGTGCATATATATAAAACTGGTTTAGACAGTGAGAAGGAAAGAGTTTGTGAGACACTTTTACACTATGTTTTAACAGCCGGGAGTCTACGGGAGTCAGCGATTCTGGCGATAGCAGGTGAATGGGCGAAAAGTTGGCGACGCAACGTCGGACGAAAATATAAATATAATTGAGGTTTTTGGGTGATACTTAGGCGATTTAGACAAGCGCCAGACACAGACGCATATGCAGAAAGGCAGATAGTGTAGACACGGATGGACATACATAAATTCATGAATTACTCCAACAGACACACAGCAAAACATGGATCACTTCACTTTAATCACACTTTCAGCACTGCAGTTATGTGATCTACACTTTAGAGTATCGTTTACAAAGTGCTTTAAGTTCTAAAGCACTTTTCACTTGGCACATTTCGACGTTTCAACATTTCAATTATGTTTTGATTTTTTGAGTTGTGCGCCGGCACGGTGTGTCGAGGAGATTGAGTCCTCTGAAATGTGTTTTGAGTTTGACGCTTGGTGTTTTCGTGCAATTATTGCAATGAAATCCTTAGTGATGCTTTTACTCACAGCTTGAACAAATGGACTTGTGAAGGTGGATTAAGAACACATGCAGAGGATTGTTTTTGCTTTAAAATAATTCAATTGTTGCACCTTGCTTGGCTCGGATGTTTGTCCAGCTGTCTCTCTTCTTTTTGTCTCTCCTGTTGATGTGCTTCTATAATTATAAACACATTTTGATGAGCCAATGATGGAAATGTAGCCTCCCTCTCTCTGCACGTGTGTGCACGTACAGTACACACACACACGCATGCACACTTAAGAGACAGAGAGACAGAGAGAGAGAGAGAGAGAGAGAGAGAGAGAGAGAGAGAGAGAGAGAGAGAGAGAGATCCAGATCCGACTAGACACTGATGTAATCAGTGACCTTTGCAAGTGTCGACATTTACATTTACACACAAAATTATAGGTTGTATTCATCTGCCTTTTTAGACAGGAGGAAGTTGTGGGGGTGAGGTGTGTGTGTGTGGGAGGGGGGGGCGGTACGGTGAAAGATGAAAGACTTAAACCAGCAGGCCAGAGACAGGACAAACAACATTACAGCTAAATTCTCACATGCCCTAGCAGGAAACAACAATGATGGTGGATACAGTCAAAGGTAATACAGTAGAGGCAACTAGTGTGTACTACCACTGTGTTTGTAAACAGATTTGTTTGTTTCACATTTGCACACGCACACACGCACACGCACACGCACACACACACACACACACTGTCCCGCGAATTCACTGTATGTGAACCTCAAAGACCCGGGGAAGGCCTTAACTGCTAAATGGTTTACTACTAAGCAAATTACTCGCACTTTCACTTGTGCTACTTTTCACTTTCACTTAACTTATAACTTAAAACTGAATATTCGGACAACCAAGTGTCTTTTTAGTGTTTATTTATAAAATGTCATTCACACATAAAACACATTCACACATGGTCTTTCGTTCAGTTTGCCTTGTGGCCTAATATCTTTGCGATAATAGTAAGTTAATCTAGCTAGTCAGTGAGATAGTCAGTGAGACTGTAAGTGATTGAGTGAGGTAAGTGAGGTAATTTAACCTATAGAAATGAAAAGAAATAATAGCAAATAGTATATTAAACATACAGCTGTTACAACAGAATGTACTATAAATGATATTGCTGAGATGAATACTGTTACATACCGTTAGTCCATTTAGAAGTTGAATTGAGATGATTACATGTGCTGATACACAGGTTCAAATATTTTAAAAGCTTGGTCTGAGCCTAAGCAATTAGCAGCTGTTCACAGCTGGGGTTGCAGGAGAAGTGAGTGACACAGATCCTGCATCTGCATTAAGATGTGGAGAGGCGGGCTTAGGAGAGGGGAGTGGGCTACTCTTATCAGTAGACCCTATCAGAGGAGGTAAACCTCTCTCTCATGCATACTGTATATGCAAGTTTGTCTCACTTTCTTAGTTATATGTACTGTATATACTGAATATCTCCACACCTCCCACTCGGTATTCTGTCTTTTAAGACTAAGGATACCGCTCTTAATCAACATGAAGTTACAGCAAAATAAAAGGTAATTCTAAGAAAATATTACACATTTCACACAAATATTACACGTTTCACAAAGCAAAATAAAGGTGCAAATACAAATTGTCCATAAAAAGGCACAAAAAAAATGCTTAGAGAAAAAAAAAATGGGTCGGACGCTTGTTGAGTCCTCCGCGTTGCTGCGTTGCCAAGCACCCGCATAAGAATGCATCTACATACAACCTCCAACCGAACAGGCTCGCTACACAAGTCCACATGGCGTTGGACTTGTGCATCAACCCTGCCCGGCGGCAGTCACATGAGCTGCACCTGTAGGTACTGGCTCCCTCGAAGCACATTGCCAGCCAGCAATGAAAATAGTCTTTGTGTTCATTGTTCTTCTACTGGTAGAAGAACCACCAGCCTCCTCACATCTCTGTGGAGGATGGTGGTGGGGCAACTTCCAACGTGTCGTTCACGCTTGGAGTGACCAGTGGTGATGGGTACGCTTTGGCAAGTCTTTACTTTCACGTCCCGGACGACTCCTTTTGCATCCGGGTACACCTCCACGACTCGGCCTAGTCTGAACTGGCCTCTGAGCGCGTTCTGGTCTGCCATCCAGACTAAGTCTCCTTCCGCGACGTTCCTTGCTGGTGTGTGCCACTTCTTTCGAATGAACAGATCTGGTCCTGCCAGCTGGCTCCATCTCTTCCAGAACTTGTTCACTTCTACTTGGATCGCTCCTAGACGGACGAAGGGGTACACAGGAGACTCGAATCCTTGTGTGTCTCCACTGTGCCTAGTGCGTCCCAGGAGGAGGGAGTTGGGAGTTATAACTTCAACATTTTCATCCAGTAGCTGAGCTCTGGCTCCAATGGGCCTCTCATTAGACAGGTTGGCAGCTAGGTATAGGAGCGTTTGGAACTCCAGTGCTGTTAGGTTGCCTTCTTGTCCCACACTGCTCAAAGCTCTCTTCATTAAACGGACTGCGGCTTCTGCTGCTCCATTTCTATGAGGAGAGTCCGCTGGGTGCATCACCCAAGACCAGTCAGTGCCAGTCTCTGCCGCTTTCTCTTGCACTTTCTCCTTGTCGATCGCTGCCAGGAACGCATAGAGTTCTTTCAGTGCTGGCTTTGCTCCCACAAAGTTAGTCCCAGGGTCAGACCAGAGCTTTCGTGGGTGGCCTCTCAGAGCGGTGAATCGTTGGAACGTTTTCAAGAAGCCTTCAGTTGAGAGATCTTCTACTATGTCCGCATGTATAGCTCTTGATGCCATGCAGCAGAAGACTATCCCCCACGCCTTTTTGCTTGTTCTTTTCTTCACTGCGTCTCTGATGGTGTACGGGCCAAAGAGGTCTAGCGTGGTGTATTCAAATGGCGCAGCAGGTTGTGTGCGCTCGACAGGGAGGTCACTCATGACCTGTTGGCACATTTGCGCTTTGGTTTTGCGACAGTGCATGCAGGCATTGATCACTTTTCGTGCAATTCTGGACCCTTGCACTATCCATGCTTTTCTCCTTATGCGTAGGAGGGTTCCGGGCACTCCTTCGTGATTGAAACTGTGGGCTTCTTCTGCTAGAAGAGTGCTGATTCTTTCACTGTAGGGAATCAGTGGCACTCCAGGCCTATCTGTGACCATGCCTTGGACTCGGCCATGGCACAGTAACAGTCCTGATTCTTTGTCCTTGTGAACCACGAGTCTGTTTAGAAGGGACGTAGGGAACTCCACTCCTTCCTGTGCTGCGAGGCACAACTCTTTAAATGCAGTCTGGCGTTCTGCCACTGACAACACCTCCCACTTTGCTGCTGTACGGGCTTGTGTCTTTCTGTGCAGCCAGATCTTCAGTGCTCTTCTGACGGCAGCGATTGTGCAGCAGAGCTTTCTTAGCGAGCTGAATTTCCTGGGGTCAACTTGATTCACGAGGGCGGCACCCCAGAGTTTTTTCAGTTCTTTGTCTTCGTTCACGGATGGAACTGCAGCATCAGGAGGGCTTTGAGGTAGGTTGGGTTGGTTCTGGACTTTGTCTTTTCCTGGATTGACATCAGTCTTCAGCATTGTTTTGGCTTGTGCTCTGGTGGTGACGGCTGAGAAGGCTTTCCTTTGTAGCTTGCTCACAACGTCTCTCGCAGCAGTAGCCACTTCAGATGCAGATTTCATTGGCCAGTCTTCTTCCGGTTCGGCGAGGAATTCAGGGCCATTTTGCCACTTGGAGTTCTCTCCGAGCAGTTCCGGGGTGCAGTTGCCTCTTGTGACTAAATCGGCGATGTTGAGGGCTCCAGGAATCCACTTCCAGTCTTCTACTGGGCCAGCCTTTTGAATTTCTCCGACCCGGTTTGCAAAGAAGGTTTGAAACCCGTAGCTCTCTCTCTGGATAGCACCTAGTACAGTTTGGCTGTCCACAAAGTGGTACCACTTCTTAACTTGTATGCTTCCGTGCTTCAGCATGTAGCCCTTTAGACGAGAGGCGAATACGGCTCCGCAGATCTCTGCCTTGATTGGATCACCTCTCTGATCAAGAGGGGTTAGCTTCGCCTTGGATTCTACAAGCCTGGTGACTATGCCATTTTCAGTTTTCCATCGCAGGTAGAGTATGGCACCATAGGAGTCACAGCTTCCGTCCGAGAAGGTAATGCCCCATGGCTCGCCCAACCAGCCTGCAGGTGTAATGCTTCTGTAGAAACTGATGCTGCTCAGCCGTGCGTACTCAGTGAACAGTTCTACTGCTTTTCCGCGGAGCTCCTCAGATAGTGGCTCGTCCCAGGTGTCCTTCGTCATCTTGCCGGCTTCTTGGAATGCTCTCCTCACAAGAATGACTCCCTTCTGCTTCAGCGGTGACACTAGGCCAATTGGGTCATATATTCCAGCAACCTGACTTAGCAGCATTCTTCGAGTTAATGGGTTTGGCGTCTCTGTTGTGACTTCCTCTTCTTTCAGGTCGGCTCCCATTCTCATTTTCTGCTTCCTGTGGGAGAAATTAACGGATGCCATGATGAAAAGTTTATCTTCATGGACAAGGTAGCCGACCCCCAGCGCTTTGCTGTCTTCACCTGAGAGTTGATTAGGCAGAATCAGTGTCTCTGGGTTTGTATTTGTCGCATCAGGCCTCCCACTTTGACCGGACCGGACCCACGGCTTGAGGTGGAAACCACCAGCTTTCAGGATGTCTTCGACTCCCTTCAGGATTTGTTCCAGTTTATCCAGGTCATTATTTGAGGAAAAAATGTCGTCCATGTAGCTGTTGTTCTGGATGACTTTTCTTTCCTCCACGAGGTGGGAGAATTGGGGCAGATTAGCAGTCTCCCTCATCGCTACTTGTGCAATGCACCCAGCTGGCTTGTCTCCCATGTTCACCCTTACAATGGCATAGTCTTGTATTTCCTCCTGCGGTGAGTCTCTCCACAGGAAGCGGTGAACGTGGACTTCTTCCTCTTCGAGCCACACTGAGTGATACATTTTCTTGATGTCTCCAATTGCTGCATGCCTTCCTTCCCGGAATCTGAGTAGCACGGCTCTGATGGGGTTAAGCACATCTGGTCCTTTCAGTAGGATGTTGTTCAGGCTCACTCCTTTGTATTGACAACTGCTGTCCCACACTATTCTCACTGGAGTGGTAACAGAGTGCGGGTTGGGTGCTGTCAGGTGATTCACATACCAGACCGGGCCATTCCATTCTTCCATCATGGATCGTGTTAGCTTCTTGGCAGCTCCTCTGTCAATCATTTCGTGAATCTGCCTGGTGTAAGCTTCTTTCCACTTCGGATCTTTCTGGAGGCGTTTCTCAGTCCTCAGGAATGTTGCTTCGACGGCTTTGCGGTTGTTAGGGAGAGATGCAGGCGACTCTATCCAAGGATACTTGGTGTCCCAGTGGGGTTCTGTACTGTGTTCATCCTTCTCTTTGAAAGTCAGGCCAGCTTTGATTATTTCGGTCTCCCTTTCCTCTGCCAGTGACATCTCCTTTCCTCCTGGTGGGCAGCTGCCGCAGCGACATCCTCCACAGGCAGGCACACAGGCAGCTCCAATGCTGTCCCATTTGAACCAGCCAAAAACTTCTTTGCTGCTGGTCGCTGTAATTCCATTTCTCACGTTGTGCTCCTTTGGGTCTGTCGTGAGGTATTCCTCCACCTTGACGGCAGCCGTCCTCATAGAGCGCGCAAAGTGAGTTGAAGAGTGGTGCGTCATCATCTCTACTTCTTCAAAGAGGTCTGGATGTGCTCCGCTCACTGTTTTGCCTAGAGGTCCATCCCAAAGCACAAGGTCACCAACCATTTTCAGTCTTTGCGGTGCCAAGCGTCCTTCTCTTGTGCTGATCAGTAAGTCAATTCTCTCTGGGCGGGTTAACTCTCCTGGCTTGGTTCCGGGAAAGAATCCTTCCAGCTTCGCAGAGTCTATGACTTTGCCTGTTTTGGTGATGTCATCAAGGCCGTAGCAAATCATTTCATGAAGTCGTATGGTTCTTCGTGGTGTCCACACTTTTATCTTCACGAGGTATTTCTTTGTTTTCACTCTGTTGACCATCTTCCCGACACCATACACAACCAGTGTGATTGCTTCACCACTCAGCCCGAGTCTCTCTGCAGCTCTGTGTGTAATGTAGTTGGTGTCCGAGGCGAGGTCTATAAGGGCTCCAATGCAGTCACCTCCGTTCGTTGTGACATTCAGCATCATCATCAAGACTGGAAGTTCTTTTGTGCTTCTGTCATGTGCCAGGCTCTTTTTAGAGGTCGCTTTATTTGTGAATGCTTTCACCACAGCTTCTCTGTCCTGCTCGCTCAGATTCAATCTTTCTAGCAAAGTGGTTTGCTCTTCTGTTGGGCCTCGAGGTCTTCCTTCTCCTTTTCCAGGTTGAGGCTCCTCCTTGGTCTCTCTGGCGCTCCTTTTTGGCTTGTAAGTGGAGCAGAGCAGGTAATTATGGTCAGCTTGGCCACTTCTTTTCTTGCATTCGCCTTTCGGGCAGAGGTATCTACTCTCACACTCCTGTTCAGCTTTGTGTGAGACTAGGCATTTGGAGCAGAGACCAGCCTTTTTCACTTGAGCCCTTCTTTCTGTCACATTAGCCTGCTTGAAGGCCCGGCAGCTGAAAAGCATGTGTGCTCCATTGCCACACATAGCACAGGGGGCTCGCTTGTGTTCTCTCTTCACTTCACTGGCAGTGGTCTTTGTGAATGACTGTCTCTCTCTTCCCTTACCTCTGGGCCTGTCGGTTTGATGAGACTTCCCGGTAGTCGGTTGTGGGACTAGATCATCATCCATCATTTCTAGAACTCTTTCTTCTCTTTGCAGGAACAGTAAGAGTCTGTCGAAATAGTTTCTATCTGTGACGCCGTTGCATGGATCCTGCTGAAAGAATAGCCACTTCTCTCTGATGTTTATGGGCAGCTTTCCTTCTATGGAACTGATAGTCATTGGATTTTTGATGGCGTCTTCGAGATCAAGATCTTGTAGGTCGTTCAGTGCTCTCTGTATGAGTTGGATCAAGTTTATAGTTAGCCTTGGTTGGTGGCCCCTGACAGGTGGCACTGCTTCTAGATCTCTTATAATCAGACGGGCAGTTAATGTTTTGTTCCCGTAGCGATTGTCGAGGATCCGGAAGATATCCTGTGTGCCTCTGCAGTGGTCCAGCCCGAGATCTTTTCTCAGTTTCCCGTCCACACTGTTCAGCAAGTAGAATTTCCTGCAGTCATCTGAACCATGTGGATCTGCTTGGTCGAGAACGCTTTCCCATTCTGCACGCCAGCGCCAGTAATCTTTTCTGTCACCGCAGAATCTTGGTGGTTCCACAGCAGCAAGTTTTATTCTAGGCCTCGCTCCTAGGAACCCTGCAGGGCTTCCTGGCATCATGTCATGGCCTGCGGTGGGTGCAGCGTGACCAGCTTGCGTTCTGGCGGGGTTCCTCCACTGACTGTTGCCGGTAGGCCACTGGCTTTGTGTTTCGCTGGTGGGGGGCTTCACCTCTGACCCTAATTGATACTGTGATGAGAGCACTTGGATGTCATCACTCTGATCTCTCTGTATAGACATTGCAGCAGGAATAGGCATATGCAGGGCCAGACCTTCACTTCTTGCAGGGTATGTCTTAGCACTGCTGTCTTCAGATTTCTCTTTGTCAGCTTCTGTACTGACATCTTGCTTGGACCAACCTGGGAAACCCTGACTAGGTGGAAATGTAAGGACTGTCCTTTGGCTTGTGTCAGATGACACTTCAGATGACACAGAACTCTCCCTTCCCAGATTCTCCCACTGGTTGAATATATTTTCATTTTCTCGTTTGAGCTGGGAGTATGTTTTCTTGATTTGTATGGCATGTTCTGTGGGAATAATGTCCTTCCATTTCTGAACTTGTCTCTGCAAGTCATCTAGCTTTAGAGCCACATCTCCTTGGTGCCTGTGTCTGATATCCTCGGATTCAGACGTGGTGAAGAGGGCCTTGACATCCTCTAGATTATCCTTGACACTGCTTTCTGCAGATTCCAGCCATAGCTTGGCGTGGTGCTCCCATATAGCTTTTCTTGCCTTATGATCTAGCTCTGCCCATTTCTGCGCGCAGGTAGCCAGCTTTTTGTTTGTCTCTTCTATGGCAGCTTCATTATCACCAGAGTCCTCACTCAAGGCAGCAATATAATCTACAGTGGCGTCGGATAATTTTGCATAATCTTTCTTTGCCGTTTCACAGCCATCGAGCAAGTCTGTTTCTGATGCAAATGCTGCAGTGTTGACGCTTGTTTCAAACTTGGTAAAACTCTTAGTAAAAGTTGTCTGGGCTGCAGATCTCTTTTTCTTGAGTGTTTCCAAGTCAGTCTGCTCCATTTTGGACATGTTATGATCCTCTCTAGAAGTTTATGTACTTGATGCTCAGTTTGAACAATCAGCTTCTTGCTGGAGCTAAGCTCATATTATGAACAATGTCTGTTGAACTCTAGCGCCTTTAACTTGTGCAAAAGTGTCTATTAGCACCCAACCTCAGCTTCTTAGTGTACTGGTTATGCAGTGGGTTATAGGAGCAAAGTCAATTCACAGTCAATTGGTGGCTTGCAATGAAAGCAACAACTCCAAAAGCTCACTCAGGTTACCAGTAGGGTTACTGTAAGGTCACATTAAAGTTGCTCGTTAGGGCTAGTAGTGCATCTGCAAGCTCAGCACCAGGCTAGATAGCAGTCAGTGTCTTTTGTTCTCCTGGAGCACTGAGTAAACAAGAGAGTCATAAACCCCCTGCTGTGCCAGGGCCAGCTACAGCATAGAGGTCTCCTGGAGCACTGAGTAAACAGGAGAGTCATAAACCCCCTGCTGTGCCAGGGCCAGCTACAGCATGGAGGAGGAGGAGGAGGGGGGCAGCAGATGCAGCCTCTACTTTCTTGTAGTAGACAACTCTTGGCCAACATGAGATCACAAATAGCTTGTAGTTTTACTTTCCTTTACGTAGAGCATAAAAGCTTGTCTAGAAGGTCAGCGCAGAATTGCTCAGAGGACTTGGAGCCAGTTGTAACTTCCAGGGCAGGCAGGGATTCGGTCCGATGACGTCTGTCCGCTTGGCTGCTGCTTGTCCTTCTGTAGCCTCTGCTCTCTCTGATCTCACTCTTATCTATCCTACTTTAGCTTGGTTGCTTTAATAGCTACTACAGCGGTTAAATTACTGTCCCGCGAATTCACTGTATGTGAACCTCAAAGGCCCGGGGAAGGCCTTAACTGCTAAATGGTTTACTACTAAGCAAATTACTCGCACTTTCACTTGTGCTACTTTTCACTTTCACTTAACTTATAACTTAAAACTGAATATTCGGACAACCAAGTGTCTTTTTAGTGTTTATTTATAAAATGCCATTCACACATAAAACACATTCACACATGGTCTTTCGTTCAGTTTGCCTTGTGGCCTAATATCTTTGCGATAATAGTAAGTTAATCTAGCTAGTCAGTGAGATAGTCAGTGAGACTGTAAGTGAGTGAGTGAGTGAGTGAGGTAATTTAACCTATAGAAATGAAAAGAAATAATAGCAAATAGTATATTAAACATACAGCTGTTACAACAGAATGTACTATAAATGATATTGCTGAGATGAATACTGTTACATACCGTTAGTCCATTTAGAAGTTGAATTGAGATGATTACATGTGCTGATACACAGGTTCAAATATTTTAAAAGCTTGGTCTGAGCCTAAGCAATTAGCAGCTGTTCACAGCTGGGGTTGCAGGAGAAGTGAGTGACACAGATCCTGCATCTGCATTAAGATGTGGAGAGGCGGGCTTAGGAGAGGGGAGTGGGCTACTCTTATCAGTAGACCCTATCAGAGGAGGTAAACCTCTCTCTCATGCATACTGTATATGCAAGTTTGTCTCACTTTCTTAGTTATATGTACTGTATATACTGAATATCACACACACACACACACACACACACACACACACACACACACACACACACACACACACACACACACACACACACACACACACACACACACTCACACACACACACACAAATTCTGAGCTACCTTTCCTGAGCCGTTTTGAACCTTTCCTGAGCCGATGAACGTTTTGTTTTCATGATTTTTTGACAACAGCAAAGTTCTGGACCATCTGCAGGACAAAGGAATTGTCTGGCTGCAGGGAAACAGCTGGGGGGGGGGTGTATCTATTTTGATCTTTGGCTAAAAAGTTGCCTCTCTTAGTAGGCTTTGACATATACCATATAAAAGGGCTGACAATACCTGTTATGCCATTGTTTTATAACCCAACTTGAATGGAATGGGAATTGGAAAATTGAGACAAACCATAGGTGGCAGTTCCATGCAGATATCTGTCATAGCACCAGGCCATTGGTTTAACGGATAGGTTTGGACTGGTGGGGGTGAGAGAGAGAGAGAGAGAGAGAGAGAGAGAGAGAGAGAGAGAGAGAGAGAGAGAGAGAGAGAGAGAGAGAGAGAGAGAGAGAGAGAGAGAGAGAGAGACAGAGACAGAGACAGAGACAGGGACAGAGAGACAGAGAGAGAGAGAGAGAGAGAGACAGAGAGAGAGAGAGAGAGAGAGACAGAGACAGAGAGAGAGAGACAGAGAGAGACAGATAAACTGATGCTGGAAATAAGTGCATCAAGAGGACAGAAGATGAAAATATTAATCTATAGTGATTATATTGTTGTGTTGACGTTTGGAGTCCAATTATTCTCAACACAAGTGAAGTTTGTCCATTGGGTCATTTAACTTACTTGCAATCCAATTTTCACTTGTTTTGAGTATTTTCTCAGTTGAATACAAAATTAAATAGCTTGTTGAGATGGAAATGTGTTGCAGCGAAAGTAGGTAATGGAGTGGGAGATTGGGAAGCAAGTCTTCTGGGTAACCCGTACTCATCTCTTTAAGCGGATGTTGCAGGGACGGCTCCAGACATTTGTGCATGGGGGGGCTATGGGGGGGCTGAGTTTTTTTCAGCAGGGGCTAGTGAATATATATATATATATATATATATATATATATATATATATATATATATATATATATATATATATATATATATATATATATATATATATATATATACACACACACACACACACACACACACAGGCAAATACAATGGTCCTGTTTATATGCTAAAATACATGTTCATGTTACACAACAAAGCAAATCATTGTCACTGGCTAATTTTTTTCCCCAAAATGAATGAATGAACTCTTAGTCTTTTAGATCTTCAGGGGACAGTTACACATGTACCACAGTTTCAGAGATCTGCAGAACGTAAATGGACACACACACACACACACACACACACACACACACACACACACACACACACACACACACACACACACACACACACACACACTTCTACAATACTTGATCTCACAGACAGACACACAGAAGTAGTCGCAGCACTGCACTCACGCACAGACATAGTGAGGCGGCCTTTACATTAACATGTAGGCTAAATAAAGGGACGCACAGGCTAGAAACAGCTTCTAACTTGATCTCAGACACACAGAAGGAGTCGCAGCACTGCAAACATACACACACAGTGAGGCGCGGCGGCCAAATGCGAACATGTAAATACAGGGACGTGCAGAGTGTGTTAGGGTCCAGGGACAGAAATCACATAAGAGGGCACTTTTGGACAAATGGCAAATCTACAAGCTCACAATGCTTCATAGCGTGTTGCGGTGGGAGCCTGTAGATCAGCTATTTTTGGGGCAGTTGTTCTTGCCGCTAGTAGAAGGCTGGTTACCTGGTCGCACCATCCCCACAACACACGCTGCTCCCCTGGCTTCATTTTAGGGCACTTCGGGCGAATTGGGAGCGGCGCCGGCCGCTGTTTCACCACCGTGACTACCGTCAGCCGAGTCGTCCACTGAATCGGCTCTTAGGCGTCGCTTTTTACCGAACACAACAAACCGGTCCATTATACTGGACTTAAAACAAACGGTGCAGCAACCGAGTTAGTTGTCCCTCCAAAAACACAGTCAAAAGGTTCGTGAACTATGAACTTGGCGGACGCTCTGTTGATTGGAGGATTGCAATGCGTATTGTGTACGTGACCGTGCGGGCGAAAATGACAGGTGGTGAGAATTCTGAGAAATGGATTATTTCAGTATTATACATCATTACAAAAATTACAAGTATCATGATTTTATAGCAATGATTTACATGAAAGTCAGTCAGTTTGGTCTTCCATATATTTTATTTATTCCCTGAATATTTTTCATCACAGTCATGTTTTTGGCCAGGGGGGGCTTAGGGGGGCTAAGCCTCCAGCAGGGGGGGCTAGAGCCCCTGCTAGCCCCCCCCTGGCGCCGTCCATGGGATGTTGAAATATTAAGTCTTGATTTATCATCATGAAGTAAACTCACCGCAATGTTGTGTACATAGTACACAGCATTAGCCAAGATGATTTAACATTAATACCGTATGTGCACAACATGCCCTTGCAAGTCAATGCAATTTCTGTACATGGAACAACGCAAACAAGAAGCTTGAAAAATCATTTTACAATCTAAACACATATTTTCTTTTTTTTTACTGTTATTTCCTTCTATGCAGTTAACTCCACATTAACCGCATATTGCTCACAAGAAGAAACTCATCTTGGAACAGTGAAGAGAATGAACGAGCAGCTCGCTCATTTTGGTGTGTGAATATCAGACTTGTCAAAAGTAAACAAAACAGACACACACCAATAGCTACCGTATATTGTTTGCATATAGCGCTACTTGTTGCAGTTGCCATGCTTGCTTCACAGCAGTGGTGTTTCTAAGCAATTTGGAGCCCCAGGCAAGATTTTCTCTGTAGCCCCCTTACCAAATGAACCCGTAAGGGTCCATTTGGGAAGAGGGGCTCCAGGGAAAATCTTCTGTCATACCTACGACAGGCACAGCAAAATGGCGCCCCCAAGGGATGAAATTATGAACTATTGTTAAACTAAGGAACATATTATATGTGTTTTAAATGTTCAATTCTAGATATAGACGATATAATGTATATGAGGCTTATTAGCCTGGGATCCTTTTAAAGCATGTTTGGTGCCCCCCTCATGTCGCCCCAGGCAACGGCCTAGTCTGCCTAATGGCAGAAACGCCCCTGCTTCAAGGAGTATTCCTTTCAGAGGTGTGCATGTGAACACCTGGGCGAGCATTTCTGGCACGGTATTGCTTTCGGCATTGTCAGTGCAATGCCACTGAAAATTCACTCTCTTACTAGAAATCTTTAACATGAAATTGTAACAAATTAACACTCTCCGTGCCAGCCCTTTTTCATATTTTTGGAGGTAGCCAGTGCCAGTTTTTTTCATCAAAAACTCATATTTCATATTTCGGTCCATGTTTCCGCACGGACAAGTTAGTTGGCCGCACACACTTCCGGTTCCGGTTTGGTAGGTCTCTTGTTATTGTCTATCAATGGTGGATGCGGTCGCTGCTAGCTGCTGTTAGCATGGGGATCGAATTAAACCGGCGCCGGTAACTACGTCATTTACAGTAGCGTTTACGTCAGCAGCATCAGTCGTTACTGTAAATCATAATGATAACGAAAGACGTAGATCTATTTCAATGGCATGAAAACTGTTAACATGAAATTCTACTCTTGAAGATGAAGAGAAAAAGAAAAGGGGATAAGGGGTGAGTAGAGGAAGAACAATTTGTTTTCCTTATATGTTGCCCTATAATGAGCCACCATATCAACAAGGCCATGCTCTTAGGCCAGCAATCAATAACAGATGGAACTGACAAGGCCGACTTTACTAAGGTTAAGACAATAAGCATGTTTCTTCAATCTGATGGGGAAAAACTCACTGATCTACAGAATATTAGCTTCTCCCCTTGCACCCCCCCCCCCCCCCCCCCCCCCCCTTTACTTTATTTGCTTTTGAGGGGTGCTAACTCCTATGTGTACAGCTTTTAGAGTTCTTGTGAACACAAACATTGTGCAAACAGAGAATGCCATTTACCATGCATGGCCAGTTTTGAGTCTTCATGAACTTGGGTCAGATTGAACAGTTTCCACTTGGTTTAGACCCAAAGCTATGGATGGAACTTCATGGTGAACATAATGTACTGTACTCTCAACAGGAACAAAGCCTCGTCTGGGTTATTAAATTGCCCTGTGATCCAGTTGGGAGCAGATAAAATCGCTACATCATGTTGTAGTCATTGTTTTTTACACTCAACTTGACAGCATTTTATGTACATAGCACTACATAGTATAGTATAGGTTATACGCATAATTTAATTTATATTTCGCTTCGTCAGGTTCTTAGCTTATGTCCGGTATGACTCATGATGACTATTTTTTCGTGAATGCAGCGACTCAGCGAGTGAGATCACTATGTAAGCCAGGCAGAAATGTGCACGTGTGTCTCTGTGTGTCTGTGCTTGCATCACACTTCATATTTGGGCATTCATGCCAGCAAGACAAAATATCTTCCCTATAAAAGCCTTGATGCATGCATAGTGTGAGTCACACTATTTTTGGGAAGGAATTATTCTTCCAGTTGGAGGGAAAGGAAGTTCTGGTTGACAGCGTTCCATCCTGATGACAATATACTGTAATCTGCTTCTTGACCAGTGTTGGTCAATATTACTTAGGAAAGTAACTTCTTTACTTTACTCGTTACCCCTTAGACAAAGTAATATCATTACTTTACTTATTACTGGAATCGAAGAGTAATATATTACATATTACGTTATTACTTTCCCAAGTTCTCAACACCGCCTAATCTGTTTAGCGAGCTCTTTTTAGAACTGAAACTAATTTATTGGAATAATAATAGTCTCCACTCACAAAACTGCACCTGAAAACAAAGCCAACAAAATCACTTTTTAAACTTTTTCACAATTGTTTTCAAAGACAGTTGAGGTCTTGTATTTAAAAATAAAATACAAAATAAAGCAGCAAGCGATTTGTAGTGTACATAGCTGTGCACAGGATGCAGCGCGTGGACTGGATCTACAATCTACTGCACATCTCTGTTGTTACAGTACCTGTCGATAGCTTGTAAATCTGTTCTATTTTTGCATGCAACAACAAGCTCATTTTAAACAAGTAACTTGGCGTTACTTGCAAAGTAATGCGTTACTTATTACCCATTTTTGCAGACTAATCTCCTTACTTTACTTTTTGGAGCAAAAGTAATAATATTACAGTAATATGTAATCTAAAATTAGTTACTGCCCAACACTGTTCTTGACCATGTGTAGTGGACCATAAACCCAAAAAAAGGAACACACTAAATTGAATCAGGATGTATTGTACACTAATCCAACTCTACCAAACAAATTAAGCTTCACATCAAATGTCAATTTCACTTATTTTCCATTAGCATTGTCCCAAATAATAACGTACTGATGCAGATCAAATAAGTAATACAACTCTTTAAGCGAATGTTCACGGGATTCTGACAGGTCAGGGCTCCAAGGTAAGACATTTTGCCAAATGTAATCTGGCAGAGAAATATTTAATGTGCGTACATACACATAGCAGTCATGATCAGATGCACACACATGCATGTGTGTGCGCACCACACACACACACACACACACACACACACACACACACACACACACACACACACACACACACACACACCACACACACACACACACACACACACACACACACACACACACACACACACACACACACACACACACACACAATATTAACCTTGTTATCCATATAGGCAGCTATGTATCTACTGTATATGGTATTGGTGACGTGATGTATTTTTTCTGAAACCATAGCACTTGGTGTCTTAGTGTTATGTGAGGACAATTTCCTCTGTAGAACAATAAAATATTGTTTCTTATCTTATCAACACCATTATCTCTCCTTCACTTCACTTCATCTTTCTCCTGCTGCCACTGCAGTGTGTGTGTGTGTGTGTGTGTGTGTGTGTGTGTGTGTGTGTGTGTGTGTGTGTGTGTGTGTGTGTGTGTGTGTGTGTGCTGTGTTGCTTGCCCACCTCCTGCAAACAACCCCTTGCTGTACATTTCAGCATTTTCATGCCTGATTTAAACTTGGTTGAGTGTTGTGTTGTACTGTAGTGTACATTATCTCACACACTGAGCCGATCTTCACACTCACACTACACACAGAAAAATAATGGTTCTTCAATGGTTCTTTAAAAGGCTACATGGTTCTTCAAAGAATCATCACCTACTAAAGAACCATTGTATTTAGTGAATGGTTCTTCAGATCCTCATATGGTTCTTCATATGGTCCTTTGAGGCACCTTTAATGGTTCTTCATTGAACCATTAGAGCAAATGGTTCTTTAAAGAACCTTAGTCTAAAAGGTTCTTTGTGGAACCAAAAATGGTTCTCCTATGGAATCACTCTGAAGAACCATTTTTGGAGCCAGCTGGAACCGATATTTTTCTGTGTGTAGTTAATCTCTGTCCATGTCTCCTGCTTGCATTGGTCAGTCAGGTCACATGACTAGAGTTCTCAATGGCCCTGAAAATTGAGTCCCGGCCCTAATGATCAGGCCCAAAGCCTGTCTGGGAATCGGCCAATTATCATCGATGTTAGGCTTGAACTGATAATGTAATGGTGACGACATGATGCTGCACTGGCCTCAACACTTGTGGTACGACTGCTGCTCTGAGTCCTAAAGCTCTCCACCTGTCTAGTTTTCCTGGGTTCATTCATTGAACCCTGTGGAGTAGAGCCGATACAGTACCCCCTAATGACCTACCGATTTGCTTTAGTTATACGTCATTAGCTGAAAGTTTACAAAATAAATATTTGAAAAAAGTTTACAGAAAAAAGGTTTACAGCCATCACATTAACAGTAGGGGGGGCTCCCCTAGAAAAATGATTACAGAAAAAAGTTCACAGCCATCACAATAACATTATTGCTTTTTTCATGGAGACCTAGGCCCGACCCGGCACTACTGATCTGCATACATTTTAGGACATATGTCAGGGCCTGGTCACTTCAGGTATAGAGTTTGAGAACTCTATGAGGAACTGGTACAAGAGTAACCTACAGACTACAGATGGAGGCACACAACGACACACAAGAGGAAACACCATGGACTGAGGACAGTGCACTGGATGTGGATTCATGTCAGTCACGCACCACAAAAACACGCTCAGATGTCAGAAGTGCCAAAGGTCAGATCTCAAAAGATCTTCTACTCTACAGAGCCACCTGAAAGGCTTAGTAATTTGGGGCTAACTTGAGCTGAATTGCACATTGTTGAAAAACGGTACATAGGGCAGCTACAGTATATACAATTTTGTATTGTTCAAATTAAAATAAAAAACGTGTGTGGGCGTTTGTGAGTTGTGAGACTCACAGAAACACAGCCAGGCCAGCAGAGTCTACCACAGTCGGGAGGGTTATAAAGCAACTGAAAGATAAGAAGCTTCATGTCTGCATTTCATTCAGGTTGTACTAACTTAGCCTGGCTAAAGCCAGACCGAATCAGCTGTACAGCCATTTCCTACTCTAGAAAATTGGGGAGGCCAATCAGGACACAGTATGTTAACATATCTGAATACTGTGTCCTGATTGGCCACCCACATTTTCTGGAGAAGGAAATGGGTTTACAAATGAGTTTACAATTGAGTTTACAATTTCAGACCAATCTGCTGACAGGCAGAGATTCTTTTTGCCAACAGCTGATACAGGTTTGGCTCCCAGCACCCATGAGTCAGTTCATAGAGACTTGGATGAATTTAAATTATACACTCTCAACCAAAGAAGGGCAGTCAAATTGACACAACATTTTAAAGTTAACTGCACATTGCTACAATCCAGTATGTAACTGATATACCATGATCCTTCCTACCCTGTATGTCAATGTTGGCCATATTTCTACTAGAGAGAGAGAGAGAGAGAGAGAGAGAGAGAGAGAGAGAGAGAGAGAGAGAGAGAGAGAGAGAGAGAGAGAGAGAGAGAGAGAGAGAGAGAGAGAGAGAGAGAGAGATTCTCTCAGGGTGGTCGGTTTCTGACTGGCAAAGAAAGTTCTTATCAACGGGGGTCCAAACAGATGGCACTGAAGAAAGAGGGAGCGGCAGAAACAAGACAGAATTGCAAACAACGAAATGCTCAGGGAGATGCACTACAGGCATCAAACAAGAGAGACGGACGGAAAGACAGACAGACAGGCAGGCAGGCAGGCAGGCAGGCAGGCAGGCAGGCAGGCAGGCAGGCAGGCAGGCAGGCAGGCAGGCAGGCAGGCAGGCAGGCAGGCAGGCAGGCAGGCAGGCAGGCAGGCAGGCAGGCAGGCAGGCAGGCAGGCATCTAAGCCAGGGGCAATGGGCTCAAAGATAAAAAATTAGACCTAAAGGACATGATTGCAATGCCAGGAGCCTTAGGGGGCTTTCTGTTTCTCCACAATCCTTTATCCATCCCTATATCTCTCGCTCACACCTTCCCTCCCTCTCTCTTTCGTCCTCCATATCATTCTCTCACCATTCTCTCCCTGTTTCCTTGAAGCCATGCCCTGTAGCTGCACATGCTAGCTCGCATGGACCATCTGGGGAGAAAAGGCGAGAGATGGAAAAAAGGAAATGAAAAATAGAGGAGGCTAATGCTTTGGTTGAAGGGCCCAAGGAGGATATGCTTCCAACAATGACTGATAACTGGGGAAGCTTTGGAAAGCCTCTTTCTCTCAACCTCCAAACAATGGTCTCCTCCCCCCAATCACACTCTCCTGCTTGCTTCAACCACAATAAACAGAACAGATTAATGTACACCATTGTGTGCGGCGTGCGCGGCAGCTTCAGGGGACTTCAGTGAGCAAGAGAGAGAGGGGAGGGGGGTACTGAGTTAGAGGAGTGGAGGGTGGTTTAGTGTGCGTCTGCTAGAAAATAAGTCAGAGGGAGAGAGAGAGATATAGAGGTTGGGATTGAGAAATGTTTAGCAAACACTTTGTAGAAAAAAATGTGGTAACAAGGCAAAGACAGAGTAAGAGAGAGAGACAGGGGGAGGGATAACAGAGCTAACAACAAAGTTACAACAATTGCAACAACTTCCAACTTGCGCTGAAATTACGACATTCATCATTTTAGAATTTTGTTCTGTTGAAGTGGTTGAAGTGGTCAGTTGTGTTACAAATAATTATGGACTAAGGGGGTGGGGTTACAATAGCTAATACCGGTATGCAGCTTAATTAGGTAAATTGCTATGGCCTATTATATTTTAGGACAACCTTCTTATGATCTAGCGATTGCTGTTTATCATAAATGCATCATATTTCTCAAGGCTGTAAGCTTAATATATCATTTGAAGTCAAAGTCAAAATTTGAAGATCGGGTGAATGATGAATCAATGTTTGGGTGCTTTTTTTATCAAGACATATAGGCCATAGGCAGGTTAATACATTAGGCTATGATAATAGGCAAAACTACCAGGCCACTGCTGTCTTGTACAGTTAAAGCCCACCAGCTGTGACCTCGCTCTATTAGGCTACATGTAAACAAGCCTTGCTACTGAATTAAAATGCTATTAGGCAAATATGGCATATTCATAACAATCAGGCTATAGGCTTACTACCAGACCACCACTGTCTTGTTAAAGCCCACCAGCTGTGACCTCATAAGCAATATTACATGCAAACAAGCCCTGCTGGCAAATTAACATGTTATTAGGGAAATGGAACTGATTGCTGCAACTAACTGAAGTAGCACACATCCAAATTGGTCTTGAAATGCTGTGCACATGCCCTGCTATGCCTGTGAGTGGTTGTTGGTTGCTGGTTGTTGGTTGAGAGACAAATGAACCATGCTTTGTAAAAATGGATTAGCTGTTGGATGGATTAACTGTTTTTATTGCTTCACTCTCTTCTCCCAGGAGTCAAGCTCTATACTAGATCTAGATACTATCTACAACTTGTTTAGTCGTTATAACCATGGAGGAAGACTACCCTCTAGTGTCTGTGTTATGCAATTACAACCAGATATGCAATGTTATTATCTAATCTAATTCAGCAAGCAACTGATATGTTGTTAAGTTCAGCCCCTCACGCCGTTTTAAAAAGTATTACAAGTCAGTAGGCTACTATAAGAAATAGGCTATTATAAGAAATAACTATTATTCATGGTTGTATTCATATACGAGTGGCGCTGGTCCTTTAACGCGTGTGCAATGTTAGTTACGTCGTCTGGGTTACTGTTCTGCACAGTGTTGCCAACTTGGCGCATTTGTCGCTATATTTAGCTTTTTTTTAGCGCCAAAATTAAAAACTTTTTTGTTGGTGAGTTGGGGCAAAATTGGTTGACAGTCGCCAGAGGAAAAAAAACTCGTTTTTAACTATTTTTCCTCATATGATAGAGTCCTCCTCCCTTCCTAGAAAGGAAAATGGACCCTTATAGATCTGTAACTCTTGAGATCGTAAAAAGAAACCAGATGGACCCTAATGGGTCCATTTGGTTTCATTTTATGCTCTCAAGAGTTGAATTATATTTAAACACCTGAATTACTTAATTTTTCAAAAATATACACATTTAAAAATGTAGATGTAGAATAATTGCTATTTTGACCAGTTATTTCTCCTAAATTAATCCGAGAGACTAGGCCTACACTCATCAAATGGTGGTCCTCCGTGGCTAAAATGCAGAATAAATAGTTGGCCCTGCCGCCCTGGTATGAAAATGGTTGAAAACCACTGTTCTAAAGCATTCGAGTGCGTTTTGGAAGTGCCACTGTGAGTGCATTTTGGATTTAGGCAGTTGGCAACACTGGTTCTGCAATCAGGAAGTAGCAGAGCCTTTTAGCATGCAGAGAACTGCACGTCTGTGGAATCTGTTCTCCAAACAAATTTCTTGCTTAACCTCTTTGTCGGAGAGCAATGGACATTAAGCGATGAAGAAGACATCTGTGCACACGATTGACAATCACCCTTACCAGCGCCTGGTAAGGGATAAAACGATTTGACATGGCTAAAAATGTTAGCGAGAGGATGCTTAGCATGACATCATTGTCCCATCAATAAAGCACGTTTCTGCACGGTAACCTAGTCTCGGTCCTCTTGGGGAGGCAATTCCTTTCAAATCCATGTGCATGTTGAACGATAATGTGGATACGCACAAATTCCTGGACGGATGAAAACTAAACGGGTGACAGTTTGTCTTCACTTGCATTAGATAGTTTGAATTGTCTTTACCTGACTACAGTAACAATGCATCAATGGCGGATGGACTTCACGATAAGTACAAATGCTCCGATGCACCAAACCGATGCCTAGCCCCTAAACCCTCATCCTAACTAACCTCTCACGGGTTTGACGCCTCAACGAACCGATGATATGATATGTCGGACAGAAGTCTGCCTCCAGTGCAAAGTCGCTGTCCATGGTGCTGCCATTCGACTGAAAGTCACCGTGTCTACCGTTAATCACCAGGGGATCTAGGCATGGGTATGGGGGGGCAATGCCTCCCTAAATGCCCAGACTGCCCCAGTGCCCCACCCAACATGATGTCATGCAAAACAACCAAAGATAATTCAAATGAAAGTGCTTCTATCTAAAATAATTTGAAACACTACTACTGCTACTAACTACAGCTGTGGCACCACTAAACCAACACCATTTCATCATTGAAAACAAAACTCGAGTCAGACCTTTAGCTTTATGCATGCTGCGTGCCTGTTGCAACTTCAACAATAACTGATATTATTGATGCTTGACTTGCCTAATGAAAGTCCTGTAACCGAGAATGGCATGGAGGCGGTCATCTCCTGCCACCCCAATTGGAAAATGTTACATCCGCCCATGTTATTCACTAGCACAGTACATAATGTCTGAACATACAAATTTCATATTTTCCTGAATTCACAGCCATAGTTAACTCCTATAGAAATATGGTCGGCATTACTCCAAGTGTGCATCTTTGTGACACAAAACGCCTATTTAGTCAAATATCTCCACTGTCTCACGAGCTGCACACAGAGCTTTCTCTTCGAGCAAAGGTCACACGTCATCACCTTGGTCAGTTATCAGGGTAACACAAACGTTTAGGACACACAATTCACTGGTACATTTTGTCCTTTTTTTAGCCTATGCCTGCATTGTCCCTACAGAATGGAGATGAGCATCAGCGGTGACAGCAATCAGCCAGTGAGCTGTACCATCAAATCTCCAGTCTACCTGCAGATTGGAGATGCAAAGACAGACTCGTCTCGCTCTGGGGTGTGTGTGGTGGATGTCACACTACCCTTCGGAAAGACTGTCAGTGTAAGCCATGCCTGGTGCCGCCTTTTTTTTTTTTTTTTTAGACATACACTACTAAGAATGTAATGCCAACTATACGCAACATAATCTGGTCAGTTAATATAGGTAGTTTTGGGTTGAGACTGGCTCGTGGACTGTTCACATCACCATGGGACATCAGTAAGAATGTACAGACAAGAGAGTTCCGTTTAAGCCTTTAATTTCCCTTTGCACAGTTTACACATTTAGATGAGCAAGGAGATAGTGAGGCTTGACGTTGATGGTTATGGTTTTTACTAAACGAACAAGAGAAACATAATTATACAATTCAACAATAGACATTTAACAATACACAAACAATTGGTACCTAATTATCACAAATTACAACTCAATAAGGGGTATTGGGGTAGGCATATACAAGTACACAAACAGGGGAATTAAACATTAAATATCTATAAGTTACTGATTACTGCATTTCCAAAACTAAAGTGATTATGTGCACTGTGCACTACACACATTCGCCATAGCTTCAGGCAAAAAGATAAGGGTTACATTAATCACAAATAACCAATAAAATGCAACATACATCATCATCATGATTAACAACTTAACTCACTTCAGTGAGGCATAACCCAGGTATGAGGATCCAGAACAGAGGGGTCTTTTAGGTGCAGGTGCTGCTGCTGGCAAACAAAACTGAATGACAGACACTCAGGCAGTATATATAGCCGGCCACTGATTTGGGTGTGAGTGAGAGCAGGTGAGGTTGCTGATTGAGAGGGAGAGATGCTTGAGGTGAGCAGGTCCAACCCATGGAATATGCCAGAGGGAGGGCTGTTGCTGCTCACCAGGATGACTCTTTTCTACAAATACACATTAGTCTACTAGATCAGTGGTTTTCAACCTTTTTCATACCAGGGACCACTATTTATTGAGCATTTTAGCCACAGACCACCATTTGATGACATTTTAGCTCCACAGACGCCAAAAGTAAAGATTTTGCTTTTGTGCACAATTCCAAGTTGCAGGATTTGGGAAACAAAACAGTCAAACATACAGATCAAAATGACCATTAATCTTCTAGTTGTGTAGACTTGGGATAATTAAGATGATATTTATTTTATCTTTTTTATTTTAACTCTGAAGTTTTCCAGGGCCCTTAACGCCCATGCACTTTAATCTCTACTCTGTTCCTAGATTTTTTTTGTCCCCTCCTTTGTTTTATCCTGCACCGCTGGTGTGTGCTGATCATTTTAATTTATTGGTTCCTCATGTACTGTGTTGTGTGTTGAGTTGTGTTGTGAAGCACTTTGGTACGATGAAAATCGTTTTTAAATGTGCTATATAAAAAAAAGTTGACTTGATTTGATTTGACTAACAATGACAAACACATAGGCAACATTTAAATTGCATTTACAAGGTTGAATCGTGTTTAGTGATTGTAGCACCTGTTGTATATAATCCATACTTGTTGTTTTCTTTCCAGATTGACAGGATAACCTTTAAGAACTACTACACAGCCTTTGTGAGCGTGCGTCTGTTGAGGAGGAGTCCAGGCCAGGATGCTAAGTGGAGCACCGCTCTCAGAGACATGGCTCTGATGGACAACCCACACACAGAGGGAGGCTCACAGGACTACTTCTCTATACACAGGTCTCAGGTATGGTCTGTGTGCGTGTGTACACACACACTTTTTCTAATATAAAATTATTTACTTATTCTAATATAAAAATGAATCCGTTTTTTCAACTCTTCATTTTTCTCTTGTATTTTTGGACTTTGCTGCAAACAACGATGCTGCAATAAACTTGCAGAAGAAAGAAAGAGTCATGAGCTGCATTTTAATGTATGGTTGGATAAATTAACATAATGGATGGATGAGGGTAACTCTGGCAGTTCAAAGTTGATTATTAGTCAAGGTAATGGCCCCTGGTTCACAATCAGTTGAAAACCCTTGGACTAGATATGGATACAGATCTACTATGGACACAACTTAGACTTTAGACTCTGTGTGTGTGTAGAGTGGCTTCATCCATATCTGTATGACTGGATATCTAACACTGAACATAAATATCATCATTAAAACAGCAGCAATACAGTAAATCCTCTCCCGGTGTGGATTTTTTGTAATTCCACTGCAAATGGATCACTACCACGCACTGTCTGCCACACAGCCACAATCTACCTCAGAATCCACAAGCCAGCGTTCCCATTGAGCATAAAGCCAACACAGGCTGCCAGGGATCAGCAGCGTTTACATTCAATCAGCTGGACTTGGACGGTGGCCAAGCCAACTGTCATAACACGGCACCGCAGTAAGCCGCATAGACTCGATTTACAGCAGTGCCACCCGCTAACTCATTGTTTATTCCCTATTTCGTTTATTTCTTGTTTATTCTTTTGCAAATGGAGCCAGATGGTGGATGGTGATTTGACTTTTTGACTGCGCCCGAGCCACACATACCGGGAGTTTAGCACTGTTGTTTATGAAGCATTTATGATTTTGCTTTTTGGACTTTAAATTATATTCACCATGTTGAAAGTGCTGTTTGTTGGACTGGTAGTTGGGGATTTGTCCTGATCTGTTCATGATGATGGGAGATAACTATAAGAAATGTTTTGAATGAACATACACTGTTGGTTACCTCAGTAACTAATCCGGAGAAAAGAAAATAACCCACATCACTATTTAATTCCATGCAACCATTCAAGCCTGTTTGGCATGTGTAGCACATCTTTCTTTTGGTTGTAATTGTCATTATCATGTGCAGTAAAAACAGTGATTTGTAGCACAAAATAGGCCTGGTATGTCTTAGAAATAACCTGGACCATTACATGTAATTCCTTCCTCGTACAGATGAAGGTGGAACCAGATAACGTGGCATCCGTGAGGCTGATTCTGAGACAGCCTTCATCTGCCTGGCTTACCTTCAACCTGGAGGCCATCAAAATACATCCCTACGTAGAACCAGTATGTTTTCATCTAAACTTGATTATTACCACTGTGAATGAATGAATGAATTGTTTTTTATTAACAGAGATGAGAGTTACAAGTCAGTCCCAAGTACACACTGCAACAAAACTTATAACAGTAACAATACATAGCAGTGTCACACAGGGGAAGTAGCATTTACTATGTTGTCTGTATCCTGCAACCAGTGTTATACCTGTCAATCCAGAAACAAACCCTGTTCTATAATTAGCTTCTATGTCTGCTGTGTTTGAATAGCCTAAGTATAAGAAAGTAAATACACTCTCCAAGTTTGAATGAACAAAATGTTACTCTGACCAAGTACTGTATGTTGTCTCCCTACTATCTCCCTACTAGTTGAAACATTTAGATCATGGCGCAGGGCAGAACACCTCCCATGTTCCAATACCAGGGTCTGGGTGTTAATGTTGCAGTTAGTACCTCTCTCTTTCAGGAGCCCTTAAACTTACAGAGTGAAAATTTAATGCACAGTACATCATATTAATGTAATCTAAGTACTAATACTGTCAACAAAACACAACATAAAAACACTTCAGCACCGTACTTACAAGTTAGTTACGCCTGTACTTAAGTAAAAAGGATTCTTGATAATCCTTTTTATTAATCCTTGATAACTTCAATGACAGAATGGTCCTCTTTCAGGATCCAGAAAAGGAGGTCTGTGACTGGCTGTCTGACTTGACTGTTGTTGACCAAAGCACAGACATAGAGGTAAGTGTGAGTGTGTGTGTGTGTGTGTGTGTGTGTGTGTGTGTGTGTGTGTGTGTGTGTGTGTGTGTGTGTGTGTGTGTGTGTGTGTGTGTGTGTGTGTGTGTGTGTGTGTGTGTGTGTGTGTGTGTGTGTGTGTGTGTGTGTGTGTGTGTGTGTGTGTGTGTGTGTGTGTGTGTGTGTGTGTGCGTGTTGTGCGTGTGCGTGTGCGTGTGCGGCAATACATTAAAACACCTTGCACTGGAAACAAGTTTTCTACAGTGTAAAATCAGCAAATGCAGGTTTGCCTTCTTCAAAAGATGTAATCTAAGCCCAAAAACTTTACGTGTCAACATTTGCTGATGCCTTAACCATGTTGACTCATTCCTACATGTTTTAAGTCTTTTAAGTCTTAGTACATAAAACTTTTTTTTTCCACTATTGGGAAAGAAACTCAGCCAGCCAGTGCTGGGTCAGCAGCAGTGGGCTTCATGCGGCCATTTGCTTGGATAAAGTGTCACTCGGGGGGCACCTCACAGGGCTCAGGTCCACTGCTGACAGCGCGTCTGCCTGCCTTGCATCGTTGATTCATTGGTCCAGTGGTTTTCAACCAGTGGTCAAGGGACCACCAGTGGTCCTTGAGAGGGTTCCAGGTGGTTCCCAGCTAAGTTGGTTAGCCAGATGAAAAGTTGGTTAACCAGCTGTAACTCTTTCAGAGCGTATAGATGAAACCAAATGGACCCTTGCGGGTCTGTTTCATGTTTACACCCTCAAGAGTTAAAATATTCATCATGTGAATTTGCCCGAAATCTACACAACTAGAGAAGGTGGAGGTAGAAGATTAATGGTCATTTTGATCTGTATGTGTGCCTGTTTTGTTTCCCAAATCCAGCCTGATGTTGTGGACAAAAGCAAAACAAATCTTTAGTTTTGCCTGTTTTGTTTCCCAAATCCAGCCTGATATTGTGGACAATATCAAGCTGGTTTTGGGGGTCAGTGCTTTTGGGGGTCAGTGCTGAATAAATAGTGGGCCCTGGTATCAAAAAGTTTGAAAACCACTGCATTGGTCAGTCAGTATTTTGCATAAATGTACAATGGAAGCATTTATTCTCTGGCACTGAGGTTTCTGCTGTGTTGTGGATGTTGTGTAATTGTTTGTTTTGTCCTGCATGCCCAGGGTCTTCCACACCCCCAGACGGTGTCCTCTAGTATCCAGCAGATGTGGGCTCTGACTGAGGTCATGCAGACCAACCAAACCACAGCTTCCATCGGTAGATTTGATGTAAGTCGAACACAACAGAAAGCTGCACCGTATAAAAGGCATTGCTTAGAGGGGAAGCCTTCTGCTACCTGTATGTGGAGAAGTTGACAATGTATAGCGAATTTACACTTTTGTTCAATTTTCCGAGTGAAACTGCTATCCAAATAAGACGGGTCTCTGTTGAAATGATATGTCAACACATATATACGTACTGTATATATAGATAGATAGACCGATAGATAAATACAGTATGTATACTGTATATTCAGCCACAATGAGTGTGATCTGCAGACAGGGACTAACTCCTTGGAAGCCAGCCAAATTAAGCGTAATTGCTCTACTGGGGCAGCTCTTTTCATTCAAAAATGTCTGGCATATACATATATACAATATATTCCGCTTTAATTGCTCAATTGGCAAGTATTGGACAGTCAGTCCTGATGGTTGCGGTAACTTAACCAAATTTCAGAATTTTGTCAGAATCTGATTTTTTTTTTGTCAGACATCTGAAAGCTGTCAATAACTTCCGGTTCAGCTGATATCAACATCCAGTATCTTCCTGCGCACGCACACGCACGAACACACGTGTTGATGGGTCACTATTACGATCACCATCATCGTCATGTCTAATTCAAATTAAGCTCTAATCATCAGCACCAAATATCGCATTGTGATCATCTATGGACATAAAGACTGCACCAGTTTGCACGCAACGATTTTTTGGCAATTGTTAGGTGGAGTGATCAATCTTTTTTTTCTCTTCTTCTTCTTCTTTATTAATTGGATTAAACGTCACTTCTAGAAAAAGGAGCTAACAACAGTTGATTGTTTTTATTTTATTACAGGTAGACGGCTGCTATGACATCAACGTGCTGTCTTTCACATAGAATGGGTGGATCTACATAAGAGAATGTACTACTGCATCATTGACCACACAGAGGACCAGTGCAAGCTACAGTAACACTGCTATGCAACTACGACTTCCACCATCATGTCCAAGTCCATTCAATAGAGTCCCCCTTAAAGGTATAAAGAAATGTTTAACTCATTATTTACAGCCAATGATCAAAGACATCCTGTAACTCTTAGGCAGACGGCACTGTTTTGGAACAGTAGCCCGGTCTGTGTTATTTTAGAATGTAATATGTTTTAATGTTTCCCCCCCAAAGCTAGTTATTAACAATCCCTGCTTGGCATTAATGATCATTTACTCAGCCAATGTTTCAGACGGATACGGCTGTGGGAATAATGACACGTTAGATTATGTTTCGCTGGAAATGAATAAGTGCTTTTATGGAGCCTTTTAATCGTTCTCCAGCTTTGTAATGGACTGAGCCAGCCATGCGTGCTTTGTCAACCCCCTCCTGGCTTCCTCACAGTGACACAGTTTGTGTAGATAATTAAACCGTGGAATCAATCACCATGTTAAAGAACACGGTACATACTCCTTTAGTATAGTTTTATGATCTACAGCAGGGGTTTTCAACAGGTGGTCCGGGGACCACCAGTGGTCCCTGAGAGGGTTCCAGGTGGTCCTCAGCTAAGTTGTTTAACCAGCTGTAACTCTTGAGAGTGTAAAAATGAAACCAAATGGACCCGCAAGGGTCCATTTGGTTTCATTTTTACACTCTCAGGAGTTAAAATATCCATCATCTTGATTAGCCCAAGTCTACACAACTAGAAGATTAGTGGTAATCTTGCTCTGTATGTTTTGCCTTGTTTTGTTTCCCAAATCCAGCCTGTTATTGTGGACAAAAGCAAAATAAATCTTTAGTTTTGGGTTCCGTGGGTCTAAAAATATCCTCAAATGGTGGTCCGTGGCTCAAATCCTGAATTAATGGTGGTCCCTGGAGTCAAAAAGGTTGAAAACTCCTGACCTACAGAATAGTAGTATTACATTTTTACTTTGTACCACTGCATGGAACCCTTCCATGTCAAAGTGTGCACCTGTTCCCCCTTGTGCTACACCAGGGGTTTTCAACCTTTTTCATACCAGGGCCCACTATTTATTCTGTATTTTAGCCACGCACCACCATTTGATGTTGAGTTTAGTCTCTCGGACGCAAAAATAAGGATTTTCAAGTTTGTGTTCCACAATTTAGGAGATATCTGGCCAAATGTTCAACGTGCGTGCGTAAAGTCTCATAATTTATTAAATATGCAGCTGCTTTATTTAATAAATTATGAGACTACGTACGCTCTCCTCATCATTTTTAAAGTTTTAACTTTTTTCGCTTTTTTACTTTTACAATGATCGTGTAGATTCTTGAAAATTAAGTAATTCAGATGTTTAAATATAATTCAACTCTTGAGCGTAAAATGAAACCAAATGGAATGGAATGGATTTTAACACCCTCTGGAATTACAGATCTATGAGGGTCCATTTGGTTACCAACTGTCCATCATTTAGCTGGGGACCACCTGGAATCCTCTCAGGGACCACTGATGGTCCCCGGACCACCTGTTGAAAACCCCTGCGCTACACAATGGCATGTGACCTGTAAATGATCCTGCTGTATTCAAACATGGGGAAAAAACAGATATAATGAATGAATATAAACTAAAAGAAAAGCATTGTGTTGGTCTGACCTTTGGACAATATATGTTACATTTATCATTTGGATTGAGAAAGTTTGTAAACATTGCCTTCTGTATATTGACTATAGTTTATAAGGCAATACAAATATTAAATGTGGTGAACTGTAAGTCAGCATATGTGGTAAAGTCAAAATGTGGTTAGATTGTTTTGGAAAAGACTACACTATACTGTTTGACACACTTCCACCACTGGATGGCAGCAATGCCCTGAGTGTATAGTGGTGTGTACTGTGAACGGTCAAGTTTCTGTGTGGTAAAGGAAGGCACAATGCATTTGGGATCATAGATGGGAGAACACTGGATTTGTGTGTGTGTGTGTGTGTGCGTGTGTGCGTGTGTGTGTGTGTGTGTGTGTGTGTGTGTGTGTGTGTGTGTGTGTGTGTGTGTGTGTGTGTGTGTGTGTGTGTGTGTGTGTGTGTGTGTGTGTGTGTGTGTGTGTGTGTGTGTGTGTGTGTGTGTGTGTGTGTGTGTGTGTGCGCGTGCGTGTGTGCGTGCTGCAGAGGTATACATGTCAGAGAAAAGGTAGATGATAGAAGCTGCACACTCCATAAACCATGTTAGGAGTTCTTGCTATGTTTTTTTTCGTCATGAATGTAAAACATAGACCTGAGAAGACAAAAAATGCTGCCAAAGCAGACAACCTGCAACACTCCAGGTTAAGAATATCCTTCTGGCAGGTGCAAGACTCAGTAGTAAAACATAGACCTGACCTGATGAAGAGCCTATATGCCCAAACATCAATAAATGCAGAATTGGAGAGAGTTCTTTTCTTAACCCCATAAATCAGGGGTTTTCAACCTTTTTCATTCCAGGGCCCACTATTTATTCAGAATTTAAGCCACGGACCACCATTTCAGGACATTTTTAGCCCCCACAGACCCCAAAACTAAAGCTTTCTTTTGCTTTTGTACACAATTCCAGGCTGGATTTGGGAAACAAAACAGGCAAAACATGAAGACCAAAATGACCATTGATCATCTAGTTGTGTAGACTTTGCGCTAACTAACATGGTGAATATTTTAACTCTTGAGAGAGTAAAAATGAATGTTCTCAAGAGTTACATCTGGTTAACCAACTTAGCTAGGGACCACCTGGAACCCTCTCAGGGACCACTGGTGGTCCCCGGACCACCTGTTGAAACCCCTGCCATAAATGATGCCATGTGCATATTGTTGAATAGTAGCTTGCAATGAGCAGAAAAACATCTTACTTTGTTGCTACTTCGTTCCTCACTGAACTTGATAATAAACTGTTCACTTCGCCATCAAGATACTAATATTAACGTACAACTTAAATTGTGATTTCCCCTTTCCTAGCACATACACAGTAGAACTGAAAAATGCTATGTGTTCTGCTTTTTACTTTAGGAAAAGGTAAACACTTGAAGGGGAAAAAAAGATTTCTACTTGAATGTTCATTAATGAAAAGAAAGGTTTGCACTTTCTCCATCATCTTTGTTCAATAAGAACCACCCTATTCTTGTTGGAGGAAGGGGAATCGAATAAAAACATATTTAAAATAAATGATTGTCTTTTTTGTAGTTTTACCCCCCATCGAAATTGAGGTTTAAGAGAAAAAAATTTAGGTTTTATTTTTAGGAAAAAATGTTAAGCCATACTTACTAGTATCCTTTATAATAAAACCTTTACCTTGTATTTATTTTTTGATTTAGATCTGGAAGAACCTCCCACATCGATATTTCACTGCACACAGTAGCATCACCATCATCTCTGTAATATTGAACACGGGGGACTCTGGGAAATCTGCTGCTGATTTTAGCCTTGGAGTTCCCAATAGTGTCTCCCTGAAATCGGTCAAGCTTATTTGAGCTCATTTTATGCTACAGTGTGGAACTGGACTGTGGAGCCTCCAGAGGTTCTTACAGTTATTCTTAGGAAAGTAGGTCAAATTATGTGGCGTTTTCTTTTCCTTTTGATAAATCAGCACCTGAATTGTGAGGTAATATGTATTGTATTAAAGTAAAAGTATTTGTCTTGGTGGCCCAAAGTACCACACCAGTGCAACTATTCACAACTTGCAACAAAAGAGATTTAAGGTCAATCCGCACTAATGCAACTCCTTGAAATATTGGGGATAATGGTTGCATGTAGTTGCATGTTGCAAGGCGTTGCATTGAGAATCATTGGTGCAGTTTTAGTTTGTGCAGCATATTTGCTGCTGCGGTATTGCCTGCCTGACAGTAAGTAGTAGTAGTGTGAACAGATTATGGCTGAGTGGGTGGTTATAGTACGGGGAAGGTGGACTCATTTGTTTTGCCTTACACACTGCTTAGTGTAAATGTCCTGAAGGGAGGGAAGCATCACCTCTGATGATGGGCTGGGTCATCCGCACCACATTCTGTACTATAGTGCTCTGTGAATGAGGGTGTTTATGTAGACGATCAGGAGCTTTGGTATAAGACAGGGGTTTTCAACCTTTTTTGATACCAGAGCCCACTATTTATTCAGAATTTGTAGCCACTGACCACCATTTGTGGACGTTTTAGCCCCGCAGGCCCCCAAAACGAAAGATTTATTTTGCTTTTTGTCCACAATATGGAGTTGGGGAAACAAAACAGGCAAATCTACAGATCAAAATGACCATTAATCTTCTAGTGTAGACTTGGGCTAATTCACATGATGAATATTTTAACTCTTGAGAGTGTAAACATGAAACATGGTTTCAATTTTAAGCTCTCAAAGAGTTACATCTGATTAACCAACTTTTCATCTGGTTAACCGACTTAGCTGGGGACCACCTGGAACCACCTCAAGGACCACTGGTTGAAAATTTTGCTCCACAAGAAGCTTTTGCTCCACTCGTGGGTTCCATACAATGGAGGTCAACATAGCAGCTCTGTGGACCAGAGGTTTTGTTTGGACTTTCAATTCTCTGCCTCTATATATTCTCCAGTCCACTGATAGAACTCAGCTGATGGTTGACCTCAGAGTCAATGGCAGCTTTTGTGGAAAGGAAGAAGGCTGCCAATGTAGTGGAAATGGTCCAATATATTTCAAAATGTCAGTGTCCACTTTTATAGTGGGCTGGGTAGATTGATAGACAGCAGAATCACTCATTTTGTTAGTGTTGTGGATGTAGCATCAGTTCTGGCAGGGCACAAGAGTCAAGCCTCCCCTCCCTTACAGTATAGAGCTGCGCAGTCCCGCCCCCTCGTGACATCGCCCCCGTTCCAGAAACGGATTCCCCATTAATTTTTCTCATAGACTTTTCGAAAATGATCTATATAAAGACGATTACGCCACGGACGAAGCCAACTCGGATTGTGACAAATCATGATGACAGACAATATTTTGGGACAATCAAATAATTTAAAAATGAAAAACAAATCAAAAAGTGTTGTATCCTGCCATTTTCTACATCTTGCTAATTAGATATTGCATGATAATATTGTGTTCGTTGTCATGATTTGTCACAACCCGAGTTGGCTTTGTCCACGGCGCAATCGTGTTTTTATTAACCATTTTCAAAAAGTCTATGAGGAAAATGAATGAGGATTCCGTTTCTGGAACACAGGCAACGTCATGAAAGGCAGGATTGCACACCTCGAACAGTATGCCTGTTGCTTGATTCCCAATTCCTGACAAATCCACAAGCATCAGCTGTCACTGCCACTGGCTATTTACACTAGTTGGACCCATTTGTATATACGTGTATCTGTTTATCCTGCCTGTTGCTTCCACAACACAACAAACCCGCTTCTTATTGATGTATTTTACAAAACAAATATACCAACGTGCAAACAGCCATGCCAACGGAAATATATATACAATAATATGCCTGTTTTGTTATATTATATTATATTATATTAATATGATGTATGCAATGTCCTAATCTAAATAACCAGACCAGAAGTAGAGGATACTGTATAGCAGGGGTGGGCCATTATTTTTCCCAAGGGGCGAAACGAGATACATAAAATATTGTGGAGGGCCAATACTAAAGGCTGAACTAAAGTCTGCATAATATTAATTTAATTTCAAGACGAAAGTAAGAGTAAGACCAAACGTTTTGATACCGGGGACCTGTATTTATTCAGTATTTGAGCCACAGAGGACCACGCTTTGATGACATTTTAGCCGCACAGACTAGACCAAAATAAAGATTTCTTTTGTTTTTGTTCACAATAACAGGCTGGATTTGGGAAACAAAACAGGCAAACATAGATCAAAAATGACCATTCTTTTACATGATTGTGTAGATTTTAGGTAATTCAGATTTCAGATGATGAATATTTTAACTCTTGAGAGTGTAAACATGAAAACAAATGGACCCGCAAGGGTCCATTTGGTTTCATTTTAACGCTCTCAAAGAGTTACATCTGGTTAACCAACTTTCCATATTTAACTGGAACTCTCTCAAGGACCACTGGTGGTCCCCGGGCCGGTCAGAGTCAGCCAAAGGGCCGCATTTGGCCCCAGGGCTGCATAATGCCGAGGTATGGTATAGGCTATACGGTTCTTCACTTCACCAGAATGGTTGTTCCTACTTAGTCTCAGCGTGTCTTCATTATTTCTAGAGGATTTCTTGCACCCAGAACATGCTGAATTGGCCCAATGCCTGGGTAAGCCCCACTTGGCCCAGCTGTGGAGTACTGATTTCCAGTGTTCGGTCTCAGAATGAATGATGAGCTCGGTAGCAGCACTAAATGTGGACAAAATTGTAGCACTGAATGTGTTTACCATCTTAAACGTGTAGTGCAAAGGGAAAAGAAGCTAATGCATAAGTTAGGTGCGTTGTTTTTCCACCAAAAATAAGTATTTTGGGGTGCAAAGATGTGATGGATGAGTGGGATAGGGTTGCTTTTTCTTGCATTTCGTCTGGGTTGTGGGAACATCTTATCATGACACAAACTTTATTACACCGGAATACAAAGTGGAAATACACACTAGGCAGTAACAACGCTTGAGGTTAGGCAAAGCCAAGAATATATTCTGTCCCTGTGCGTGTTACATATGTAGCAGGTGGCTACAGCCTCTGCCGTGATGGCCTGGAAAAACCAATATCTGCCCCCGGACCAAGAGGATGTCCTCTTGGTCTAGTGGTTAAGATGTTGGACTTTCACGCGGGAGACCCGGGTTCGAATCCCGGGCGTTACATTGGTGCCGTGACCCGGATCGGGTTTCCCCGTGGAAGCAGGTCAAAAGGGAGGTGAGTGTAGCAGGTGGCTACAGCCTCTGCCGTGATGGCCTGGAAAAACCAATATCTGCCCCCGGACCAAGAGGATGTCCTCTTGGTCTAGTGGTTAAGATGTTGGACTTTCACGCGGGAGACCCGGGTTCGAATCCCGGGCGTTACACATATACAGGTACATGCTTTTGGTGAAAATCCTAACTATAGTCACAGGTAAGAAGAAGCATCCTAATTGACGTCACAGGTGTTTAAGGAGAGATGTGCAGTAGTTGTCTGTTCTCTCCTAGGGACTACAGGTAACTCAATCAGCAGTGACAGTTGACAAGGTGGTAATGAATTAGACCAGTGGTTTTCAACCTTTTTGATAGCAGAGCCCACTATTTATTCAGCATTTGAGCCACAGACCACCATTTGAGGACATTTTAGCCCCACAGACCCACAAAACTAAAGATTTCTTTTGCTTTTGTCCACAATTCCAGGCTGGATTTGGGAAACAAAACAGGCAAACATACAGACCAAAATGACCTTTAATCTTCTAGTTATGTAGACTTGGGCTAATACAGATTATGCATATTTTAACTCTTGAGAGCGTAAACATGAAACTAAATGGACCCGCAAGGGTCGATTTGGTTTCATTTTTACGCTCTCAAGAGTTACATCTGGTTAAACAACTAACTTTTCATTTGGTTAACCAACTTAGCTGGGGACCACCTGGAACCATCTCCAGGACTACTGCTGGTCTCCGGACTACCTGTTGAAAACCCCTGAATTAGAAAAATGTCATAATGACAAAATCTGAGAAAATGGCAAAACAAACAAACAAACACAAGTCTACAAATGCAACAGTGTATGAATGGATGTAGACTCCTACTTTACCAACATGGCGATTGACATTCAGGAGCACAGCTGCAGAGGTACTGTACACTGTAGTGAACACATGACAGTGACAGCTGGTAACTTGACAGCTATCTGTCACTTCCCATTCAGCTCTGCCCAGCAGGGGCGGATCTAGGCATGGGCATGGGGGGGGGGGGGGGGGGGGGGGGGGGGGGGGGGGGGCCTAAATACCCTGTCTGCCCCCCCAAACACGATGCCATGCAAAACAACCCAAGATATTTCAAATTTGCTTATATTTAAAATGATTTGAAACACTACTACTGCTACTACCTACAATTTTGGCACCACTAAACCAACAGCATTTCATCATTGAAAACAGAAAACTCTCTGAGTCAGACCTTTAGCTTTATGCATGCTGCGTGTCTATTGCAACTTCAACAACAACTGATGTTATTATTGATGCTTTACTTGCCTAATAAAAGTCCTGTAACTGAAAATGGTATGGGTGCGACTTCATCGCCCGTGGCGCGAAGCGACACGGGCGATGAAGCCGCACCCATACCATTTTCTCTTGCCCCTCCAACATGTTCTCTTGCCCCGCCAAATGGGACATGTTACATCCGCTCCTGCTGCCCAGCCTCAAACTGAATCCTCTGCCTAGCAACTATGTGACAAATGAAAGTTAAGCGTGGGATAATGAACGGTGACCGTGTTTCTTCTTGACCCCTGAAGGGGGTTATTTCTCAATAATGGTCGTCCCACGTCGCCTAAACCGAACGATTTAATGAAAATAAACTAAACATTTCACTCTTGGTTAAATTATGGAATGATGTAGAACAGTGGTTTTCAACCGGTGGTCTGGGGACCACCAGTGGTCCTTGAGAGGGTTCCAGGTGTTCCCCAGGCTAAATGATGGACAGTTGGTTAAAGGTAGGGGAAGTGATTTCACTTTTGTCAGATATCACCCAAAAAATATTTTTTTCTGTTAAAATGCCATAGTGACATGGCATTTGACATAGTGTAGCTACTTTTGGGGGGCCCTAGTGCACCAGGCTGGTACTACACCATGAATTTCAAATCACTTCCCCTACCTTTAACCAGATGTAACTCTTTGAGAGCGTAAACATGAAACCAAATGGTTTTCCAGCCTAGAATTGTGAACAAAATGTCATCAAATGGTGGGGTCGATGGCTCAAATGCAGAATAAATAGTGGGCCCTGGTATCAAAAAGGTTGAAAACCCCTGATGTAGAACAATTGTCTTTGTGTGGAAACTAGGGCAAACTATAATACTGTAAGTTCATTATTAATTATTAATAAGGGGGGGGGGGGGTCGTACTCTCTTGCCTTACCTTTACATAATGTGTTCAACATGTGGTATATGATAAACCCTCCATGATTTAACTTGAGAACAAACACACTGTCCTGTCAACTATCGACCAGCCTATCAACTGTGCTTACACCTAAGTTGGGCTGAATTAGCCAATCACATCCAATTGTGTCTCATATTCAGTGAGTTTGGAAGAGAATAGATTGTATAAATTCCTTTGGGAGTCCTTTGGGAGGGCCTAGTACATAATCACTGTTGCCATACTGCCCCATCCCTGTAAAATTGATACACTCCATATGAGGAGGCATAGGACCTGGTTTTTTATGCATTGCTTGAATGTGGCATCGCAAATGAGAATGTTTTCAGTCAATTGGCCGCATGGGCAAATATTGGAATGTTGTTTATGTGCATGTTAATGCCATGGTAATCCATAAAACTACGAATGAGAAGCACCAAATCCATCCATAACCACTTCTGACAGAAAGAAATTATGCAATTATGTGATTGTAAACAAGATACTTAACACAGTACACAGGCATTTTCAAGAGCTTCCACACCAGTATGATGTATTTAGTCATAGAGAGGCTAGACACATGGACAGAAAGAGGTTGCACCATTGGGGGAGCGATGCATACCCACAGTGGTGTGATGGATTGGTTTGCTTTTCTCTCTAATAGAGCACACAAATCTTCAACCCAGGCTGATGAAGCCATCAACCCAAGATATATCCAGTGTTCTTCCCCCTGCTCTCCCGTTATCTCATACCCCTTTCCTTGATAGTTTGACTGCATTTCCCCTCAGCTTCCCTCATCTTCCAAGCCGAACCATGTACAGAAATAGCATTCTAGTATCACATAAAAGCACATAATAATTTGGGAAATAGATAACACAACAGGGCATATTGTCATAAGCTACATTCTACGAAACAATTATACTTGACTATTTTAACCAGATCGCAGTGGTTGATAACTCAGACACTGCAAAGCAAGATGTAGACTGTAGAGGCACCCATAGGATGGCTCTACAGTACACCTTGCTTGTTCACTGCGTGTATTTTCAGCAGAGCTGTTTTTTCTTTTATTCTCAATTGGTAATTGTGGGAAGTCTCCCTTTATGACACTTTTTTTTTCTACTCATACTTTCTCTGTATGTGATTCTCTAGCTCTCTCATGCAATGTATCACCACATACCCATGTGTCTCCCTATGTACAGACCAAACAGACTAATAAATCAGAATAATGCTCACTCTACTAGACTAGCCAGTACCTTCTCTGCCAAGTGAGGAGATTTTCACTTAGTATTCACTCTCTTCATACTCACTTAATTGACTTAAATGATCATTATGGCCCTCGCTGCATATTAATGGGATGTGTAACACAGTGGGCATGGATGCTCCACTTTTCCTATAGAGTCTGGGTTGAGTTTGACAAAGCAGAAGCACAGCAGGAGAGAAGAGTATTTAGTAGTATTTTCAGGTATGGTCTTCTCTATTATAGTAGAGTAGACCTCCCGGTGCCAACTTGTGCAGTCATTATGATATTACAAAGCTTTCCGCTCCTCTGCATGTGATGAATGCTGGTTTCGCTGACCCTACCCCATACCACCATGAATCATTTTATTCAGATGAGGGTGCCATAGCAGAGTCAGCCCTCTCCTCTAACACCTGACAGGGAGGGTAAAAGTGTATACAGTTGTGCTGTGAAGCAGAAGTTATGTTTATGCTGCGAAGCAGAAGTTATGTTTATGCTGTGAAGTGGAAGTTATGTTTATGCTTTAAAGAATAAGGGTTTCTCACTCGATGTGAGCTAATGAGGAATGTGGCTTAAAATACTAAATGGATTTGTTTTACATAATAAATTAATTACAAGCAATGGGTTATACAGTTGGAGTTACAGCGACTTTGTGTTGCTATGCTCAGAATCAAGAATCGTGATGTACATGTCAATGTTGTTCATACATCATTATTATTATTATTATTACTACCCTTATTATTATTATTATTATTATTAGTGTAGTAGTAGTCGTCGTCATAGTAGTGTTTTAAATATATCCCTGCACAAGAAATACAATAATTGTCCAAATATCCCTCCTTTTTTTCCCCTGCATGGCATTCAGTATTGACTAATGACTAATAGCTTAACATGCCACTGATGCAAAATACGCCATGATTAAAATGATGAACATTATTATGCCTCTTTCTCCAGGGCCAAGCACATGGTGTAATCATTTCATTGCATAATTAATGCAGAAACAATTACATTTGTTTTCAGGGTGTGTGATTTGTGTCAGAGTTGATTGATATAGTGTTCTAATGCTATGTATTTGCCCATTTCATAAAAGAGGAATGATGCAAATATCTCCACGATGAATGGTTTGTTAACAAATGTTTAAAAACGTGATTTAGCAGTCAGGCATAATGATTCCAATCTAGTGCTTAAAACACGTAGGTCTACTCAATATGGAGACTTGGAGACTTTCCATAGATAAATAAAGCCTGTTTCGTGAAATGCTGATAATGATTTATGTTCCAAATTTAGTAAATTGGTTTCTATTAATAGAAGTGACAAAAATGTAAATATAGCCTGTCTGTTGAAAACGGAAATGGTACTCATATTATGAATAGAACATTTGGCAAATAAGAATTGTATTTCCTCTAGACTCCATATATTCTATATAGTCTATAGTTTATATGCTGGATATTGCAAGCCTATGTACTGTATCACTTATACCGGAATCCCTTGGTATAATCGCATGCCATAGCTTTTGCACCACAATATTCTTAGCATGTTGGCATTACTCCCCATGTTGTGCCTTTAGAAGACGGTATAAGTGACATCCAGTTATTTTTTTTTCTTTTGCTTTTTTTCCTTTGAATGCATCCATATCTCAGAGCCATAGAGTTGGCTCAATGGTCACTGCAGGCTTAGCAGGCCGGTGCTCTTCATCATTTGAAAGTCCTATTGCAGGGGTTTTCAACAGGTGGTCCGGTGACCACCAGTGGTCCATGACAGCATTCCAGGTGATCCCCAGCTAAATGGAAAGTTGGTTAACCAGATGTACCTCTTTGAAAGGGTAAAAATGAAACCAAATGGACCCTTGTGCGTCCATTTGGTTTCATGTTTACACTTCATGTTTACACACATAAAAACAAAAGAAATCTTTAGTTTTGGGGTCTGTGGGTCTAATATGTCCTCAAATGGTGGCCCGTGGCTCAAATGCTGAATAAATGGTGGGCCCTGGTATGAAAAAGGTTGAAAACCACTGTTCTATTGGGAAGACGATTTACTGTACCCAAATCAACATGTTTCAAATGAGTGTTGTTATGTGTTTTGTGATCCTTTCAAAGAGTAATGCAAAGAAGGTGTGGAACACCAGTGACAGTGAGAAAAGGAATGAGAAAGTGTGAAAGAGAGAAAAGGCATGCGTGAACTTGCAGAATAATTACAGTCGACAGTGTGATTTTCACAACTACACAAATAAAGTCCAAATGTGTGGTATTTTAGAATTAGAGAAGCAGTTTCAACAGGCAGTAATCTGTCTAAGCAGCAGTGTTTCATACAATAATACAGTGTGCGCATGCAAGTACGTGTGTCAGTGTCACCCTCTGGGCGCTCTCATACATTAACAAACACAACAAGTATAAAAGGCTGTGTGCAACTGAACTCACTAACTCTTAATGTTGCTTATTTTTGCTTGATTTGTGATTGTTCACTGTGCCTTTTTGTCAGACTAAATGTGATTATTAGTGCATCCCTAGAAGCAACACAAAATTGATGTTCACAAGCACGTAGGCCTACACACACACACACACACACACACACACACACACACACACACACACACACACACACACACACACACACACACACACACACACACACACACACACACATTGTTTTTTTCTGGGACTGGAATGAAACAAGTATAATATTGATGTGCATGCTAATGGGTGTATGGGAGCATGGTGAGGCTGGAGTACACCATAGAGTAGAGTACACACCCTCCTCCTACTCTTAAACTATGGAATGACCTCAGCTAGGACTGCAGAGTGCAGACTGACTTCCCAGGTTGCTCTGCATTTCACCCCCGGCGTGGCCGGAGGTGAAATTGCTTTTTTTTTTTTTTATTAAATAAAACAAATTCCGATAAATTTGGAATTAGGTAGCCTATATTGTGTTTTCTTTTACAATAAAATAATTTTAGTTTACAATAAAATATTTTTGGAGTAGTCTAGTTATTTGTGCGCGACGGAAGTGGTTGGGGGACGGGAGTTGGTCACATGCTTAGAGGTCACATGGCACAACAAACGCGCGCCACACCAAACGAGGGCTCTGCACCAAACCATCCTACCTGTGTAGTCAACTTGTCACAAAAGTAAACATGGTTATATATGGACATTTCTGAAGCGTCTTTCTACAACAACAGCAACTACAGGAGCCACAGCCGCGGCCTCCGGAGCCACCCCAGCAGAGACCAGCAGCAGCAACTCCCGTTAACGAGCAGCGCTGAAGGCCCCCTGGGCACCGCGGGCACGCCATGCCGCTTCTACCGCAGAAGAGACACCGCCGCGCCGGGGCTTCCAGCAGAGCAGCTGCGGCCCCCGCTGCTTCCCTAGCAGAGCAGCAGCAGCCAAAACGTGTTTCTCCAAAGGAGTCTATTTTACAGGAATTCCCCTAGCCCCGTTCGTGACACTCTCATCTCGCTGGCGATACTGACTACAGCTACGAGGAGAGAGTCACGTGTAGCTCGGTTACCTTTCTGGATGACCGCCGGGTGCAGCCGGCGAGAAACGGTGGATTAAACCCCTTTAGCAGTTATCAATGCAAACGGGAATGGTGTCGATAGAGTCGCAACAAAAAAAAAACTCAACGCCGGACCTTAACATTTGAGGGCCGGCACACAGAAAACGCGTATTTAATTTTAGAAGACGGCAGTACCATGTTTTGGAAGCGCTAGCATGTAGCTAATTGCTAGCGCAAGCCATTCAAGCCGGTCATCCACAGCAGCAACCGAGCTACACGTGACTCTCTCCTCGTAGCTGTAGTCAGCATCGCCAGCGAGATGAGAGTGTCACGAACGGGGCTAGAATTCCCCATGGTCATATGGAAAAGACAAACGCCCCTTTTCCACTTGGGCAAGATGATACAGCTGGCAGTGGCACCCACTATACGGATTGGATCTACTACCACAGCGAGAAGTTTCTCTTCCATGAGAAGAATCCGAAATTGGCCGCGGCCTGCGGTCTAAACTGTTGTGGAGATACAAGTTTTTCTTCTCTGCCCATTCTGAACATTGGTGATGATTTAACAGCAAGGCGGTCACCACCAGAGATGATCGTGGAACATCTACGGTGAACGCAAAAATGGGTCTGCTTCTCCAAAAGGTGAGACATGATTTTTTTTTTTACACCATCCTACAGCTGTTTTGAATAGATGTGCGCAGCTGTGCGCTCTGGGATTGAGCTTGTTGTGTTGTGTTGGCTCAGGGCTGACATTCAGCCTTTTGTGTGTGACACAGGTAGTGCGTGCATACCTGATTTGTTTGAGAGACCGTCGCTGTATTATGAAGACCACAGGTTGGACTGTGTGTAAAAAACGAGCATACTAAAGATAACTGATTTTGCATTATACCACAAACATGTATAAATATCACCCCTAGATGGAGCTCTTTCTCTTCCCACTAACTGTGCTGCCTGTCTCCACGCCTCCCAGCCTCAGTGTCTAGTTTAAAGATAATATTGCAGCGGGGGCGGTTTGTTTGTTCTGCTTCCGCACTCCGCAGGTTGTCGAATAATGGGGAGACTCTGAATGGAGAGACTAGTCTGAACTCTGAGCATGCATAATGTCCTCACTGTACCGGAATCTGCCTGCCATACCAAGGTAGAGCACAGCCTACTGTAGGGACTCAGTCTGCATGGCAAAATTACACATGGGATGACAGGGACGTGACAGTAAAGGGGGAGGGAGGTTGTGTGTGTGCAAGAATCCAATTTCAAAAGCCTTGATTGACTGTCTGAGCGACACTAATTACTCTTCTTGCATGTAGCAAATGAAAGAACAAAGATAGCCAATCAAAATGTACTTCTGTCACAGTTAGTCTTCCATTTATTTCAGATTTTACAGGTCTCTCTCTCTCTCTCTCTCTCTCTCTCTCTCTCTCTCTCTCTCTCTCTCTCTCTCTCTCTCTCTCTCTGAAATTAAAGGGATACTTAACTCATTTCATCATCTACTCAGGCTTATGACCAATGTTGGGAATATTACTTTGTTTTACTAATATATTACTTATTAATCATTACCTCCATTTTAAAGTAATATATTCATATTACATATTACTGTCTGAGCAAGTGCAATATATTAATGTTACTATTACATATTACTTAAAATATAGAATTAAATATTTTTGCGTAGGCCAGTGGCATACCTACAATATAAGCAAGCCCACTTGGCTATCTGGCCAATTCCATTTGAAAAAACGCCACTCCTGAAAACATTACTGGCATAGACCTACCTCATCCTACTCAGCTATGGACAGTTAACACAGGAGTTAAATGTATTCCTTGAATTCATGGAAGCCAGTAAATAATTTGATGACAAATTATAGAAAAAAAGTAATTATTTAATTTGCAGTTGTCAAGATAATTTCACGAGAACACTTGCAACTTGTAGAAAGAAAAGTATAATATTAGATTTTTTGTAATATATTTATATTACAAGTTAATGCATTTGGTTACGTAATATATTGAGTTACGTAGTGCACATGTCCCAACACTGCTTATGACCTACCCATCCTAAAACATATTCTACCAGGTATTCATGGGTCTCATTTGTAGTTCTTTGGTGGCCATGTTGAGGACCAACATAGGCAAATATAGCCAATTAGTATGGAATATGTAATATTGGACAGATTCATCTTGATCACATGACTATAGAGATTAAAATGCATAACATTTTTGGACAGAATCTGGATGAGTAATATAAAAAGATAATACAAAAATTGTCCTCCTGGTGGCACTATAGGGCAATATACCGGTATTACCGTTTACCACGATATTGAAAATCAATACCGAGTAATATCGCAGGATTTACAAAAAATACCGAATACCGAATATCGTATTTTACCGTCCCCTCCAAACAATATCGTCCAAAAAAAGAAAAACAACCACGCAGTGCAGCTCCGCAGCTCCGCCCGCTCATGTCGCAAGGCAAAGAGTTGAGATTTGATTCCTTCTATGCATCTTCAATTCTGAACGGATTTTGATAATTCAAACTGGTATTTGCTGTGTCCATTGAGTGGTTTCGTTGGGTGTATATGATGTGTATAATTATATACCGTTTAATGAAATAATATGGACTGAGAATGCCACCTTTTATCTTCTGCACATAGCCAGCTGCAATTAGTGACTCCCCTGTTAATGCTACTGAACACGTGTGCGTTGTTTGGACTGAACGAGAGAGAGAGACCCACGTGGCTCTCCCTGCCACGTGTGTCAGCTACCGGTTTCCATAGCAACCACACAACAAACAGAGAGACGGAGAGAGTGTAGTAGAGGGACAGAGGGGCCTTATGGATCTGTACACTGAAGGAGCTTGGATTTATTGACTTTTGGATCTAATAGCGATCTTTTTCCTGATATTTGGTGGTTGACCTGTTATTTGGAGACAAGGTAAGGTTAAAAAAGCCTTGGTTGCTGTTTTTTTTTTTTTTTTGTAATGGCGGCACTGATTGTTTGAGGATTGCTAGTTAGATCCAGCTAAATGATGGATCCTTTGTAACCAAACGGACCCTTATGGATCTGTAACTCCTGAGATCACAAAATGAAACCAAATGGACCTCATGCTCTCAGGGACCAGTGCTAGGGATGTTAATCGACACATATTTGGAATACCAACGTGACGTGTCGCGGCCCAATGTCGACAATCGATCGATTTTTTTTAATTATTTTTTTAGCCCGCGGCGCCGCGGGACCCAACGCAAAATGTTGCAGCGCGGGCGGCATGAAAATGCCTGCGGGAGGGAAAGGTGCAAGATAAAGTAAGTGGGACCGCGAAATCGAGCAATAAATAATACCAAAATATGCATATCTGAGGAGAACGTTCCATACTGCGCTCGGCAATGATCAGGCATGTTCTCAAAGCAAAGCACATGGCAGAGCAGGGCGCAGAGCGCACCACGCAACAGACAACAGACACGCACTGGCATTCCACATTCATTAGTAGCCTAATCGACTTGATAGAGGAGTTTTCCTCTTTCCTCGCGACGGATTCCCTGCATCTTTGCTTTTTCCTGCGTCTGCTGTTAGGCATGGCCAAACAACGTGAAACAGAACACTGGACAAGATAAGTACAAATATAGGTCTCTCTCTCTCTCTCTCTCTCTCTCTCTCTCTCTCTCTCTCTCTCTCTCTCTCTCTCTCTCTCTCTCTCTCTCTCTCTCTCTCGCATCCACAGGGTGGATGCACAAGGGTTTAATTTAACATATAATGGGGGAAATTGTTATCGTCGTGATTGCGCTGCTCGTCGTGATTGACAGGGGGGACGGACAGAGAAGATCACGAGCCCTCGTGGACAGCAGTCGGTGGTTTGGCCGCCAGACTCGGTAATATCGAGAATACCGGTTTTAATCACGTTATCAATATCGATATTAAAAAATCAATATAACACAAGACTAGTCCTCCTGGTGGCACTATAAAAGGCAGATGTGGAACAATGCAGGTCAAAGGTTTGTCCTGTTCTTTACGAGTGTGCATGCAACGTTTCATCCAGATTGGTGCTGTTATAGCTAAAATGTGAAAAGCTGCCTCGTAGTAGCAGCTGTTATGGAAATGTTAGCGCAGAGGTTCATTGCTGGCTTCCAGGGATTGTGTGTGGAAAGTTTGGCATTGATTGGATTAACGGTGCCAGAGGTTAGCTGTACACAGATAGACACATGGACGGAAGAACAGAGTGCAAAACATAGCCTAGTCTCTCCTTATGCCTTCGGCCAATGCCCAACATTTGCATTTGATATTGGTCCAAAGTTTGTTTGTAAAAATGCTCATCAATTAGGTTGAAATGGTAAAACAGTTTGGAAATGTTAAAACAGGGGGGTTGTCAACCGTCATGCTTAAAAAAAACTCAATAATAGTGCAATCTGTTGAGGCTTCTAGGTTGCAACCACAGGCAGGCTAACTATATTGATGTACTGCATCAAAAACATACAATACCAGGCGACCTTCACCTTTTTCTGGGGAATGCTTCCTCCGGTTGTTTCTCAATCCCGCCGCTACGTGGGATGTGATGTCTAAGGTCTGCTCACCCTTCTGCCATGAACTGCTCCCTGCCTCTGTTCAATTTCTCTTCAGTTTCTTGAAAACATGTTTCTAACCTGCTGGAGGAAAATTGCCAACACTGAACAGAGAAATATTTAGTTGGCGGGTGAAAGAACAGAATGTGCCAGCTCTATTTTTATTTATTATTTTTTCTTTCTTTCTTCCATTTATGTTTATAAACCAACCGTCAAAACCGATTTGATACTGATCCATTACAGCATATATTATCTCTGTCATTGCTCTCTGTCTATCTGGCGGGTAGTACACTTTTTATTACAGACTAGTCTAGAATATTAAAATCAGGATTAGTCAATGATCATAACCTCCCCAGAATAATAATAATAACTGATCCATTTTTTGAACAACTTGAGTCTTCTTTTTCACGTTTTTCAAATGCATGTTGTAAACAAACATCTTGAAACAACTTTGGGTTTTTACATTTTTCAATTTTCTTTCAATATCGATAGGCATACAATTCATTCTGTATCTTTACAGTTTGGGAACTTAATTTGCCCCAGTACAGCGGATGTGTGTATTTATGGATCTAGCAGTGATTCTCATTATTTTAATTTCAAGGACCCTCAGTTTGGCATGCAGCTACTACTGGACCCCATTTAAAGTCATTTCTATCACTGGGACACAAAGTTATTTTCATTTATTATGTAATGCAAATTTAACCCTTCCTTGAGAGTGTACAAATGGAACCAAATGGACCGGTTAGGGTTAATTTCGTTCCATTTGCACCCTCTTGAGCTATAGACCCTGATATTTGGTTCCTTGGACCCATGGGTTTTATTGACACTGATAAACAGCTTTAAAGAGGAGCTTGCATGAAGCAGGAGAGGAACTTTGCTGCTGCCGTTGCTGCCAGGGTGGGGAATCAAGCTCTTTGTTTTTTGCCAGTTTTGCACTCGGATGTTGGTTCTTTTGCCTTTTCAAATATATAATGCTCCCATGCAGCTGACGATGCTGCTTGCGCTGCTCGGAGCTGGAATCGTACAGTGTGCTGCACGCACAACCACTTTTGGTCCGCTCAGCGATCAGATCGCGATCTTGTTTTTTTGGGGCAGATATTGGCCCGATATATCTGATCAAAAGATTGGATCGCGGCATCTCTGGTTTGACGTTACCTTGGCCCTCACCTAAATAATGATAAAATGAGAAGTTGTTTTGGTCTGGCGGTGGCCCAGGGGCCCATAATTTCTAGATCCGTCTATGGTCGGACTAACGCTTTGCACCCTTCAAAGTACACAGACTACAAAGTGGCACACACAGCTAATGCAGTCTAATTCTATTGGAGCTCAACAAACAACTTAACAAACACCAAAGATCAAAGCAACAACAAACACAGTGCATTCAACAAGAAACCCTGCGGAAGACACTTCTAAACACCATGAATTAAAGTGTTATTTATGGCATTTAAAAGAAAACATTACAAAGAATAGCAGAGCATGAACCACAGAGGCAAACAGAGGTCCTCGCTGTCAAACCACTCAGCAGAACAATAACAGTCACATGCACATACACATACACGTGTGTGTGTGTGTGTGTGTGTGTGTGTGTGTGTGTGTGTGTGTGCGCGCGTGCGCGTGCGTGCGTGCGTGCGTGCGTGCGTGCGTGCGTGTGTGTGTGCGTGCGTGCGCTGCCACAGGCCACTCTGCATAAATGAGGGAATATGGCATGTGGGGGGAGTGTTTGGGGACATGTATCTTTTCAACAATTATATGGTGCGTGGTGTACTGTGTGTTTGTGACAACCAGTCACTATCAACAGGCTGTCTAGAGGTTTTAGTGCCAAAAACAAAACACAAGCCTATTAGTGGCTTCTGGCCTGAAAGGCTCCTGCTGGCATATAACTACATTCCCACTGGTACTAAACCATCAGTCTTCACGATGGGGAACTAGTGGCAGGCAATACTTTTGTGCCAACTTTTTCAGTGATCTTTTTTTTTTTTTAGCAAACATTTCCTTGTGTTCCTTCCATCACACTGTCGGCACCAAACAGGGTTTAATTTGCTCAGGGCATAGGGGGTCTACACTAGTATGCATCTGCTTTTGATATCTCCACTCTCCGCGTATCGCTGTACCCCTGCCACAAGTCAGTCTGGATAAAATATGTACAGTAAATGCAAGTTTTACCACAATTAAAAAATATATAATAATATTGAACAACATACAGTAACATTAAGGTGTTCATAATAACATGCCATAGTTAGTCAGTGCTGACACATGGGGAGATATTTGTCTGTGGCAGAACCACTCCATTACGGAGCTTTGGGTGTCTGTCCCTGGCTGGCTGATTGGCTGGGTATGGCTGTCCGTCCGAGTACGAAAATTGTATTTGGTTGTTTTTTTTTTACATCGTTGCGCAGCCTAACACACACACACACACACACACACACACACACACTGTCATTTCTCATCTGTTTCGAACGCAGGGCACCTCGTTGGAATCGGCCCGCCCAGCTCGGCGACTTCCTGGGGGCCCAGAGCTTCCAGGGACCCGCCGAGAACACCCACGTGGAGTTGCACCACTCGCTTCACACGGGTGTGATCATGTTCTTGTTGTGTTTCTTTCTGTGCCATTAATTCACCACAAAATATACTTTTCAAAGGGTTGTCTGAAATCATCCACACAGCTACAGTGCGTCGGCATAAAGAGATGCAAATTATAAGTTGAACAAGGTACATTTTTCTCCTGTGAATGAAAGCAACAACCTGTAAGCGCTATCAACTACGAATAATAATGTTATTCATGGTTATATTTCACATCATATTACTGTATGAAGTGAAATGTTCACAGACACATTTTTGATGCTTTATTAGTCATGCTCCCCATGTGTAAAGAGACCTTTAGAGTTAAATTACTGTAATACAGGGATTTTCTGTGTAGTGTCAAGGAAGGCTCACAGCTTCTTCACTGCTCCACGTCTTTGATCTCTGCATAACAGCCTCACAATCCCTGGCTGCATGTAGGGATCAGATGGATAAAAAGCATGCTCCTATTGTCCAATGTTTTTAATGAAACTTTAAGCCCCAGTGAATGGCTGGTATCACTGGACACACATTTTACAATCTCACAACACAAGCAGTCAGATCATAACAAATTGTAAGATAGATCGGCTATGCTCTTTTTGAGTTACAAAAAAGTTTAACAAGATATAAAATAGGGCAAGTAAAGCCATGAAAAAGCAGGGGTTGACACTAAGGTCTCCGACACTAAGGTTGCCCATCGGGCAAGTGCAAGTAAGTTTCTACTTGCCCTCAGGTCATGGTCACGTACCCCCAGAATATATCGTAAATTTTGCATTTAAGTTTACGTTCTACTTGGGTGCTTTTAACATTTCCTTTCGCAGTCGAAGACTATGTTTTGTTTAGGTCACAATCAGCTACATAACTTGTAAATCAGTGGTTCCCACATGTGGTCACGGACTCAGGGGTCTGTGACGCCAGCAAAATGATTGTTTGGAACCAAATGGACCTGGGAGAGAGATAGGAGAAAGCTAGAAAGCCAGGAAAGACGCAGAGCGCCATGACCATCTTCAAGACAAATACATCTCGTGTTGTGTTATAGTGCACTAAGTTGCACACTTGCCCGATCGGGCAACCAGGTAGCAGTCTTCACTTGCCTGACCATTTTTTTAAATTGCCCTGGGCAAGCGGGCAAGTGTTAGTGTCAAGCCCTGAAAAAGCATCACTTACATCACGTGATCACCCATCTTTATCAAAATCTCAATATAATGTTGATACATTGAACCCGTCGCTGCATATCTAAATCTAGAACTGCCATTGTCCTGTCTCTGTGCTGTCAAGTAAAGCAGTAATATTACTTACAGTATACTCTCTCCCAAAATAAATGCACACATGTGAAATGACATCATGATATGCAGCATGCATTCCCTTTCAACAAATGCATGATTATAAATAGATGTTGAGTAGCAAGCCAGTGCTGCATATCCCCAACCTTATTGAAATGCAACAAGCAACATGAGAGGCCTTATCAGTGCTAAGGCAAGCATGATTGCTTTTTTCATCTATCTGACTGATAGCATCCCATCCACTGTCCAGATTTAATCAGAGACCCCTGCTGTGTCTTGTGTGCATCGTATCTATGCGTGGGTGTGTGTGTGCGCCCGCGCGTGTGTGTGTAATTGTGCATGTGCGTGCATGTTCATGGGTGTGCACGCATGTCTTTGGAATCCAGCCACATCAGCTGTCCTGGGCTATACTTTGCCAGCTGTGTCACATCAAACACATCTTAATGATTCAGCACCTTGGCCTGAATATTAAAAGCGCAGTCCACACACTGAGAGAGTGACTTGACTGAATAGTGGTGTCAGTCAGTGGTTCTTTTCATGTTCATGTGTTGGGCTTTGTCCACACATACATATCATGGAAACTTTTGTCAGGTGAAACAAGAGAGTGATGAGATCCACTGACGACCAACGACCAGTCGTGACCAGTGTCGAAATTACCACAAGCATGGAGAACTGCATGTTCACCATCATTTTGCTTGTTTGACCTAATGGGACTTCGGCCACTAACCAAAGATGTGACCAGAAGCTATAGGTTGCGACCTGGTCGTGACTAGTAAGCAAACTGGTCATGACCTGGTACCTAACCAAACATGACCAGAAGCTATTAGTTGCAATCTGGTCGTTGTTCGCTACTGGATCCTGCCCTTCCTAGACAACATCGTCAACAGCTAGTCATATACTGTACGTGGTGACATGATTGTCTGCTTCTAGCCAATGGGTCCACCGATGGCCAAAGCAATGGGAGGGCCAGATCTGGCCAATGGGAAGGGGAGGGACAAATATTCCCGGCAGCAACATACGTTGGCGGACAGCGGTGCAGCAGAGAAGCTCACACTCACACATACTACGGCTGTTTGACACGTTTGCAATACTCGAAAATATATTCCATTTTTATGCTCTCAAAGAGTTACATCTACTTAACCAAGTTTTCATCTGGTTAACCAACTTATCTGGGGTCCACCTGGAACCCTCTCAAGGAACACTGGTGGTCCCCCGACCACTGGTTGAAAACCACTGCACTAGACCAACCATTATGAACTTTGAAACACCCCACTGTTGTGCTGTGGAGTGAATGGATTCCTCTGATGGTCTTATAACTTTTGGTGGAGCTTAGTCATTAATCCAATCATTAGATGGGTCTAACTGGCCAGTTGGAATAGATTCGAAAATGGGACGAGAGGGAGGCTTGGACACAGTGATATTATTCAATTATTAATGACATTCAGGCTATAGCCATCACGCGGCGTGCACGTGTGCATACAGTACATGCACGGACACACACAGGCACGCGCACACATGCACGTGTTGTCATTGCTGCTGAATGACAATCAGTGTCAGAACCTTTGGAGTGTTTTTCCCCCCACTCCCCACTTCTAATAAAAGCTCCATCAGCCTTACTGACTATTAAGAGGCTTTCTGACACCCTTCAACAACAGCGATTTGTGGTTCTGCAGCATAACTGCATAAACCAACAGTTCTGACTGAAATGTGTGTGTTTTTCTGGCATGACTCTTCAGAGCCGTCTAGATTCTAGAGCAGAGATGTCAAACTCAAATAGACAGCGGGCCGAAATAGAAAAATTGATACCAGTAGAGCAGGGGTTTTCAACCTTTTTCATCTCAGGGACCACCATTTATTCAGTATTTGAGCCACGGACCACCATTTGAGGATATTTTAGGCCCACAGACCCCAAATCTAAAGATTTATTTTGCTTTTGTCCACAATTCCAGGCTGGATTTGGGAAACAAAACAAGCAAAACATACATTCCAAAATGGCTAATTCAGATGATGAATATTTTAACTCTTGAGAGTGTAAAAATGAAACCAAATGGACCCGCCAGGGTCCATTTGGTTTCATTTTTACGTTCTCAAGAGTTACATTTGGTTAAACAACTTAGCTGGGGACCACCTGGAACCCTCTCAAGGACCACTGGTGGTCCCCGGACCACCTGTTGAAAACCCCTGCAGTAGAGGGCCGGAGCTGTCAGACTGTGTTTCAATATGTGGGCACCGGTTTTACGAGGACATTCAAGGCAAACAGCAAAAAAGTTAATGTCCTTCAAAAATCAATGCCCCTTAATGGCAAGAAAAACTGAAAATGCATTATTAAAGCGCCGTTTTAGGTTCTGTAAACAGTAAAACACAGTAAAATGGGAGGGTGGGACAATTCACCGAAAAAAAAACGAACTGTTCAATACGGGGTCCAAGGTTCAATACGCACTAATGAACCGCAATATTTTGGTTCAGACAGACACATTTCCTTAATTATAGTATGGAACTAGGGCTGGGAATCGATCCGAATTCCCTAGATCGATTCGATTTCGATTCACAAGGTCACGATTCGATTCGATCCACGATTCGATCCGATTCGATATCGATCTATTTACAGACATAATGGAAATAAATACTGTCCAATAGACAAGACGGCCCCATGTGTTGAAACTAAAGATTTCCTTTGCTTCTGTGACCACGACCATTAATCTTCTAGTTGTGCAGATTTGGACTAATTCGCATGTGGATATTTTAACTTTTGAGTGTAAAAATGAAACCAAATGGACCCGCAAGGGTCCATTTGGTTTCATTTTTACGTTCTCAATTTGGTTAAACAACTTAGCTGGGGACCATCTGGAACCCTCTCAGGGACCACTGGTGGTCCCTGGACCACCTGTTGAAAACCCCTGATTAATGAATACACAGTGAGACAGAATTAGTAATAGAGGGAGAGGAATGATGCTGTAACATTTTACACAAGCATTAATACTGCAACATACAGTATATTAGTGCAGTGGTTTTCAACCTTTTTGACACCAGGGACCACCATTTATTCAGCATTTGAGCCACAGACCACCATTTGATTTTCAGCCACAAAGACCTAAAACTAAAGAATTCTTTTGGTTTTGTTCACAATTCCAGGCTGGATTTTGCAAACTAAACAGTGTAAACTTCTTAATTAAATAGTGCTAATTCAGATGGTGATTATTTTTTTAGAATGTAAAAATGAAACCAAATGGACCCTTGCGGGTCCATCTGGTTTCATTTTCACACTCTCAAGAGTTACATCTAGTGAAATTTCCATCATTTAGCCTGGGGACCACCTGGAACCCTCTCAAGGACCACTGGTGGTCCCCGGACCACCTGTTGAAAACCCCTCTACCCCCTCCACCTCTACGTTGTAAAATAAATATTATACTGCCGTATTCGCGCGGCATAATTCACGTAGTTTTCACTCTCACTTATAGGCTAATGCTCTGTGAGCTTGTAGATTGTATAATTATCGCGCAGCGCACAGCTGTTAAAATTGCATCATACAGTAGCCTATACGCAGGATGCCGAGAGTGGGACTTAGCTCCGTGTGAGAGAACATTATAAACATGGCTAAAAAGGCACAAATACTCCTGTCCAGATGGGAGATGACAATGGATTTGTTCCGCAGCAAGACGGCCTCGCGTCTGTGTTATATGTTTGGAGAACGTCGTGTGTCGGATGAAAACTCATTCGGTGAGAGACTGCGACTGAATGAATTGAATTGTGTGTGCGCACGGCTGCGTGTGCGTAAATCTTGCACTGAGACTGACCGTTCTAATGTGAAAGTAATGGGAAAGTAAAAAGTCTTTGGAGCGGAGCGTGCGATCAAAGTTTTTTTTTTGCCCGGATCTAACATTTCACAATTGGGGGGGCTTTATGAGGCAGCGTCATTATAGCGTCCTTATATTAAGAGCGTTTGGGGGGGCATTCCCCCCCTGGCCCCAGCTGTATAGCCGGCTCTGCAAACACGAGTCTAAAAGAAAGCAAGATAGAAGGCGATCACGCACTCTTTCCTCTCCCTCGACCATCGCTGCGCGTGATGGATATAGTTGATAAAATACTGCAAAAGGTACACAGTAACAGCCTAATTTAACATCGATTCTCTCAGAACACATGCACAGGGCGCTCGCTGCGTTACAAGTGATCTTGTCGAGCAGTGTTTGTGCTGTAACGCACGCACGTAAAAGAAAATAGTGCCAGCCGCCTGGAGAAGGTCGATCCACACATTTTTGAATCGATATCATGTTTTTGAGCGTGTAACGATATCGAATCGCTGGATCGATTTTTTGAACCCAGCCCTATATGGAACCAATGTCTTGTAAACTCAACTAATTTAACTTTGTTGTCTGTCTACAGTGCTGCATGTCTGCATGCTACCTGCCTGATACCTGCCTGATACCTGCCTGATACTTAACTGAAACTGAAAAAGCAAAACAAACCGAAACCGTGGCCCCATACCGAGGTACAAACCGAACCGTGGGATAAGTGAACCGTCCCACCCCTAGTAAAATGGGAAAGTAAATCAATTGAGTTGAGAAAGTAAAACAATGAGTTGCATTAATTTCTTATCATATACACCAGATGGCCAATTCTAAGAGTATTTAAATATCATCCCGCGGGCCAAAGATAATGCATTCACGGGCCTCATTTGGCCATCGGGCCTTGAGTTTGATGTATGTGTTCAAGAGACTATTATATGTTATAATAATATTTGCATACTGTGAGCTGATTGGCCACCCCAGTTCTCTGGATTAGGAAATTGGCGTACAATTGAACTGTTCCAGACCTATCTGCTGATAGGATTTTTTTTTGCCAACAGCTGATTGGTCTGGCTTTAGCCAGGGTAGTACCCACATCCACACAAATTTATACTTTTACTGTATAAATGATATATAGTTGTGTAATGGAAGCCTTTGGAGTCACCTGTCAAGAATATGACAAAGACAGCTCATTCCACAGCTTGATCACATAAGGACTGCAAATCTATGGTGTTCCCCTGTGGAAACCAAGATCCATTATCTGTCCTAACTTAATGTCAAGCGCTGAGTCGAAGCCATAATGGGCTGGTGTTGGCAGGAACGCTCATCTGTGCACTGATGTAAACAATTGCTCTCCCTGCCTGGATGTGCGTCTAAATCCTTGTTATATGATCTTGAAATAGATGCAAGTGTTTAAATAACTGCAGCTTTTTCCCGGTGAATCAATGTTTGCTCCCCTGTTTATGTGATTGGCTAAGAAATGTACGGATAAAAAGTTAGATGATGTATGATGATAAGAGAACCCCTCCCTCCCTCGCTACACACATTCAGGTGTGATTTTTTTTTACCTATATACACTGTAAACTTGATCTACTGCATTGAAAAAAAATGTTTAAGTATAAATGCCCAAAATATTTTTTTTCTGATCAATTACTATTCTTATGTACTATTTTTTGTAACGTGTGTTTTTATTACATTTATGTAAATTATTGGCTTAGGAATGCGACAAAAACAAACGCATATTCAGGAATTCAACAAGGCAAGGTGTGGATAATTGAAAACAAGAGTGACTCATGTCAAACAATAACCGCCAGGTGCAGCAGAGACAATGGGTTTTATCTACAGATTGGCTTAGAGGTGCTCGAGGCAGCCAATCATGAACGAGAATTAATGATTGTCAGATGAAAGAAAGAATGTCTCCCATGTCGTTTTCTCCACCCGTATGATTATTAGTAGGTCACCAAACCAACGCGTTATTATTATACAGCCGATCTGCAAATCATCCGCTGGTAGCATAATATCAGCACACAACGCAGGACACTGATAACGCGTGTGATTTGGTTTTGCTTTGGACGTCTGAAGCAGAGAGTATAGACAGAGTTATGCAAACTCTGTTCACTTCATGCAGCTCTTCTACATTGACTGCTATTGAATAGTGACAACCATAAGTTACTCAATGCATTGGAGTCGATGGGCTTGTGCGAGTGCATGAACCACGTGTCCAGAATATTTTCTGCCCCCTCAATGTCACAACTCTGTCTATTATATTAATTTAAAATTAATTTGAAATGGTGAGCTTGTAGACTGGCCATTTTAACTATTGATTTTTTAAAAATATTTTAAAAAGTTAAGTCATTAGGGGTTTAGCGGTGACAATTCCGAAAATCTAGTCCTATGTGTGCTTGCCTCCTGTTCAGGCTGTGTTTCCATGTCTGCTTATTATAAGCAACATTCAACCCGTTTTTTTCCCCGTAAAGTCACTTGCAAATAGTTGTTGGTATTGGTATGTTGTTTTTTGGGCTTCTTTCTAAAGTACATGCAGAACTTCTTTGTCTACTTCCTATTGCAGATTAAACCAGTGTTCCCACATTTATTCACACAAGGAATCACAACTTAATCTGCAATTGTCCACACTCATCCATCTGAAAAATGTTTTAAATATACAGATGCACAACCTCACAATGTGTTGCTGTGAGCTTGTAAGTCAGCTATTTTCATTTGATTTCATATACCTAGACCCTTGTTTCTCTTCTGAAATCTGGCAACAAATCAAGAGATAACAGGAACTTATGCATGCACAAATACAAAGACTTATGGGTTGTAGGAAAGTTGTGGATACTGTTCCCATGGAGATTTGCCAAGACACCCAACAGCAATCAGAGCAACCATTTGGATGATGGTTTGTTGCGATAGGTAATCAAGAGAGTAATCAGGCAACCTTTTAGGCAACCAATATGGCTTCCTGCTTAGCCTCGATCTCCAGGCTCTCATCCACGCTGTGAGATGAGAGCCTGGAAAACCCCTGCCCCAAAACTTCCGCCTGAAGTTGCCATTAGTCAAGATGCGGTGCTTCCGATAATGAATACTCCACGCAAACATTTTATTTCTCCCTTTGTGCTCGCAAAACTGTTGTAAATGTTTAAGATGAAATTGTGTGGACTTTGCACACTTCTATAACTGCTTTGTTCGTTAGAATCGTTTTTTCTGAAAATAAGATTGAACAAGTTAAGTCGCTAGTGAGGACTGAACAGGGTTTCTCTGAGGATTGTAAATACAGTCACTTCCGCAACTAACGTTCTCAGTCTCAAAAGCGCACCAGTTTCCCAGGGTGCTTTCTGCTACTACTGAGAAGTTTCCTCGGTTGATAGTTGGTCAGGTTTCACCTGACAAAACGTGTCCACCATGTCCACACTATTCTCAACATCGAGGGACTATCCCTTTAAGGGAAGCCCACTGCACTGGTGTGCACCCTGCCTCATTCTGGATGTTTCATAAGGCGACAAATGTATCTTATTGGCATACAGTAATGCGTTTGCATTTTAAATGAAGCACATCTGTAGAGAGACACCCAGGAGACATGTTGTGTAATTGGCTGGTACTCATTCTGAATGAGCTCTCTGCATTGCCTAATTACAAACTGATAAGGAAGGTGTGGCTACTGTGCATACAATGGGGACCAGATTATGTCTGGTAATTGCCAACCTGGTGCATCGAGCTGGCGCATGTCGTGTGTGTGTGTGTGTGTGTGTGTGTGTGTGTGTGTGTGTGTGTGTGTGTGTGTGTGTGTGTGTGTGTGTGTGTGTGTGTGTGTGTGTGTGTGTGTGTGTGTGTGTGTGTGTGTGTGTGTGTGTGTGTGTGTGTGTGTGTGTGTGTGTGTGTGTGTGTGTGTGTGTGTGTTGTTTTCAATATGACATTAAAATTTCAAAATGTTATCTATTTCAATATGCACTTCTTGTACTTTGGGACTACTTCAATTTCATTAGTCTGTGTGGAATTCTGTCCAAGTTTCAAGGTGTGTGTGTGTGTGTGTGTGTGTGTGTGTGTGTGTGTGTGTGTGTGTGTGTGTGCGCGCGTGCGTGCGTGCGCGCGTGCGCGCGTGCGCGCATACTGTACATATGTGAGATCCTACAGAAGATGCGGAGAGCCTCTCCCCATGATCAGTGTCTTCTGTTATTACAGCATTAGACTAAGAATCCCCCCTCTGCCACACACACACACACACACACACACACACACACACACACACACACACACACACACACACACACACACACACACACACACACTCACACACTCACACACACACAAACCCCTGCTGCATTGCTGCCCTCTGCCTTAATGGACTCCTGGGGGAGGGAACATGTTGACGGATTGTCACCGCAGTGGTTGCAAACAAACAAATAATTAAGGCTTTCCTCTGGTGTGTGTGTGTGTGTGTGTGTGTGTGTGTGTGCGCGCACGTGCACGATGGAGAAGGGTGGTGAATACTTTGTGAGTCATTGTGTGTTGTGTTAAATGGTCCATTTACTGTATATAGTGCCTTTATCCAAGGCACTTTACATTGCATTGTGCATTGCATTCACTCATTCACACACCAATGGCGACGGAAACCATGCAAGGCACCAACCAGCACATTAATTAATATCACACGAGAGGGTGTCCTTTAATATGATTTCATCCATGCCTGGCATGGATCAAATTCGCCCACAAGGGGAGTTTGAAGGTAGGAAGTGGATGAAGTAAGGGATAGCGCCCGACAAACCGGTGAAATCACTGGTTCGAAAGGTGTTATTCCGCTTATTACATGACTTCATACATTAATAATTAAATAATAATTGACAGAAATAGTACATAACAAGGCTGTGTTTATTTTTCTGCAGTTGTGTAGGCTACGTTTGTCCGTGCAAGGAGGTCTGTTGTTGAGCAGAGTGGTCCGTTGTTGTGACATACTGTATGTGACCACTCACGTGACCATAACGCTGGCTTCTGATTGGAGCACTCATTCAAGCCATGTAATAAATGATGTTAAAGCACTACCCTCTCGAGTGTAATATGATGTGTAATATGTGTAATATGAACGACCTGTTCAGTAGTTTCTTGGTCAAGGACACTCTCTATTTGGAGGAGCCGGGTTTGAACTGGCAACCTTGTGGTTACCATCCAGCATCTACCCCTCAGCCAGGCACAGCAACGACTGTGGGTCTGAAACAGAGCGTAAAGACATAGACATTTATTCACACAGGTCGCGTTTTTTCTTGTCATTTGATCTCCCGTTAATACGCACTAATGAACCGCAATATTTTGGTTCAGACAGACACATTTCCTTAATTATAGTATGGAACTAGGGCTGGGAATCGATCCGAATTCCCTAGATCGATTCGATTTCGATTCACAAGGTCACGATTCGATTCGATCCACGATTCGATCCGATTCGATATCGATCTATTTACAGACATAATGGAAATAAATACTGTCCAATAGACAAGACGGCCCCATGTGTTGAAACTAAAGATTTCCTTTGCTTCTGTGACCACGACCATTAATCTTCTAGTTGTGCAGATTTGGACTAATTCGCATGTGGATATTTTAACTTTTGAGTGTAAAAATGAAACCAAATGGACCCGCAAGGGTCCATTTGGTTTCATTTTTACGTTCTCAATTTGGTTAAACAACTTAGCTGGGGACCATCTGGAACCCTCTCAGGGACCACTGGTGGTCCCTGGACCACCTGTTGAAAACCCCTGATTAATGAATACACAGTGAGACAGAATTAGTAATAGAGGGAGAGGAATGATGCTGTAACATTTTACACAAGCATTAATACTGCAACATACAGTATATTAGTGCAGTGGTTTTCAACCTTTTTGACACCAGGGACCACCATTTATTCAGCATTTGAGCCACAGACCACCATTTGATTTTCAGCCACAAAGACCTAAAACTAAAGAATTCTTTTGGTTTTGTTCACAATTCCAGGCTGGATTTTGCAAACTAAACAGTGTAAACTTCTTAATTAAATAGTGCTAATTCAGATGGTGATTATTTTTTTAGAATGTAAAAATGAAACCAAATGGACCCTTGCGGGTCCATCTGGTTTCATTTTCACACTCTCAAGAGTTACATCTAGTGAAATTTCCATCATTTAGCCTGGGGACCACCTGGAACCCTCTCAAGGACCACTGGTGGTCCCCGGACCACCTGTTGAAAACCCCTCTACCCCCTCCACCTCTACGTTGTAAAATAAATATTATACTGCCGTATTCGCGCGGCATAATTCACGTAGTTTTCACTCTCACTTATAGGCTAATGCTCTGTGAGCTTGTAGATTGTATAATTATCGCGCAGCGCACAGCTGTTAAAATTGCATCATACAGTAGCCTATACGCAGGATGCCGAGAGTGGGACTTAGCTCCGTGTGAGAGAACATTATAAACATGGCTAAAAAGGCACAAATACTCCTGTCCAGATGGGAGATGACAATGGATTTGTTCCGCAGCAAGACGGCCTCGCGTCTGTGTTATATGTTTGGAGAACGTCGTGTGTCGGATGAAAACTCATTCGGTGAGAGACTGCGACTGAATGAATTGAATTGTGTGTGCGCACGGCTGCGTGTGCGTAAATCTTGCACTGAGACTGACCGTTCTAATGTGAAAGTAATGGGAAAGTAAAAAGTCTTTGGAGCGGAGCGTGCGATCAAAGTTTTTTTTTTTGCCCGGATCTAACATTTCACAATTGGGGGGGCTTTATGAGGCAGCGTCATTATAGCGTCCTTATATTAAGAGCGTTTGGGGGGGCATTCCCCCCCTGGCCCCAGCTGTATAGCCGGCTCTGCAAACACGAGTCTAAAAGAAAGCAAGATAGAAGGCGATCACGCACTCTTTCCTCTCCCTCGACCATCGCTGCGCGTGATGGATATAGTTGATAAAATACTGCAAAAGGTACACAGTAACAGCCTAATTTAACATCGATTCTCTCAGAACACATGCACAGGGCGCTCGCTGCGTTACAAGTGATCTTGTCGAGCAGTGTTTGTGCTGTAACGCACGCACGTAAAAGAAAATAGTGCCAGCCGCCTGGAGAAGGTCGATCCACACATTTTTGAATCGATATCATGTTTTTGAGCGTGTAACGATATCGAATCGCTGGATCGATTTTTTGAACCCAGCCCTATATGGAACCAATGTCTTGTAAACTCAACTAATTTAACTTTGTTGTCTGTCTACAGTGCTGCATGTCTGCATGCTACCTGCCTGATACCTGCCTGATACCTGCCTGATACTTAACTGAAACTGAAAAAGCAAAACAAACCGAAACCGTGGCCCCATACCGAGGTACAAACCGAACCGTGGGATAAGTGAACCGTCCCACCCCTAGTAAAATGGGAAAGTAAATCAATTGAGTTGAGAAAGTAAAACAATGAGTTGCATTAATTTCTTATCATATACACCAGATGGCCAATTCTAAGAGTATTTAAATATCATCCCGCGGGCCAAAGATAATGCATTCACGGGCCTCATTTGGCCATCGGGCCTTGAGTTTGATGTATGTGTTCAAGAGACTATTATATGTTATAATAATATTTGCATACTGTGAGCTGATTGGCCACCCCAGTTCTCTGGATTAGGAAATTGGCGTACAATTGAACTGTTCCAGACCTATCTGCTGATAGGATTTTTTTTTGCCAACAGCTGATTGGTCTGGCTTTAGCCAGGGTAGTACCCACATCCACACAAATTTATACTTTTACTGTATAAATGATATATAGTTGTGTAATGGAAGCCTTTGGAGTCACCTGTCAAGAATATGACAAAGACAGCTCATTCCACAGCTTGATCACATAAGGACTGCAAATCTATGGTGTTCCCCTGTGGAAACCAAGATCCATTATCTGTCCTAACTTAATGTCAAGCGCTGAGTCGAAGCCATAATGGGCTGGTGTTGGCAGGAACGCTCATCTGTGCACTGATGTAAACAATTGCTCTCCCTGCCTGGATGTGCGTCTAAATCCTTGTTATATGATCTTGAAATAGATGCAAGTGTTTAAATAACTGCAGCTTTTTCCCGGTGAATCAATGTTTGCTCCCCTGTTTATGTGATTGGCTAAGAAATGTACGGATAAAAAGTTAGATGATGTATGATGATAAGAGAACCCCTCGCTACACACACATTCAGGTGTGATTTTTTTTTACCTATATACACTGTAAACTTGATCTACTGCATTGAAAAAAAAGGTTAAGTATAAACGCCCAAAATAAGTTTTTTTTTTTCTGATCAATTACTATTCTTATGTACTATTTTGTGTAATGTGTGTTTTTATTACATTTATGTAAATTATTGGCTTAGGAATGCGACAAAAACAAACGCATATTCAGGAATTCAACAAGGCAAGGTGTGGATAATTGAAAACAAGAGTGACTCATGTCAAACAATAACCGCCAGGTGCAGCAGAGACAATGGTTTTATCTACAGATTGGCTTAGAGGTGCTCGAGGCAGCCAATCATGAACGAGAATTAATGATTGTCAGATGAAAGAAAGAATGTCTCCCATGTCATTTTCTCCACCCGTATGATTATTAGTAGGTCACCAAACCAACGTGTTATTATTATACAGCCGATCTGCAAATCATCCGCTGGTAGCAGAATATCAGCACACAACGCAGGACACTGATAACGCGTGTGATTTGGTTTTGCTTTGGACGTCTGAAGCAGAGAGTATAGACAGAGTTATGCAAACTCTGTTCACTTCATGCAGCTCTTCTACATTGACTGCTATTGAATAGTGACAACCATAAGTTACTCAATGCATTGGAGTCGATGGGCTTGTGCGAGTGCATGAACCACGTGTCCAGAATATTTTCTGCCCCCTCAATGTCACAACTCTGTCTATTATATTAATTTAAAATTAATTTGAAATGGTGAGCTTGTAGACTGGCCATTTTAACTATTGATTTTTTTAAAATATTTTAAAAAGCCAAAGAAGTTAAGTGATTAGGGGTTTAGCGGTGACGAAAATCTAGTCCTATGTGTGCTTGCCTCCTGTTCAGGCTGTGTTTCCATGTCTGCTTATTATAAGTAACATTCAACCCGTTTTTTTCCCGTAAAGTCACTTGCAAATAGTTGTTGGTATTGGTATGTTGTTTTTTGGGCTTCTTTCTAAAGTACATGCAGAACTTCTTTGGATCTACTTCCTATTGCAGATTAAACCAGTGTTCCCACATTTATTCACACAAGGAATCACAACTTAATCTGCAGTTGTCCACACTCATCCATCTGAAAAATGTTTTAAATATACAGATGCACAACCTCACAATGTGTTGCTGTGAGCTTGTAAGTCAGCTATTTTCATTTGATTTCATATACCTAGACCCTTGTTTCTCTTCTGAAATCTGGCAACAAATCAAGAGATAACAGGAACTTATGCATGCACAAATACAAAGACTTATGGGTTGTAGGAAAGTTGTGGATACTGTTCCCATGGAGATTTGCCAAGACACCCAACAGCAATCAGAGCAACCATTTGGATGATGGTTTGTTGCGATAGGTAATCAAGAGAGTAATCAGGCAACCTTTTAGGCAACCAATATGGCTTCCTGCTTAGCCTCGATCTCCAGGCTCTCATCCACGCTGTGAGATGAGAGCCTGGAAAACCCCTGCCCCAAAACTTCCGCCGGAAGTTGCCATTAGTCAAGATGCGGTGCTTCCGAAAATGAATACTCCACGGAAACATTTTATTTCTCCCTTTGTGCTCGCAAAGCTGTTGTAAATGTTTAAGATGAAATTGTGTGGACTTTGCACACTTCTATAACTGCTTTGTTCGTTAGAATCGTTTTTTCTGAAAATAAGATTGAACAAGTTAAGTCGCTAGTGAGGACTGAACAGGGTTTCTCTGAGGATTGTAAATACAGTCACTTCCGCAACTAACGTTCTCAGTCTCAAAAGCGCACCAGTTTCCCAGGGTGCTTTCTGCTACTACTGAGAAGTTTCCTCGGTTGATAGTTGGTCAGGTTTCACCTGACAAAACGTGTCCACCATGTCCACACTATTCTCAACATCGAGGGACTATCCCTTTAAGAGAAGCCCACTGCACTGGTGTGCACCCTGCCTCATTCTGTATGTTTCATAAGGCGACAAATGTATCTTATTGGCATACAGTAATGCGTTTGCATTTTAAATGAAGCACATCTGTAGAGAGACACCCAGGAGACATGTTGTGTAATTGGCTGGTACTCATTCTGAATGAGCTCTCTGCATTGCCTAATTACAAACTGATAAGGAAGGTGTGGCTACTGTGCATACAATGGGGACCAGATTATGTCTGGTAATTGCCAACCTGGTGCATCGAGCTGGCGCATGTCGCGTGTGTGTGTGTGTGTGTGTGTGTGTGTGTGTGTGTGTGTGTGTGTGTGTGTGTGTGTGTGTGTGTGTGTGTGTGTGTGTGTGTGTGTGTGTGTGTGTGTGTGTGTGTGTGTGTGTGTGTGTGTGTGTGTGTGTGTGTGTGTGTGTGTGTTTGTTGTTTTCAATATGACATTAAAATTTCAAAATGTTATCTATTTCAATATGCACTTCTTGTACTTTGGGACTACTTCAATTTCATTAGTCTGTGTGGAATTCTGTCCAAGTTTCAAGGTGTGTGTGTGTGTGTGTGTGTGTGTGTGTGTGCGCGTGCGCGCGTGCGTGCGTGCGCGCGTGCGCGCGTGCGCGCGTGCGCGCGTGCGCGCATACTGTACATATGTGAGATCCTACAGAAGATGCGGAGAGCCTCTCCCCATGATCAGTGTCTTCTGTTATTACAGCATTAGACTAAGAATCCCCCCTCTGCCACACACACACACACACACACACACACACACACACACACACACACACACACACACACACACACACACACACACACACACACACACTCACACACTCACACACACACAAACCCCTGCTGCATTGCTGCCCTCTGCCTTAATGGACTCCTGGGGGAGGGGAACATGTTGACGGATTGTCACCGCAGTGGTTGCAAACAAACAAATAATTAAGGCTTTCCTCTGGTGTGTGTGTGTGTGTGTGTGTGTGTGTGTGTGCGCGCACGTGCACGATGGAGAAGGGTGGTGAATACTTTGTGAGTCATTGTGTGTTGTGTTAAATGGTCCATTTACTGTATATAGTGCCTTTATCCAAGGCACTTTACATTGCATTGTGCATTGCATTCACTCATTCACACACCAATGGCGACGGAAACCATGCAAGGCACCAACCAGCACATTAATTAATATCACACGAGAGGGTGTCCTTTAATATGATTTCATCCATGCCTGGCATGGATCAAATTCGCCCACAAGGGGAGTTTGAAGGTAGGAAGTGGATGAAGTAAGGGATAGCGCCCAACAAACCGGTGAAATCACTGGTTCGAAAGGTGTTATTCCGCTTATTACATGACTTCATACATTAATAATCAAATAATAATTGACAGAAATAGTACATAACAAGGCTGTGTTTATTTTTCTGCAGTTGTGTAGGCTACGTTTGTCCGTGCAAGGAGGTCTGTTGTTGAGCAGAGTGGTCCGTTGTTGTGACATACTGTATGTGACCACTCACGTGACCATAACGCTGGCTTCTGATTGGAGCACTCATTCAAGCCATGTAATAAATGATGTTAAAGCACTACCCTCTCGAGTGTAATATGATGTGTAATATGTGTAATATGAACGACCTGTTCAGTAGTTTCTTGGTCAAGGACACTTCAACACTATCTCTATCTGGTGGAGCCCAGGTTTGAACTGGCAACCTTGTGGTTACCATCCTGCATCTACCCCTGAGCCAGGCACAGCAACCGCTGTGGGTCTGAAACAGAGCGTATGGACATATGGACATTTATTCACATTCACAAGTCAAGTTTTTATTGTCATTTGATCTCCCGTTATTCAGTAAATGCTGTCTAAAATCTATTGATTCAGTTATTTAACACTAACACACTATAGGCCTACAACTTTATATGCCGAGAGCAACAAACAAAACAAGGGGGCAGTTCTACTACTAATTTAATATGACATGGTCAGATTATTTCAATTTGTGGGACTCTCCAGGTACTGACGTGCTGTTGGCCAGGAGTGTTGTATCACCAGGTGCAGTCAATGCGTCAAAGAGAATTTACTTCACCAGAGGCCTGCGGAAAATGTCTGTCTTTCTCGTTCAATCTCACCTCCTGCTGCTGTATAGCTTTATCTACCTACAGTATAGGTATGTAGTTCTTTCTTACGGGTGCCAGTTCATTATTCACTCTACGTACAGCAGTGGTTTTCAACCTTTTTGATAGCAGGGCCCACTATGTATACAGCGTTTCAGCCACGGACCACCTTTTGTGGACATTTTAGCCCCAGAGACCCAAAACAGATCCCTAAAGGTTTATTTTTGTTTTCGTCCACAATACCAGGCTGGATTTTGGAAACAAAACAGGCAAACATAGATCATGTTCTAGTTGTGTAGACTTGGGCTAATTCAAGACGGAGACGATCCGCCGTGCAAAAATGCAAACGGTCTCAAAAAGTTTACCGTCTCCACTGACCGAATCAATTATTCCATACGTCTCCACTAAACCACCGAAAACGCAATGAGAAGGGTGCAGTACATATGCCGGGCCTGTAGGTGTCGCTGTAGCAACTCGTTGGCACAAATATCAAGAAGAGGAAAGATAAGCGGTTGCCATGTTTGCGTATTATAAGTGACTTTGGGCCCGTTTCTTCAGAGTGTATATAGTTCATTAGTTGAGCCTGTTTCATTGGATTTGTTTTATATATATATATATATATATATATATATATATATATATATATATATATATAACTATGTCTAGTCTTGTGATTTTGTGTAGCCTATTGAGGATTTGTTGAAAGTATAACTTGACTTAAGATAAAGGAAGTGACCACCATACCAAATTTGTGTTGTTAAAATCATTAATAAAAATGTGTCACTTTTTTCCATGGTAGCCTATATGCATAAATGCACCGTTTTAAACCAAATATAAGACAACATTCATTTCTCTAGACAAATTTGTGGAAAAATAACATTGGATGTCAAATGTCTAGTCCTCACTTAGCCTGTTTTTACGATATTTCCTTTGGGGAAAATGTTCTTATATTCAGGCCAGTAGGGTATATACGTTTGTTTTAGAGAGAAGATCAACAAGCTCACAAAATGCAACATCATGTCACGACTCGAGCCGCAAACTTGTTGATCTGCTGTTCTCAAATAACCTGGTCGCGTTTGGGCTAGTATAGGCCCGGGTGCTTATTTCTCTCTCATATTCTGGCAACACTGCCTTTGACGAACGTAAACATGAACAGATCGAACAGACACTTGTTACAAACAGCGGTGCTGTTGGTGCATAGAAGCAGTACATCTTGTTGGAAATGCACTAACTATGAACTATTTTCTACAGCATTAATGCAATGAATGCAAACGCTGCGTGCCGCCATGTTTGTTTATTGTTGTTCAGGGATGAGCATGCGTGTTGAGGCGCAGATGGGCCGTATACAAAAAAGGTCGTTTTCAGCCGTCCACACGAAGCCCCGGAGTATGCGGTTCCGAATCTATGCACTCTGGGAGCCCGATTCAAAGTTTGACGGTTTCGTTTACCGTTTTGGCGTTTCAGTGGGAATGAAAGGGCGAATCGTTAAAAAAGCTTTGCGTTTACACTGCGGATCGTCTCCGTGTGGACGTACCCTTGGGCTAATTCAGATGACGAATATTTTAACCCTTGAGAGTATAAACATGAAACATGAATATTTTAACTCTTGAGGGCGTAAAAATTAAACCAGATGGACGCTTGCGGGTCCATTTGGTTTCATTTTTACGATCTCAGAGTTACATCTGGTTAACCAACTTTCCATCATTTAGCCTGGGGACCACCTGGAATCCTCTTGAGGGGGACCACCTGTTGAAAACCACCGGTATAGAGGAAGAGATCGTGTCTCTGAATCTCCGTCCCTTCACTCCCCCTTGAGCTCTCACACCTAAAACCATTGATCCGCTATCAATGTGCCCATCTACTTGCCACGACTTCAGACTTTTTCCCCTTTTCATTTCACTTAAGGCAACAATTCAATCTCTTTCTCTCTCTGCTCCCCTGTGTCAGCTGTGTGGACAGCTATAGATGGAGTCTTGAACAAAGATGTCTCCAGATAGTGTGTGGGGAGGATTTCTTCACTTCCTCCATGACCGGCTGCTGTCATGTGTGACTTTAAGCCCTCAATATTCTTTCACCACCCTCTTTTTCTTTTCTATTTCCTCTGTGGCACCCTCTCTCTCCCTCCCTGAAACACCACCTTGCCCACCGGTGTGCTGTTAGAAAAGCAGTGAAGGGGGTCCAACTGAGACTCAATGGTCTGTGAGAGACACCAGCAGAGTGCTTGGAAGGAGGGAAATAAGTGTTTCTGCACATGTGCGTGCGTGCGTGCGTGCGCGCGCGTGTGTGCGTCAAGAGGCGGATCTAGGCATGGGCATGGAGGGTGCAATGCCCCCCTAAATGCCCAGTCTGCCCCACCAAACAACCCAAGATATTTCAAATTAAAGTGCTTATATTTGTTTATTTATTTAAAATTATTTCAAACATACTACTGTTACTAACTACAACTGTGTCACTACTAAACCAACACCATTTCATCATTGAAAACAGAAAACTCTCTGAGTCAGACCTTTAGCTTTATGCCTGCTGCGTGCCTGTTGCAACTTCAACAACAACTGATGTTATTATTGATGCTTAGTTGCCTAATAAAAAGTCCTGTAACGGAAAATGGTATGGGTGCGACCTCATCGCCCGTGTCGCTTTGCGTCACAGGCGATGAAGCCGTCCCCATACCATTTTCTCCTGCCCCCCCCCCCCCCAATGGGGAATGTTACATCCGCCCCTGGCGTGCATGTGTGTGCGTGTGTGTGTCTCGCACCTGCATGTGTGCCTGATAGAGATGAGGTGAGACAAGCAGAAAGACCAAGTGAAAGGCCGTCATTCACACCCACAATTTTTACACCCCAAAATGGGCACACTGTATGCCAAAATCACTGCAACTTTCTGCACTTTGGATTTTGACATAATACATCAGGATATAAAGTCAGGTCTGCATAAATACGGACATCAACGAAAACTCTTGTGTTCTTGTTTGTGTCTTGGTTGTCCTAATGGCAGCTTTTACAGTCTTCAATGGAAACTGTGTGTATTATGGTTGGTCCAGAGTACAGCTTTTAACATTGTTCTCCGTTTAGAACAGTGAAAACAATGTTTGGATCTAATTTATGACTTTGTATTGGAGGGTCACTTGATCTATGCCACGTTGACATGCACGCCAAAACCAGTGCTTGAATTTAAGACGGGATTCACCAGGAGGGGTGAAATAATTTTGGGACCTCAACCTTTTTTGGGAAAACATTTTTCCAACTGACCCGACCGTTTTCTAAATCTGACATTCCTACAGCGGTCGCAAACATTTTAAAAAGTGTCGCAACCCTCTTTAAAGGTAGGGGGAAGTGATTTCACTTTTGTCAGATATCAGCCCCAAAAAAGGTTTTCTGTTAAAATGCTCTATTATAAGGTGCGCAGACCATATATGGGGTTTCCCCCTCCTCCACGTTAGCAGAGGAGCTAATAAAAGTTCCCCAGGTGGAGGGTGAATTCTCCTCCAATCAGGATCGAGCAGCAGGTTCACATAGTGTAGCTGCATAGTTTGGCGCCCCTAGTGCACCAGGCTGGTACTACACGATGAATTTCAAATCACTTACCCTACCTTTAAAACAGATGCAGCCTTTTTAAAAAAGGGTCGGTTATGAGGATAGGTTTAGGCATAGATTTTACTGAGGGTAATTTTAGAGCTGAGACAGGGTTAGGCTTACTGTAGGTGTGACTGATAAAGGTCGCGAGGTCAGCCATTTGTAAAGCGGTCGCAACAGTTTGGGAAAAGGGTCAAGACACAATCTGTCAGAAACGGAGAGAATAGGCAAAGAGGTGCAGAGAGCATGGGTGGATGCATACCGCAGGTTAGGCAGTTTTTGGCACAATTAACGGGCAGGGTATGCCGCCTCCTAAAAAAGACGAGAAAAAAACTCTGGTACCTACCCTGATAGCAAAATCCATTGATTCAACGTTGAATTTTGGTTATCTAACTCAAATCCAACGTTGAATCAATGCATTTTGCTATCTGGGTAGCTGCTCTCCTCAGACTACTCTTGCTGAAAGCATAATCCTGTTCTATTGTTCATCAGTGTGTGTTGCTTATGAAATGGGATTTAGCTGCTGTCTTTTGACCAAAGTGTCCTGTGCTCTGCCTCCTCGTTCTGAGCCTCTGGACATGTGGTCGGCCACCAGAGCGCAACTGCACAACACAATTTTTCTGCAATTGAAAGGCGTTGCACATCTGTGCATACAGATGTGCAGAATTACAGCAGATCTGCAAGCTCACAGTGCATTGTGTCGGCATTGTGAGCTTGTAGAGTAGGTTATTTCATTCATTCATCTGGAGCGGAGAGCTACGTGCAGCAGGCTACACACGAAGTGAGTGAAGTGAAGTGAACACTAGACTCAAGTAAAATAACTACGACAGGCAACGACATCGATGTCACCTCTCGCTCTCTCTCTCTCTGTCTCTCCCTATTATACAGTCATCATTCCAATGTTCATTTTACCTTGATAACAAGCTAATTTGCGCTGCAGGAGTGACTGCAGGTTATGAAAAAAAGGCAGCCCGTGCATCACTGGTGCAGAGAGTTTTGCCGATGTGCTGTTCACACAGCAGTCACGTCTCTAAAAGCAGCCAGGGCTGAGCTCAAAGATACAAACTACTTTGTGTCTTGTTTCACCCTGGAAAGGACCAGAGGATGGTGTTTATGTTCTATCCGTCTGTTTATCCAACCTTGCACCTCTTTAATCCCAAAGATATCCTCAAAACGACTCGATGGATTGACATAAAATGTGCTGTTGGTCCTTCATGCTTCACAGCCGACGATCCCCACTGATGTCAGTGAGTGGGTGAACTTTACACTAACTCTAGCACTATAGGCTCAGCGCTGTGGCTGAGATGTCTGCTGGGACACAGGAGCACAAGATACTCTATCTCAAGATCTAATGGGCCATGAAACATCCTATGTGTGCATCCATGCTCATCAGAAGAACTGTATTGATTTGACCATTTGAGTGGACGTCAAAGTGTATAGGTTGTTCTGTCTGCTCTGCAGTATATCTTTCCAACTTAAAAGTATAGATAAAAGTGCCTTACAGGACAGTTCCGTGCTCTGCTGTTTTTTTTTTTTTTTTGTTTTTTTTTGCACATTTTGGTCAGCATCTAATCTACAAATAGTTCACATTTTCTGGCATCCTTTTGATGAATAACACAATTGTAAGGAATACATCCAGGAATGAAACATGTTTTGATTGAATCGGCAAATGTATTTGGAATGGTTCCAATACATTTGCAGATTCAACAAGTCACAGAAGTATTGATTAGATAGAATAGATCATGTAGAAGTCATTTAGAAACAAAATGACTCATCTTGTCCACTACTCTCTCCCTGGCATTTTAGTATAGTTTTTATTTGTCTGATGAAATTGTCATTATATTTAGTCTTAGTTTTAGTCATCACACTACGTAGTCATTGTACGTAGGTTTTAATTGTTGACGGAATTGTCAGTGTATTTATTGTAGTTTTAGTTGTTGTAGCTAATTTTATTTCTGTTTTTATTTCATTTTCATCAGTGGAAAAAATGTAGTTGACTAGAACAACACTGCAAGGTAATGGTTTAAAAAGTGTCTACCTCTATCGCAATGGTGATTTGTATGCTTATGCACAATGCAGGCAAGTGGACCGTTTTTACAGGTCATAGGTCACCAGAAATAAAGGGTGAACTTTTTTTGAAATGCTTTTTTTTTTATCTCAGCCTTGCAGCTACATGTTGAGTTTAAGAAAACAAACGCGAAAATTGCAAACTCAAGCGGAAAGCTTGCCATTCTCCATTATAGACAGAAATGTGTGTTTTTCTTTCCTGCTTTGAATTTTAGGGAAATGTCGCAGGATCTCCCGCCTGAGTTCACAAAATTGTTTCAACGTGTTTCCTTTGCTAAGCCATTGTGACTGAGCAAATCCTTACAATTTAAGCTCAATATTATTGAGCTGATATGTCTGACAACAACTGTCAGAAAAGGGTGGTTCTAAGCTGGAGATGTATAAAGTTTATAATTGCTATGACAGAGTTTGGCACAGAGGAGGATTTGGCGGGTAAGGCAGAATCTGAATCAGTTTTTAGTCGTATCACTGTGAAAAGACATTTGTTTTTGCATAAGCAAGGGAGTCAGGAGACTAAAATCATAAAATAAATATACCGTACATGCAATACAAAAGATGAGGTCAAGCATAACATGCAAAAGTGATAGCACACTGCTAGATCCACGTAACCTGTATGCCTGATTAGACATAATGGGCGTAAAATAAATAAATAAAGTCAACATGTCAGGTTCACAGTGGAAGTAATCTGCACTGAGGAACATATCCACATGCAGGGAGAAAAACATGAAAATACAGTCCATGTAAAGTTGTGGTTTTCAACCAGTGGTCCGGGGACCACCAGAGTTCCAGCTGATCCCCAGATAAATGAAGAGTTGGTTAACCTGGTGTAACTCTTTGAGAGCGTAAGAAATGAAACCAAATGGACCCGCAAGGGGTCCATTTGGTTTCATGTTGACACTCTCAAGAAGAGTATTCATCATATTAGCACCAACTTAATTAAGAAATCTACACAATGAGAGAATGTAGAAGAATCATCAGGTCATTTTTTTTTATCTAGAGTACGTTTGCCCGTTTTGTTTGCTGAAATCCAGCCTGGAATTGTGGACAAAAACAAAATGAATCTTTATTGTTTGGGTCTGTGGGGGTGAAGATGTCCTCAAATGGTGGTCTGTTGCTCAAATGCTGAATAAACAATGGGCCCTGGTATCAAAATGGTTGAAAGCCACTGATGAAAGCAAAAAAGAAAACAAAAATCGATTTCATAACACGATAGGCCTCCTTGTCTGGCCGAGGCCGTGATGCTATGGTATTGCGTGCATGATGCTTTGGCTACACATCGTTCAGACTGCTTTGAAGGTTTTTCTGTTTTGTGCAGGGGTTATGGCAGGGGGTATGGTTTTCAATTTAGTGAAGGCCTATTGGGTGAAAGCAAAACTGAGTGTAATTAGTGCGTTGTTAATGGCTGCCTGCCATAGATTAGTACTAGACAAGTACAAGAGACAAGTTAGACAAATACTTGCATGTGGCTGAGATCCAGATGAGGCCATCAGATGAGAGTGTTTAATTTAATAGATTTTTGTTACAACAGGAATTGGGGGACGCCACCCCCTTGTTAGCAAAATGCATTCCCCGTTTTTACCGTGTCTGTTTGACTGAGGGTGCAACACATCCCAGATTAGACGGCAACAATGAAAAGCACAAGCTCTACTACTGTACTACTATAACAACCTAATACAGACAGGAAACATCATTGCACATATGTGGTACAGGGGTTGACAGTAAGGTCTCCGAGACACTTGCCCATCGGGCAAGTGCAAGTCAGGTTCTACTTGCCCTCAGGTCATGGTCACTTGCCCCCCAAAAATATATTGTAAATTTTGCATTTAAGTTTACTTCCTACTTGGGTGCTTTAGACCAGGGGTTTTCAACAAGTGGTCCGTGAGGGGGATCCAGGTGGTCCCCAGTTAAGTTGGTTAACCAGATGTAACTCTTGAACGTAAAAATGAAACCAAATGGACCCGCAAGGGTCCATTTGGTTTCATCATCTTAATTAGCCCAGGTCTACACAATTAGAGAATGTAGAAGATTAGGTCATTTTGATGTGTATGTTAATTTGCCTGTTTTGTTTCCCAAATCCAGTCTGGAATTGTGGATAGCTAGAAAGCAGGGAAAGACACAGAGGTCTTGCCCAATCGGGCAACCAGGTAGCAGCCTTCACTTGCCCCACCATTATTTTTACTTGCCCCGGGCAAGCGGGCAAGTGTTAGTGTCAAGCCCTGTGGTATGTGACGTATGAAGTCTCATTCTCACATTTTGAATTATACCCAGTTGGAAATGCTTTTAACTCTCTCCAGAGGTCATTGAGACCTGCAATTTATCATAAATGTATTATTCTTCTCTGTCTCCCTTCACCTCAACTCCAACTCCACAATTGGTCCATTAGAGAGATTAAGGGACGCTATTGAGAAATGAATCTTGACCAGGCTGCAATATTAGAAATAGCACAAAAGAAAGCTGCAGGTGTTTTTTTTTAAGTGTGCTGAGTAGAGTCCATTTTCAAGGAACCGACTCCGTCCAGGCCTGGACGTAATTGGAGCCGCTATGAATTGGATCCGCTGCTATAATTAACATGACGGCTCTGGACCGTTGAAAGCCCAGGGCGATCTAAACCCGCTCAGAGACTGACCCGGTGCTATTATTGAAATGATGGCTCCTGACTGTTGAAAGCCTGAGGCGATTCAAAACCGCTCCGAGACGGGTCCGGACTGTAAAAGTCAGAGTACCCGAAATGTCCGAACGCTTTAATGAGTTCTAGGGATGGGTACCTTTCACCTTTGAACCGATACGATACTTGATACCTGGGAACCGATACGATACCAGAAACGATACCTATTTCGATACTTTTTTAATTATATATTATATATTTTACACATCATAGCAATGGTTTGGTTGAATCATATCTTAAATTATATTATGTATGATGACTATCTTTATGGTGACGGTTTACAAGGAAAAATTTGTTCCGTTTATTTTATTTTTTCATAATAATCTATTGATCAACTTGAGATGCATTTGCATTACTGAACTCTTCTAAGCAAAGTAGGCTATAAATCACACAGGCAAAAAGTAGCCTTCCATGGGGTGGCATTATTATTATTAGTCTTGATTGCATTTGAGTTTATGCTGTATATTCAGCTGTGCTGTATGCTGTATAATCAGTTAATTTAATGAATAAGTAGCTATAATGCAAACTGAATTGGAGGGAGGGGGACCTCAGGGTGAAATGTAGAAAAGGGGGCATCTATGACAAGAATCAAGAGCATTATTATGCATGTCACAGGAATCAAGGTAGATTGTGCCCAATATGTTTTGGTCCGCGTTAGGATGCCGCGATTCGATATGCTTATCGCATATCGACGCGATTTCAGTCAAAAAACGTTATCGAGATCGCATCGCACTATGGCGAAAAATGGCGATAAATTCTGCGATTAATTCGCTCCATTAATTCACTCCATTCCAGTAATCCCCCCCCGCTTTTCGTTGTTTCTAACCAGCATGCATTGCGGCGCAAGGAAGGGTCATCTATTAGAAGAATTGTGACATTGAGGGGGCGGAAAAACAGCCTGGTCACGTAGTTCCAGTTGTCCCAATTCAATAGAAGTCTATGTAGATTAGCCGCCATTGGGCTGACCCCATGAAGTGAACAGAGTTTGCGCAACAGTTCTACCTCTGGGCAGAGCCAGAGGGGAGAGCTGCTGCTGTTGTTTTGCTAGTTAGCACTTAGCAACCAGAGCACCCATCAAGCAGTCATGTCGGCGGTTTGGCAGTGTTTCAGTGCTTTCTCATTTTAGAAAATGAGAAAGCACGGACAGCGAAATGTATCACTTGCAAGTGGACGTTGCACGCGGTGGTCATGCGTCCAATCGGCATAATACGACCAACCTCATAAACCACTCGAGGTGTCGGGACTCGGGAGGGGGGTGGGGGGGGGGGGGAGAAGTTTGGAATAGTGGTGGTGATAGTTCTACCGTTCCATGCACCGTTTTGTGGACCGTGGTGGTTGTGGAATAACGTGCCGGCATATTGTGTGTGTGTGTGTGTGTGTGTGTGTGTGTGTGTGTGTGTGTGTGTGTGTGTGTGTGTGTGTGTGTGTGTGTGTGTGTGTGTGTTGTGTGTGTGTGTGTGTGTGGTGTGTGTGTGTGTGTGTGCGCGCGCGCGCGCGCGCACGCTTGTCCGTGTGTCTCGCTTTGTATGCCTGACTGTCTACCTGCATGTATGTGTGTGTCTGTCTCTTTCTGCCTGTCTGCGAGTGTGACTGTCTCTCTGCCTGCCTGCGTGTGTGTCTGTCTCTCTCTGCCTGCCTGCGTGCGTGTGTGTCTGTCTCTCTCTGTCTGCCTGCCTATCTGCCTATCTGCTCTGAGAATACAATGCTACCAACGGTAGCATTGTATTCTCCAGGCAGAATGAGTGAAATTTAACCCTGGACTCTTAGCTTTGGACAGTATTGCAACTTGCAGTTTTGCTGTGTGTGTGTGTGTGTGTGTGTGTGTGTGGGGGGGGGGGGGGTCCACTCAGTTCTTAGTGCAGTGAACAGACACTACCAGAAAAAAGAAAAATGTTAAAGGGGAATTCCACCCATTTTCTAAATTTTCCTGAGAAGATACAAATGTGAACCAAATGGACTCTAGCGGGTCCATTTGGTTCCATTTGTACCATCTTGGGCCTGAAAGAAAAAGATATGCCAGACATACAACATCATACAGAATTAAATATGTGCTGGATCGATATCGAATCGAAATCAAAATTAAATCGAAATCGAAATTTATCGAAAATCGAATCGCTTTTGGCACTGATTTATCGAAATCGAATCGCATTGGAAAAAATGGTCATCGAGGCATCCCTAGTCCGCGTCAGTCGTTCTGCTCGCTCTTTGCTGTGCAGCGGCACAGAATGACAGTACAAAGTATCGAAACGAGGCACCGTTCATTTTGAAGTGAATCGATACCACTAGGTATCGTTATGTCCCAATCGATACCAGTATCGGTATCGCTCACGGTACCCAAGCCTACTAATATATTATGAATAAGACGGTAGCTTTCTTACTGTTAGTAGTCCACTGTTGGGTGGTGCTGCAGCGCCACTGGATGGTCAATACTGTACATTGAACACCATGCATGTTGAACATGGACTCGTGAGTCCAACTGTTCACAGCGAATACAAAGAAAATATATCCCCGTAGTAGCTGTACTTTTCTTCTTAGCCATTATTCCACCATTGTGTGTAAATAAAAATAATAATCCATAGTCAACTAACTGCCGTCTCGTGATGGTACATCACACAATTCATATCTCCGTTGTGGAGTGATTTCTTTCTTGTTCTTGTGGTCTCTGTCGCAGCAGCAGCAGACCATAGTCTTTATTGGTCTTAATAATTATTATTATCATGATAGTACACGGGACATGCAGGGGACATGCGGGAACCGGCCTGAACGAACCCGCGACATCGCGGAACCGGCCCTTTCTCGTAAAAGGAACCGGAACCGGCTACGGGCCGGGTCGGTGCTCGGGTTTTACCGGGTCTCGGGTTAACCCGAAGTACTCTAGCGCTGAGCCTTTATTGTTAAATGTGACTCACTCCACGGCAATGGATTAAAAATGGATGAAAAGCTATTCAACGTCATCCAGCATTACAGTATGTTCGAGTGTTTAGAATTCCACTCCACCAACGGGTCCTTTTTTATGCCAATCAATTAAGTCACCTTAATTCACATGGCAGTTAAAGTGTATAATATTACGGCTGGGTAGTAGATCATGTGGTCTACCTGCACAGCCTTTGTGATCTACTGGTAGATCACAATCTACCTTTTGGGCACCCCTGGCGTACACGTGCATGTGGGGAGGTGGGTTGAAGAATGCTGTTCTTCTGACCACCCGCATGCGACAGAAATGGGGGTTCTTGCAGTTTGGACTCAAATCCACCAGCATTTCTAGTTTAAACCAATTTTCTGAATGGACCAACACTGGTCAGCACTGAGCCACTGAGCTGGCTTTGCTTGGCATGATTTGCAGTTATAGTGGATCACAGGGAGGCAATCAGCTCCCTCCACCTTCAATTCTATGTTAAATTTATCTGCTTTTACGTGAACACTACAAGCCTAGTTTAAGAGAAATCCCAGCATCCCCAATGTTGTCCAAAACACTGCGATTTACTAGGTAAATGGTTCACACACACGTACGCACACACACGCACGCGCACACATGTGTGAATGCACACACGCACATGCACGCAGGCAGCCAGCCAGCCAGGCACACAGATGCGCACGCGCAAACACACACACGGGATGAGCAAAGCTGTTAGAGTGATCCAAGAAACATAATGAAATTGAGTCACAAATGTATATCCAAAGATTAAATTTGATCTGGCTCAATCGGGCCTCTTTGAAATCTGGGTCCCACATGCCCAGAAGGATGCATGCGCTATGTTCTGTATTCTTTTTTCCTTTTACTGTGTATTTTTTCTTTCATTTTTCTCCAGTATCACTCAATTCTGTGTCATAGTCATGCCAGATAATCTATGAAATCATGCTGGGGTTAAATTATATTATGTAATGGCATTACAAGTACTGTATATCCAATCCAATGCATTCCTACCATACATGAGCTGATTTTCATCACCTTGCATTTGTGTCTAATACGTTGTAGTGAACGTCAGGGCATGTATAGCCATCAGCTCTCTAAGTATGTTTACTTCTGTCTACGTGTCTGTGAACACAAACACTTGTTTAAAAGAAATCCCAAACTCCCCAGTGTTGTCTTACACAGGTCACTCAACAAAATCAAAGTGACCGCAAGCTGGCCAGCCTCGCAACATTTAAATTGAATTGTGCGTACACACACACACACACACACACACACACACACACACACACACACACACACACACACACACACACACACACACACACACACACACACACACACGCACGCACGCACACGCTATAGGGCAGTAGTCGGAGACTACTGCTACTGATGTGTATTACTGAAAATCCATTTCAAAGCCCTTAGAATGTTTGAGCTTTGAAAAAGTGGTGATGTTGTTACCTACTGTTATAATGTTTAAGAATAATGCACTTATAATAATGCACTGTCAGTTCTTGGTAATGAGTTTAGTCTCTTTTACCCAAAACTAAGAACATTCACATTTTTTGTCCACAATTATTTTCTTTTTTTATTGTCCACTCATGGACCTTATGACATTTATTTGCTTGTTGACAATGCATTTTAGATGTTGTTTTTCTTGTATCCTATACTTGGCATGATGTATTTTCACTGTGTTATTGCAATTTGTGACTTTCAATAATGCATGATGAATATTTCACAGGAGAGCTGCACCACAGTCACATGACTGGGTTTTTCACAGCTGCTACCTGTTTGACTAGAATATGCAATGTGATTGGTTGTCTAGACCCCTGTTGTATGTATATATTGTTTGTCAGCCATATTCTAAATATGCCTGAAGAAGGCCGCAAGGCCGAAACGTTGCTTGACTTATTTAATAAATGCTCTTGAACCAGTAAGTGGTGGTGTGCGGGTCTCCTCCCTTCTAAAGTTTGCTGCTTTGTCTGCCCTAGACCAACGCACCTGCCCAAAACTAGATCGGGTGTGCAGAAGTCCTCTCTCTCTCTCAGTTGTCCACAATTGGAAAGAGAACAGGCAAATCGTTGGTCAAAATAACAATTATTCTCCATTTTCTAATTGTGTGTGACTCTTGGAATTACGTAATTCAGATGTTTAAATATAATTTAACTCTTGAGAGCGGTAAAATGAAACCATTTGGTTTCATTTTAAAGAGTTACAGATCTATAGATTTTAGGGGACTGTCATGTGATCTACCTGCATGGCCTGTGTGATCTACTGGTAGATCACGATCTACCTTTTGGGCAGGCCTGGTCTACAGATTTGTGTTTAGGAGCACGGGAGCACGCGTTATCCTGAAACACGGAAGGGGTTAAACATACTATAGGTGCCTCGGCTGGATTAATCCTCACATCCACCCTTGATTATGCACACGCACGTGCGAATGTGTGTGTGTGTACGTGTGCATGCTGACAATGTTGCCTCACGAGGGACTTGTATCCCTCAATATTTTGAAAGTAAGCATGGTGAGGTGTGTTAGTATGCATCTGGGAGCTTTCACTGTATATCTCTAGAAGGACTGTCTTTAGATTGCCGAATTTGGAATTGCTAAAATTTAAAGCATAGATGCTTATAGCCAGCTATATTTCCTTAATGCCTTGATGAATGAAAGAAGTGCATAATGTCTGAAGAACCTTCTCCCAAATAGACTTTGTAACTTAAGTGTCAGCTCATTGCCTACATTTTAATCACAAGATGCATGGAGTATTTCTTTGGGTCCATCTTTAGTCTGACAGCTACCTGGACATATAACTTTGTTTCTCTTGTTGATGGTTAACGTTCAAACTGATTTTTACAGTGGGTCAATGGCCACGGACATATTGAATCGATGAGACAAAAGGTTCAATCGATGCACTTGTTTTCTCCCAAAAAATAATTCAGCCTGCTGACTAAACATCTGGAAAAAACAACCAGGACCACTGTGACATTGTGTTTGGCATCATTTACTTTAGCTCAAACTTCACTCACCTTATACAGCCTATATTCCCACAGGGGAGTATCCTGAGCAATCACTAATATTGTTATTCTTGTTATTAGTCTCAAAGGCTTCTGTCAGACAGTACAGCGGTGCGAAGGAAGTGCCCTCAAATCTGTCATAATGTAAGTCTATGTTGCTGCTGCGGAAATTTCAAAAATGAAAATGTAGGACATCGGAAATGACAGAGAGGTGACTGCATCCATTCTTTGTTTTCTGACAGTGTTATTTCAGACATTATTATTTTTAGATTTGTGAGATGCAAGACTATTGAGGAACCGGCAATGCAATTTATTAACAGAATGGAACAATTCTGTCCCTGCTCAACCATCATGTACAGCTAAGCTAAATCTGCCAATCACAAACGTTGTCTTCACACTGTAATTGTTTTAATAATTTATTAATAATTAATTCACTACAGGCTTGAATTAGAGTACGTTTTAACAGCCGGCGATGGACAAGCAACATCGGCCGACATCAGCGACGCGGACGGTCATTACCGCATATTCTCGCTTAGAATGGCATACAAAATGAGTGCCGTAAACGACGATGCTGTGGTGCACTGAAAAGAAGGAGGGTGGAGGAGGAAGTGGGGCAGAACTAGGAACCAAACTGAATGGTTCGGGGTAGAGGGGGAGAAAAAAGCAGCACTTGGCTCTGATTGGCTATCCCCGGGCCAGCATCGGCCGATTTGGCCGAAAAGCTCAGAATTTTTCATCTTTTCGGCCGACGTTGCCCCGCCCACTTTTTCGAGCGTCGCCCGTTCTGCTCCTAGACAAATTAGGGATGTCGGCCGACGTCGTTTGTCCATCGCCCACTGTTAAAACGTACTGTTAGGCTTGAATCCATCAAGCAGCATACCACCACCACCACCACCGCCTTCCATAATGAAAAGCTTCTGTTTTCCATGGTTCTTTGTGTCATTTATTGTGGGATCAGTGTTTTTTCCGTGACCACTGCAGAAATCAGAAAAACAGGTGGGTGGAGGGATGGAGGGAGGGTGGGTGGGAGGCTTGGCAGGATTTGAAGGAGAGAGGAATAGAGCCGGAGAGGGAGGGGGGAGAAGAAAGGAGGAGAGAAGGGACGTGGAAGACAGAATAAATCAATGGCAAGGAAAGAGAAAATGATGTCTGAGGCAGAGAAAGTAAGTAAGCAAGAGAGAGGGGGAGATGGAATGAAGAGAGATGAATAGATGAGCAGGGGGCAAGAAACACACAGAGAATGGAATGAGAGGAATAAATGGGGACGGGGCCAGGGGCGGATCTAGGCAAGGGCATGGGGGGGGCAATGCCCAACCAAAAATGCCCAGACTGCCCCACCAAACACGATGGCATGCAAAACAACCCAAGATATTTCAAATTAAAGTGTTTTATATTTAAAATGATTTGAAACACTACTATTGCTACTACGTTGTAACTTAACTACAGCTGTGGCACCACTAAACCATCAGCATTTCATCATTGAAAACAGAAAACTCTCTGAGTCAGACGTTTAGCTTTATGCATGCTGCGCATGGACGGCGCCAGGGGGGGGCTAGCAGGGGCTCTAGCCCCCCTGCTGGAGGCTTAGCCCCCCCTAAGCCCCCCCTGGCCAAAAACATGACTGTGATGAAAAATATTCAGGGAATAAATAAAATATATGGAAGACCAAACTGACTGACTTTCATGTAAATCATTGCTATAAAATCATGATACTTGTAATTTTTGTAATGATGTATAATACTGAAATAATCCATTTCTCAGAATTCTCACCACCTGTCATTTTCGCCCGCACGGTCACGTACGCAATACGCATTGCAATCCTCCAATCAACAGAGCGTCCGCCAAGTTCATAGTTCACGAACCTTTTGACTGTGTTTTTGGAGGGACAACTAACTCGGTTGCTGCACCGTTTGTTTTAAGTCCAGTACAATGGACCGGTTTGTTGTGTTCGGTAAAAAGCGACGCCTAAGAGCCGATTCAGTGGACAACTCGGCTGACGGTAGTCACGGTGGTGAAACAGCGGCCGGCGCCGCTCCCAATTCGCCCCAAAAGTGCCCTAAAATGAAGCCAGGGGAGCAGCGTGTGTTGTGGGGATGGTGCGACCAGGTAACCAGCCTTCTACTAGCGGCAAGAACAACTGCCCCAAAAATAGCTGATCTACAGGCTCCCACCGCGACACGCTATGAAGCATTGTGAGCTTGTAGATTTGCCATTTGTCCAAAAGTGCCCTCTTATGTGATTTCTGTCCCTGGACCCTAACACACTCTGCACGTCCCTGTATTTACATGTTCACATTTGGCCGCCACGCCTCACTGTGTGTGTGTATGTTCGCAGTGCTGCGACTCCTTCTGTGTGTCTGTGAGATCAAGTTAGAAGCTGTTTCTAGCCTGTGCGTCCTTTATTTAGCCTACATGTTAATGTAAAGGCCGCCTCACTATGTCTGTGCGTGAGTGCAGTGCTGCGACTACTTGTGTGTCTGTCTGTGAGATCAAGTATTGTAGAAGTGTGTGTGTGTGTGTGTGTGTGTGTGTGTGTGCGTGTGTGTGCGTGTGTGTGTGTGTGTGTGTGTGTGTGTGTGTGTGTGTGTGTGTCCATTTACGTTCTGCAGATCTCTGAAACTGTGGTACATGTGTAACTGTCCCTGAAGATCTAAAAGACTAAGAGTTCATTCATTCATTTTGGGGAAAAAAATTAGCCAGTGACAATGATTTGCTTTGTTGTGTAACATGAACATGTATTTTAGCATATAAACAGGACCATTGTATTTGCCTGTGTGTGTGTGTGTGTGTGTGTGTGTGTGTGTGTGTGTGTGTGTGTGTGTGTGTGTGTGTGTGTGTATATTATATATATATATATATATATATATATATATATATATATTATATATATATATATATATATATATATATATTCACTAGCCCCTGCTGAAAAAAACTCAGCCCCCCATAGCCCCCCATGCACAAATGTCTGGAGCCGTCCCTGATGCTGCGTGTCTGTTGGAACTTCAACAGCAACTGATGTTATTATTGAGGCTTTACTTGCCTAATAACTTGCCTGTAACTGGCCTGAAAATGGTATGGGTGCGACTTTGATGAAGCCGTCCCCATAGCATTTTCTCCTGCCCCAACCACACCCCCCCATTGGGAAATGTTACATCCGCCCCTGGACGGGGCTGGGAGGAAAAAGAGTGATGGAATGAGGGACAAAAACAGAGGAAAAAAGAGGGCTCTAAAGATGAATTGGAGGAGAGGAGCGCCACTGGCTGATCCATCCGCAGGACTTAATTATTCCCTCCTTCTTTAGACTTTGTTTTATCTGCTCTATTATTCTATCCATCACTAGAAGGGAATGCTTCACACAGGGAGTGAGAGAACCATTCGTTCTCAGGCCTTCTTTGGAATATATATACTATTACAAAAGGAGCTAAACGCACACCTGGCTTGGTGCTATGTACTGCAGGCTTGGCCCTTTATGCAGTTAGGCCATGGGTGTCAACTCTGGTCCGCGGGCCAAATTTGGCCCGCCGTGTAATTTCATTTGGCCTTTGAGACATTATCAAATTAAAGGGGAAGACCACCCATTTTCAACATTTTAACCCATTTTTCCTGAGAGCGTACAAATGGACCCGCTAGGGTCCATTTGGTTCACATTTGTACCCTCTCAGGAAAATTTTGAAAATGGGTGGGTTAGTTAGAAAGGGTTAGTTCGTTCAAACTTGGCCCGCGGCTTTGTTCAGTTTTAAGTTTTGGCCCACTCTGTATCTGAGTTTGACACCCCTGAGTTAGGCCCATTCAACAGCAAAATGAAGAAACAATATTATTTGTGCATCTCACTATATTTGGATGATCAAGCTGTACTTAGATAGGCTCAAAGCATTGTCTCCGACCCATTACATGTTTTCAACTTCGAGTATGTGACAATGCGAACAGGCAGGAGATACAGAGCTCTACCGTTGATAAAGTATAACAGGTATAGATCCCAGGCTGGATTTGGGAAACAAAACAGGCAAATTAACATGCAGATCAAAATGACCATTAATCTTCTACATTCTCTAGTTGTGTAGACCTGGGCTAATTAAGATAATGAATTTTAACTCTTGAGAGTGTAAAAATGAAACCAAATGGACCCGCAAGGGTCCATTTGGTTTCATTTTTACACTCTCAAGAGTTACATCTGCACTCACAAATTTACAATATATTTTTGGGGGGCAAGTGACCATGAGCTGAGGGCAAGTAGAACCTGACTTGCGCTTGCCCGATGGGCAAGTGCCTCCGAGACCTTAGTGTCAACCCCTGCTAAAATGACTTTTGGAGTGATAAGTAGACAACAGGATAATCAATCACTCCAAAAGTCGTGTTAAATTTGTTTAAGGAGTTAACGTTTTCCCCCAGTTATTATCGCCCTCACATTCTGATCCTTCCGTAAGTCTTCCTGGAAGCCATTGTAACTAAAAGCTCCAGCAGCAGCAGCAGCAGCAGGGCCTGTGCTGCTATACTTACTGGCTGGAAATGGGAAATCATCAGCTCTGGGGGCATGATGATCTGGGGAGCATGACGATGCACAGGATCGAGCCCCCAGAGAGTGTTATTGATGGGAATGTAAAGCTCCCGCAGGGTAGAAGCCTGTCTTATATGGGCTGGTATCCAGGCTATGGGGAAGAGGAGAGGTTCAGGCGTGCATTGAGCTTAAAGGAGAATTCCAAGGTAGGTCTTACCGTGAAATGTATCTAATATATCCATTAACAAGTGATAGAGGCAAAAAAAAGAATAAATGGGGGGGGGGGGGGGGGGGGGGGGGGGGGGGGTGCGCCTCACTGCCTAAAGCCCCTTATTCTGTAAAGAAAATAGACTCTGGAATTCTCATTTAAGACGTTTTGAAGTGATCACCATCATTACTTGCGTGAGCGGAGCAGGCGCAAGTTAGGCGATCGGTGTGTGATGTTCAGTGGTCGGTTAGTTGTCCCTCGGGGTAGTTCGGTTGGCTGGTTTAGTTGATGACGTAATGGTGACGTAAGTGATAGACCTCCATAACTAACGTCACGAGTATTAGCTCACTCCACTCGCACACAAGTAGGCCTTGGCCTACTTGTTTTCACATTGAATTATATATATTTTTAATAACACTAGGATACTTGATTAAAAGTGCAGTTCACCCAAAAATACCAAACGCATAACATTATTTTATCCAGACCCTAGCTTTCCTGTTAATGTTGGTGATTTAGCAATATTTGCTTTAGATATGTCACACCAATAATAGAGTACAGTGATAACAATATAATAGAGTCAGCTGTAACGATATACCAAATTTAGGCAGTCAACTGATCTTAGTACTCATTTGCATAGTTTGGAACATTGAGCTAGTAGTACAGGCACATCTCTGTTGTTCATATACTGTAGTCTACCTACTGTACTGTATGTTGGCAGATGGACATACTATAACAGCATAGTGTCACCATTTTCGATCTTCCTTCCCTGACCCTAAGCTCATCTTACCTTCTCCCCTATGGTAGACCAAGCCACATACAGCCTCAAAATCCATTTAATGCTCATCCAGTGGTGAAACAAAAGTGGTATCCAGTGGTGACACAAAAGCGCAGCATAATGTAAGAAATAATGCATGGCCACACACCAGCTGCTCTCGTGTTAACGTTGATCCTGCAGAGATTGCCTAATACAGCAGAAAAGTCTTCCGTGGGTGACAGAGCTAGGTCACCCATGCTCTAGTTATGAAGCGCCAGGGCCTTACAGATGATGACATTAGGGATTGAATTGGCATTCTTCATTCCTCCTGAGACTCTACACAGTCCAGTGAACAAACACTGCTTCTACAATTGGCAAGGACAGGCCGGTAATATAACGTCTGTGGCAGTGAATCGTGTATGGCCCAGGAACTGTAGGTCTTCATACAAAGAGGTGTGGGTGTGTTAGGGTGATCAGCTATTTTTTATGCGATGTCTCCCCCATACTCAAAAAACACAAGCAAATTATTAGCGGCACTATTAAGACATTTTCAACACTGGTGCCTGCCCAGTCACAATGTGGGACATAATCTCTATTTATGGGACTACTGGGAAAAGTCTTGGAAATGAGGGACTGGCCCACGCACATCAATATTATACTTCTTTCATTCCAGTCTCGGAAAAAATGAAATAACTGGAGTGAGTGAGTGTGCGTGCGACAGGACATATCTTCGTGTTAGTGTATACTGCGTGTGTCGATGTGCATGCTGCTTTGTATATATTGCACAGAATATCAATGTGTTTACATCAATAAACACCATAACGTGCAACCTCATTCCATCGCTCTTTTTCCCCCAACCCATCCCCCCTCTGCCATTTATCTATTTATTATTTATAAGTCTCTCTCTCTGTCTCTCTCTCTCTCTCATTTATAAGTCTCTCTCTCTCTCTCTCTCTCTCTCTCTCTCTCTCTCTATCCCTCCCTCCTCTTATTGTCTTTTCCTATGTAGTGAGATGCACACCAGATCAAAAACGAGGACAAACCGATTAAAGAAAAGTGAAGAAAAGTGAGAAGAGTATGGAAAAGTGAACCTTTGAACTCTCAGTGAACCTCAAAATGTATACCAGGGGTTTTCAACAGGTTGTCCAGTGGTCTATGAGAGGATTCCAGGTGGTCCCCAGGCTAAATGATGGAAAGTTGGTTAACCAGATGTAACTCTTTGGGAGCGTAAAGATGAAACCAAATTGACCCTTGCGGGTCCATTTGGTTTCATGGTTACACTCTCAACAGTTAAAATATTCATCATCTGAATTACCCAGGTCTACACAACTAGAGAATGTAGAAGATTAATGGTCATTTTGATCTGCGTGATTGACTGTTTTGTTTTCTCCGAAATCCAGCCTGGAATTGTGGACAAAAGCAAAAGAAATGTTTAGTTTTGGGGTCTGTGGGGCTAAAATGTCATCAAATGCTGGTCTGTGGCTCAAATTCTGAATAAATAGTGGGCCCTAGTGTGAAAAAGGTTGAAAACTACTGCTGTATACTACTGCAGGGGTTTTCAACAGGTGGTCCGGGGACCACCAGTGGTCCTTGAGAGGGTTCCAGGTGGTCCCCAGGCCAAATGATGGTGAAGTTGGTTAACCAGATGTAACTCTTGAGAATGTAAAAATGAAACCAAACGGACCCTTGCGGGTCCATTTGGTTTCATTTTCACACTCTCAAGAGTTAAAAATATTCATCATCTGAATTAGCACCACCTAATTAAGAAGTCTACACTGCTTTGTTTGCAAAATCCAGCCCTGAATTGTGGACAAAACCAAAGTAATTCTTTAGTTTTTGGTCTTTGGGGGTGAAAATGCAATCAAAGTCAAAGTCGCATGATTTGTCACTACGTTACCGCAGCGAAATTGGACCTCCGCTTTTAACCCATCACTTGGAGTGGTGAGCTCCAAGGAGCGGTGAGCTGTGGCTTGCCGCGCTCGGGAATCATTAGCTGATTTTGACCCCCAATCCATCCCTTTGATGCTGAGTGCCAAGCAGGGAGGCATTGGGTCCCATTTTTTAGAGTCTTTGGTATGACCCGACCAGGAATCGAACCCCGGCCTCCCAGTTCCAGGGCGGACACTCTAACCACAAGGCCACTGTTCTGGTTCAAATGGTGGTCCGTGGCTCAAATTCTGAATAAATAGTGGACCCTAGTATGAAAAAGGTTGAAAACCACTGCTGTATACTCTACTGTATCTTACAGCTCTATCCCGTGACCACACAGCCTCCCCGTAACAAGCACCCTCGTCCCAGGTTCATACCCAGGGGAGAGGAGGACTACCAATGATGGCTGACAGCGTGCCCAATTCAGAGACACAAATTAGATCATGTCAGACTTCAAAGACAGGCCTTATTAGCGCCTTAGCGCGGGGCCAGGGTACTCAGCACGCCTTGTCAGCTCTTGTGAGAAGATCGCTCTCCTGCAAACCGCCTCTGTGGTTTGTAATCAGCGTGTCTGATGTAACTGTGCACCCCGCCCTCCCCTCCCCTCCCCTCCCCCCACGGATGACATCAAAGAGAGTTGCCCCAAAATATGTATACATAACTGTAGTACGACAAGGAAATGAGTTGAATTAGAACAGTGGTTTTCAGCCTTTTTCAGACCCACAGCCCACTATTTATTCTGCATTTTAGACACGGACCCCCATTTTACGATAGGTTTAGTCTGTCAGACTTAAAATGATTAAAATGATTTTCAAGTTTTTGTCCACAATTTAGGGGAGATGACTGGCAACACGTTGGTCATAATAACAATTCTTCTACATTTTCTAATTGTGTAGATTCTCGAAAATTAAGTCAGTCAGATGTTTAAAAATACTTTAACTCTTGAGGGCGTAAGGGGGTCCATTTGGTTTCGTCTTACGCCCTCAAGAGTTACAGATCTATAGGGGTCCATTTGTTTACCAACTATCCATCATTTACCTGGGGACCACCTCTCAAGGACCACTGGTGGTCCCCGGACCACTGGTTGAAAACCACTGAATTAGAACTCAGAAGCTGCGACCAAAACAATATTTCAGGCAGCTTGTATATTTATTTTTACAGTTCCCTGCAGTCTCCACTGCATGCCATGAATTTGCAAACTGCGTTCATATTTTATGCATGGCATATACAGTTTATAGGTCTCTTATTGCGTCGATTTATCATCTGTGTACCGTGTTGTTTTTAGGTGAACTGTACCAGACACAGTTCTAAGTAATGATGGTATTATATCATGGCATGACACACACATTTTGTGAAGGAAATCTATTGGGTTTGAGGCCAAGTTTCCGTGAGTGGTGCAATGAATAAGATGTCTAATGATGGGTTGAAGATTTAATGCTGTGTCTTCTCTGCCACCCCTTATTTTAATTGCCATTTTAACTATTTCAAAAAAGCATGTTGAATACTTGATCTACCACTCTGATGTACACAAGGTCAATGTAGATCGGCTATCTTACTCTAAAATGTTTTTTCAATGCATGTAGTCTTGGGCAATATACTGGTATTACCGTTTATCGCGATATTGGAAATCAATACCTTATAATATCGTTGGGTCTATAAAAAAACATCGAATACAGAATATCGGCAAATACTGACATTATACTGTATTCTATTAAAAATATGAACAATGCGACTTTTAATTGTAACTATACAAACAATTTCCATGTTACACACATGCCTAAAATAGCCCTTATTTGGGCTAGGCTTTTTGGAAAACAATGTATTTCCAACTCCGATGATATTGAATATCGAGCTAATTAACACGTTATCAATACCGATATTAAAAAATCAATACCGCCCAAGACTAAATACATTAAAATATGGCAAAAAAGTGTAGGGATATATCCACTAACATGCATATGTTCATTGGTAACAATGTCCGTTAGGAATGATGTCCATTGGAAACAATTTCGGATGGGAATGATGAGCATTTGGAATGATGGCCACAATGTCTGTATAGGCCAGGGAATGATGTCTGTTGGCAGCACATGGCCCTCCAGTGGGGTCCGCTTGTAATTCCGACATCCAATTACCGGTACTATGTCTATGTGGCTTTACGTGCTCCTGTATGTTTGGGTTAATAATGTCATGAGTTGGACCTTTGCAATGTCAGAATGGTGCGCCATCGGAAGAACAGAGAACGGACAATGTGCAATACCCAATGTCAGGGTATCTGGAGGAAAATGTATGATACACAGACAGGCAGTGTAGTTGCAGTAGGATCTGCGATACATGGTATAGTGTACAGCACACCTGGGCATTATGCGCCCCGGGGGCCCTTTAGATGACTGATCGGCCCGCGAAAGGGTACTTGGAAATTTGGAAATACAACATGTTCACATAAGTTTCCTTCCGTGAATCGGTTTACCATTGTCAACAACCCCACTTTTTCATTGCATAATAATAATAATAAGAATAAGAATAATAATAACGATCTTAATCTCTTATCAGTGTCAAATCAATGCCATTTACTACTTTTATATAAAAAATAAATTATTATGCAGAATTTAGTTCAGCCTTTTGGCTCGGCCCTCAACAATATTTTCTGTATCTCTTTTGGCCCCTTGTGAAATATAATTGCCAACCCCTGGTGTACAGTGTGTAGGTGTGGGATTCACAGATGTATTCCCCTGTTGAAGCCTGTAGAAACTGGGAGTAGAGCCCAAGAGCTGGTTTGTCACACACACACGCGCGCGCACACACACACACACACACACACACACACACACACACACACACACACACACACACACACACACACACACACACACACACACACACACACACACACACACACACACACACACACACACACACACACGCCGCCTGCGCACGTACAGGGGCACATGCCCGCGCATGTACATGCACACACATGTACAACCCCAATTCCGTTGAAGTTGGGACGTTGTGTAAAATGTAAATAAAAACAGAATGCATTGATTTGCAAATCGTTTTCAACCTCTATCCAGTTGAATACACCACAAAGACAATATATTTAATGTTCAAACTGATAAACTTTATTGTTTTTGAAATTATACAATCTTTTGTAAATTGATCCTGCAACACGTACCAAAAAAGTTGGGACGGAGGCAACAAAAGACTGGGAAAGGTCATGAATGCACAAATAACGCCTGTTTGGAACATTCCACAGGTAAACAGGTCAATCTTAAACAGTTTAATATCGTGATTGGGTATAACAGGACCAGTCGTTCACAATCAAAGATGGGGCGAGGTTCACCACTTTGTGAACAATTCTGTGAGAAAATCATCCAACGGTTTAAAAACAATGTTTCTCAACATTCAATTGCAAGGAATTTGGTGATTTCATCATCTACAGTCCATAATATAATCAAAACGTTCAAAGAATCTGAAGAACTTGCTATACTAAAGCGACAAGGCTGAAAACCAACACAGAATACTTGTGACCTTTGATCCCTCAGGTGGCTCTGCATTAAAAACTGACGACATTGTGTAAAGGATATTACTGTGAGGACTCAGGAACACTCAGAAAACCATTGTCAGTTTACATAATTTGTCGCTACACCTGTGAGTGCAAGTTAAAACTCTACCATGCAAAGCAAAGCCATACATCAGAAAGGTTGGTTTGAAAAACAACCAGAAATGCCTTCTCTGGGTCCACTATCATTAGAAATGTGGACTCATCAGACCACAGCACACTTTTCCACTTTGTGTCTAACCATTTCAAATGATATTGTACCCAGTGAAGGCATTTCTGGTTGTTTTTCTGGTTGTTTTTTCAAACCAACCTTTCTGATGTATGGCTTTGCTTTGCATGGTAGAGTTTTAACTTGCAATCGCAGGTGTAGCGACAAATTATGTAAACTGACAATGGTTTTCTGAGTGTTCCTGAGTCCTCACAGTAATATCCTTTACACAATGATGTCAGTTTTTAATGCAGAGCCACCTGAGGGATCAAAGGTCACAAGTGTTCTGTGTTGGTTTTCGGCCTTGTCGCTTTAGTATAGCAAGTTCTTCAGATTCTTTGAATGTTTTGATTATATTATGGTCTGTAGATGATGAAATCACCAAATTCCTTGCAATTGAATGTTGAGAAACATTGTTTTTAAACCGTTGGATGATTTTCTCACAGAATTGTTCACAAAGTGGTGAACCTCGCCCCATCTTTGATTGTGAACGACTGGGATGGTCCTGTTATACCCAATCACGATATTAAACTGTTTAAGATTAACCTGTTTACCTGTGGAATGTTCCAAACAGGCGTTATTTGTGCATTCATGACCTTTCCCAGTCTTTTGTTGCCCCCGTCCCAACTTTTTTGGTACGTGTTGCAGGGATCAATTTACAAAAGATTGTATAATTTCAAAAAAAACAATAGTTTATCAGTTTGAACATTAAATATATTGTCTTTGTGGTGTATTCAACTGAATAGAGGTTGAAAACGATTTGCAAATCAATGCATTCTGTTTTTATTTACATTTTACACAACGTCCAACTTCAACGGAATTGGGGTTGTACAAATAGTTTTTCCCCCCTCTCTAGTCTGGTTGCACTGCTAAGTACCAGCAGTGGGGAGCTGTCCATGGTTCTGAGCTAGACAGACAAGCTCTGTCCATGGTTCTGAGGTAGACAGACCAGCTCTGTCCATGGTTCTGAGCTAGACAGACAAGCTCTGTCCATGGTTCTGAGCTAGACAGACAAGCTCTCTCCATGGTCCTGATCTAAACACGTGCACTGTGACCTGTCCTTGGTGCTGGCAGGTGAACTACAGCTCCCTCATATGGCGCAAAGTCCTGGTATGGCAGTCAAAACACAACATTTCTTTTCAACATGTCTTTTTCTAGTCCTCATTTCAACATTGAATGTAATGTAGTAAATCAGTGGTTTTCAACCAGTGGTCCGGGGACCACTGGTTCCAGGTGGTCCCCAGCTAAGTTGGTTAACCAGATGGAATGTTGGTTAACCAGATGTAAGTCTGAGAGCGTAAAAATGAAACCAAATGGACCCTTGCGGGTCCATTTGGTTTCATGTTTACACTCTCAAGAGTTAAAATATTCACCATCTGAATTAGCCCAAGTCTACACTTGAAGATTACACTTGAAGATTAATTTGCCTTTTTTGTTTCCCACATTCATATCGTGGACAAAAGCAAAATAAATCTTCAATCTTTTGGTTCTGTGGGGCTAAAAGATGTCATCAAATGGTGGTCCGTGGCTCAAGGGCTGAATAAATAGTGGGCCCTGGTATCAAAAAGGTTGAAACCCCCTGTAGTAAATGCATGGCATACTGTGTGCACCATGACACGAACTGGCCAATTATCAAGTGCATATTACAAATGCAAAATGTAAGAATAGGACGCATTAGAGACGTATTAGAGACAGATATCCCTGCATTTAATCATAATGCATTATGAAATCATACAGGATAGACACATTAGAGATATGTTGATAAATAACCATGCATTCAATCATGCCTATGTTATAAGGTATACATGCATGAAGGGAAATGCGTATAATGGTTACTAATGTGGCAGCTCTGCACTACTAACGAGATACTTGATATGTATTTTGTGAACATCTATGCAAGACATATCTCTAACTACTGTATACCTACTTATCTATTCATATCCTCTATGGCCTGCAAGCTGTTCCAGTTAAATTATTTAATATATACAGTAGGCTACACTTGGAAACAGTAAACAGGAAAAAAACTCGATCTGTGTCAGTTATTCCTGTAGCATAAAATTGAATTTTGAAATGTTTTCTATGGGGATTAACGTTAAGAAGTATTTTACGGTATACATTTACCACAGGCAGTCAGCCAAGGTGAGTGTGAATGCTATTGGTCTGTACTCAAAGGAAAAAATGAGTACTTTGGTGGCTTAATGGGTCCTCCTCCCACAAAACAACTTGAGTTTTAATCCTCTTAGAGCTACATCTGCACATTTGAAGTCACATCTGACAAGATTAAGTGCAGCTTAAGTGATGCTCCTGCGTTGTAGTTGAGCTATGCCGGTTTGACTTCTGGTTACAGAATCTGTTATTATAGTCTTAATTCCAAAGATAAACTTATCTGATCTGTCAGACAGACAGACAGACAGACAGACAGACAGACAGACAGACAGACAGACAGACAGACAGACAGACAGACAGACAGACAGACAGACAGACAGACAGGGGGGTTTCCATGTTCACAAAAGTGTTGTCCCCTTGGCTGTTTATTTTAACGAAAACCCTGCCCAAATATCAGGTCTCAGGCCTTTTATTTTGAAGGGTTTCCAGCACACACTTGTGACCACGTTCAGCTGCGTTGCTGATGCACAGGGGTGGATGTAACATTTCCCAATTGGGGGGGGGCAGGAGAAAATTATATGGTGGCGGCTTCATCAAGTGCCACGGGCGATGAAGCCGCATCCATACCATTTAAGTTACAGGACTTTTATTAAGCAAGTAAAGCATCAATAATAACATCAGTTGTTGTTCACACGCAGCATGACACGCAGCATGCATATATCTAGAGGTCTGACTTAAAGAGTTTTCTACTTTGAATAATGAAATGGTGTTGGTTTAGTGGTGCCACAACTGTCGTTAGTTAGTAGCAGTAGTGGTGTTTCAAATCATTTTAAATATAAGCACATTAATTTGAAATATCTTGATTTGTTTTGCAGGCCTTCATGTTTGGTGAGGCAGGCTGGGCATTTCGGGGGGCATTGCCCCTGCCTATGCCTAACCTGGCACTGTCTACAGATGTCAGCAGTAGAATGAAACTGCCGCTGTGGTGGAGGAGTGAGGATGCCATCACCATGGGGTGAGTAAAGAAAGTGTTTTTTTGGTAGAAGCAGCATGGATGGTCAAGTGCCAATAGCTGGAAGGAGAACAAAGTGAACATACAATATACAGACGGATAGACAGACAGACAGCCTACAGTAGATTTGCCATGTTCGTTGAATCCATACAAATTTTTAAGTAGCACATATCGTGACTATAGGCTCACAACGTGTCACGTTCCGAGCTTATAGTCTGCATTTTTTTTTCTAGTCCTCATTTCAACATTGAATGTAATGTACTAAATCAGTGGTTTTCAACCAGCGGTCCGGGGACCACCAATGGTCCTTGAGAGAGGGTTCCAGGTGGTCCCCAGCTAAGTTGGTTAATCAGATGGAAAATTGGTTAACCAGATTTGAGAGTGTAACAATGAAACCAAATGGACGCTTGCGGGTCCATTTGGTTTCACATCTCAAGAATTAAAATATTCATAATCTGAATTAGCCTACAGACTGAATTAGTCTACAGTAGAAGATTAATGGTAATTTTGATCTGTATATTTGCAATATGACAACAATATGAATTTGTTTTCCAAATTCATATTGTGTACCAACGCGAAATAAATCTTCAGTTTTGGGTCCGTGGGGCAAAAAAATATCATTGAACAGTGGTCCGTGGCTCAAATGCTGAATAAATAGTGGGCCCTGGTATCAAAAGGTTGAAAACCCTGTGGTAAATGCATGGTAGACTGTGTGCACCGTAACACAAACAGTGGCAACACTGATAGACAGACAGACAAACAGACAGACAGACAGATTTGCCATGTTCGTTGAATCCATACAAAGTTTTAAGTAGCACATATCGTGACTATAGGCTCACAACGTGTCACGTTCCGAGCTTATAGTCTGCTATTTTGGGCAAAGAGATTTTCGTATGAGGCGGGTGAAAGGAGCGGATAGGCCCTGAGGGACAAAGGCCAACTAAGTGGTTACAGCCTACTGTAAGAGCAAAACTATGTTTAAACCCATCATCCATATTAAAAACTCCATATGAAGATCGTGGCCGAGGCAGAGGAATATGGGTGGTAAAAGAGAATTATGAGTTAAAATAAGGGGTGATTAAAGCTAGCAGAGGGGGGAAATAAATTGGATGTGGTAAATGAGGCATGGATAGGTTTGAGTTGTTGGGGCGTTGGGGGAATTAGACCCGCAGAACAAGAGCTGAAGCACGCATGGAGCAAGATAATAATAGTCTTAGGGACTGGTTCCCAATCTATGGTTCACGTAGCACAGCCAGGGCCCCTCTGTCGGTACACTGACACCTCCCAAATATTTCAATAATATATGAATACCTTGGGCTCCATTTTCGTCACCGCTAAACCCCTTATCCCTTAACTTCTTTGCCTTTTTACACTATTAAAAGCATTTTTTTCAATAGTTTGAATGGCCAGTCTACAAGCTCACAATGTGTCAATAGATTGGCACGTTGAACTATTCCAAGAAGTTTTTCAAAATAGTAAAAAAAAAAATGATAAGGGGTTAAGATAAGGGGTTTAGAAGGTAACGAAAATGGAGCCCCAAATGTATTTAATAATGTGCAGCTGTTAGGCGACCAAAATCACAAAAGCACAAACTGAAGTAGTCCTTTTAGCAAAAACACTGGAAGCTCTGTATCGTGCCCTCACAAAAAGCCACGCAATTATTTTATGAACTGAGTGGCTCTCTCTGTTCCCTGGATAGCTACTGTAGTTACTACAATAGCTGTGCAAGTAACATGAGGTAAACTGTTATTTCCGTAGCATCGCCAGCTGAGCTGTCTAGTTTGGTGTAAATGGTGCATTTACAGCAGAGGTGCCCAAAAGGTAGTTTGTGATCTACCAGTAGATCACACAGACTGTGCAGGTAGATCACGACAGTCGCCCATAGATCTGTAACTCTTGAGAGCGTTAAAACGAAAGAGTTACACTCTCAAGAGTCCACACTATTAGAAAATGGAGAATAATTGTTATTTTGACCAATGTTTTGCCAGTTCTCTTTCCCAATTGTGGACAAAAATGTGAAACTTCTTAGTTTTGGGTGCAAGAAACTAAACTTAACATTACAAACTGTCAACTCAAACCCCAAATACTGTTTTCAAACATCAGTAGTAGCATATACAAGAAAACCTTCCAATTCTCCCCCTCTATTTTTCATTATAAGTGCATTATTCCTAAATACTATAACAGCAAGTAACACCATCACCACTATTTCAAAGCTCAAACTTTCTAGGGGCCTTGAAATGGATTTTCAGTAATGGAACAATCACAGTTTTGATGTGTAGATCTTGTTGAGCCGCTCATTTTGAAAGTAGCTCTCAAGTCAAAAAAGTGTGGGCACCCCTCATTTACAGTATATAACGCCTTTATCCAAGGCACTTTAGATCGTGCGTCACATTCACCCATTCACACACACACATTCATATGGTGCCGGAAACCACGCAAGGCACAACCAGCACATCAGGAGCAATTTGGGGGTTACAGTTCAGTAAGTGTCGAACCAGCAACCTCGCGGTTACCGTCCAGTGACTTCACCCTGAGCCACCGCCGCCACATACGCAAATACTTTTTGTGGGGAATTCCATTACGGTCTAATATTGTGGAGTCAGACCATTACAGTCCTTGACAAGTGATACGAGCTGCATCGCTAGAGATAGAAGCACTGCATTTGCCTTCAAGTTTTCTTAATGTATGTGCACAGTGGCACATTCACGTATGCCAGGGCTGCCCAAAAGGTAGATGGTGATCTACCAGTAGATCACACAGGCTGTGCAGGTAGATCACATTACAGCCCCCCTCAGCACTTGGACTCTTATAGATCTGTAACTCTTGAGAGCGTTAAAATGAAACCAAATGGACCCTTACGGGTCCATTTGGTTTCATTTTACACTCTCAAGAGTTATAAAAGTTATTATATTTAAACATCTGAATTACATAATTTTCAAGACTCCATACAATTAGAAAATGAAGAATAACTGTTATTGTGGACAAATTGTGGACAAAAATGTGAAAGTTTTTAGTTTTGGGTGCAAGCAAACGTCAGTAATAGCATAAAAAGGAAAACCTCCCCCCTCTATTTTTCATTATAAGTACATTATTCTTAAATGCTATAACATTAAGTAACACCATCACCACTATTTCAAAGGCCTTGAAATGGATTTTCAGTATTGGAACAATCACGTTTTGGATGTGTAGATCTTGTTGAGCCGGTCATTTTGAAAGTAGCTCTCAAGTCAAAAAAGTGTGGGCACCCCTGACGTATGCGGTCATTTAACAGCCGCTGTGACTTATCTGGTGACAGAAAACTGTTGATACAGGGGGTGTAACCCTATATCAGACTGATCATTCATATATTCAATCAGCGAGGAATCTCTGGCAAGCCTTATCTGTCAGAAGGCTTTGTTAGGGGACCTTGCCATCGGGAAATGGTTTCTGTGAGGAATGAGGCTGAAAACCATGCCAGCTTCATTTATGCCAGACCTTGAGGATTTCAGCTAAGACATGCCTCTGTGTGTGTGCGCGTGTGTGTGTGTGTGTGTGTGTGTGTGTGTGTGTGTGTGTGTGTGTGTGTGTGTGTGTGTGTGTGTGTGTGTGTGTGTGTGTGTGTGTGTGTGTGTGTGTGTGTGTGAGTGAGAGAGAGAGAGCAAGTGGATTTTTCCCCTCCTCCATTACCAAAATGGATCACCTGTGTGGATATGCGCAAAATAAATGTATTCCTTGCTTTTCCTCCTTCCATTTTTTTTCATGGTAGTTTAACAGACAGTTAGTGACCCAGCCCAGCCTCTTTCCCAAACGTGCATGACTATAGAAGAACATTCTCAGTCCCACACTGTTTTTGAAAATACTATAAGGTGGTGGAAGGCCAGGCAGGTTTATTTGTAATACAATTCAGCAGAACTCAATTCAAAGCGCTCATCAAACGCCAAACATTCAACATAGTGCAAAATAAACAGATTTTTGAAGAGAGCACCATTGAGAGAGAGAGAGAGAGAGAGAGAGAGAGAGAGAGAGAGAGAGAGAGAGAGAGAGAGAGAGAGAGAGAGAGAGAGAGAGAGATGGAGGGGAGAGAGAGATATAGAAAAGAAGAATATAGAAACAAGAATGCCTTTACATTGAATTTAACTCATTGAGCGCGATCGGATTTTCTTTGTTTTCTTTCCACTGCCGCGGCTCAAACCAGTTCGATCGGTAAAAAAGCCCTTATTTTGAAGCTCAGATCTCCTAAACAGGATGTGCTGTTTCTGTTATGCTGTGTCTGTTGTCTTGCCTAATCGATCATCTGGCGATCTGCCCCAAAACATCCGGCTCACAAGTCAGGAAGTGCTGTGTAGCCCTGGCTGCTTAACCCATGCGCCAGCGACATTGAGGGGGCAAACCGGAGGAGAGCCGTTTAAATGCATTGGGTTGAATGGACGTCAATGGGAAGGGGGAAAAAAAAGTTGTCCCCAATTCTGTCCCAAATGAAAGTCAGCAACGGGATGATCATCAGACGATGCGCACGGACTAATAGTTGGATTAAAGAATGAAATCTACATCTCGTCGTGATACGAGCCGTCCGCGTGACCGCGGAGGGGTTCTAACGGGATGTCCACGAGCCCCGCGTGGACGGCGCCAAGAGAATTAAAATACTTGATTGATTATGGCAGATATGTGGTGCATACAAAAAGACATACAAACAGGTTTTTGTGACAGAAAGCATATCTAGCTGCCACAGCTCTGGATGGTCCATGACTCCATGCCTGTGAGCATGGCAAGGAATTTATTTACAATAGACCTTTTAGGTAAGCCCCTCCCCAAACTGCTATGGTCCAATCACAGCTAAGCATAACATATGATAGACAAACCTCTGCACCAATAAAACATTTTTTTAAAACATTGTTTTTAAAGATAAATGTCACACACATTTTTCCACTGCATAGGGCATGCCTTGTTGATGGATTTGGAAGAGATTTTGAATGTCTGGTTCCAAAAAAATATATAATTTTTTTATATTTACATTGGAATGAATTAGCTAAAGGTCTATTACAATTATGATGCCAGATAATGCCACCTTGAAGATGTTTTAACATTGAAAATACATTGACAATGGTTTTTGAGTTTCCCTCAAACACAACAAACACACAACTATTCATATATTACACTAGTAATAGGACAATGTTTAGCAACTTACCCATTAAGATTAACATATAAAAAAGCCAGAATAAATAAAATAAAATATGTTTTTTAATAAAATCACAAAATAAAGGTAAATACTTGCACACAAACGTGAATAAAAATACATTTTCTCAGCTGCATCACTTGGCTTCCTTCATCAGTCTTTGGGGGCCGAACATATAATGTACTGTAATTAAAACTGTGAAAAAAGGTGCTGTCTTTTATCTTCTTTCTAATTATTTGTTTGGCCCAAACAAATGTGTCCGTTGTTGGCTTTTTCCAACAGGTTTACAGATATTGCTATTGTTCATGTCTATGCCATGTGGCATAGTTCTATTTGTTAAAGACAAATAAAGATCAAATCAAATCATGAGTTCCCATTTCCTCTCGCCCCATAAGTCAACCTGAGTTATCATAACAGGGCTTATAGTTACAGGCCCAGACAGTAAACAACAATCTGTTGCTCACGCTGGTGCAGAAATAAATCATCACTCCTATATGTTTGCTAGACTGCAGGACATTTATATAATAAACATTGTTTACAACTGCGGAAGTAGATGGTGCACGCCTCCCGGCGGACGGTCGCCCTTAAGATTCAACTCTGAATTGCTACAATCTGCCAGAAGATCAGAAACGTGTTTGGCAATAACCCGTACAGTGCTTTATAAAAGAGTATGGAAGATTTATCCTCTCTAGAATAGGCACCTCATTCAAGGCCTGTGACCAAAACAACAAAAAGTCTGTGATGAAGAGCATGTTCTATTTACTTTTTACTTCACGCACATTCAAGCACCCATGTGTACACAGTCGTTTCTATGCACACGGATTGGCTAGATGAATCAATTGCTATACTACATGGATCTGCATAAGTCTGCCTGTTTGTGTTCAGTATATTAACTCAGTGACTCAGTGAATGTATCATAGTGATGAATCCTTAACCACAGAACAAACAAACAGACCAACAAATGATGTTTACACCAGAGGGGTGTACCAGACTTTATGAGTCAATATTCACAGCTCCATAATGTGCACACCCCACACCTCTAAAATGTTCATCATACTCACAAGGGAGTTTGGAAAGCTCAATACGGACATAAAAAACATAATATGATCTCTGGATTAATTAGAAGTTGTTATGCACTCAAATGAACACAACAAAACAACAAATATTTCCTCGCTACTAGTCATGCATTTTGTCTTACATTATAGGTGAACGCTGAATTGTTTTCTAGATCGAGATACAGATATACCGTACACACAAACACAGGGGGGCAAAATGGTTGCGCAGAGTAGTGTATTGAAATACATGGTCCCACAAACAGTCATTTAAGTTCCATACATTTATTCATGGCCGCAGGGAGGCTTACAAAAGCACAAAAAACCCATAGAGATACGATCTGCACTGGTAGAGAAAATAATTTACACACAACCAGATTGACAAACAGACAATAAGGTCAACAGTTAAATGCATCACAATTTGGTCCGACAGAGACATTTTAAATGACGTTTTGAATAATTATGACCTGCTGAGATGGAAATCGATTCTCACAAACAACTCTCAGACAAACAAGTCTTTATGTCTCGCCTGCCAGAGTCTTAAATAAGGTCAGTCTCATAATCCATTCTGCTCACTGCCGGACACCTTAATAAATACCTCATCTGCGCTGACTGTTGCCTAGCAACTCCATGATTGACAAATCAGTGTAACTAAAGGTTCAGATTTTTTTCGCCTCACAGCTAGAAGGTCCTGGGTTCGATTCCCACTAGGGGCGCTGCTGTGGGTGCTGGCTGCGTGTCTGCTCCTCTGCGTCATCAGTGCCCATACCTGAGGCGGGGTTGGTGAAAGGGCCTTTCTGTGTGGAGTTTGCATGTTCTCCCTGTGTGCTCTAGGGTAGATACCCTCACCAAAACATGCTTTAATCCTGGACTCTAAACTGCCTCCCCCTGGCCAGCTGGGGCACCTGATGGAGGGCACTGGAATTGGTTGGAATAATGTGTTCCTTCCACACGCTACGTCCAACCAGGGAACCATGTAGTAGGTCCGGTCATTTTGTGCCGTTTTCCTGTAAGGTCATCGAGGCTAGTGCAAGTGCTAGTGCTGTGATATTTTAAGCCCCATCAAGTTGTTATAGTTGTGCTGTCCCTTGCCTGCATCTGTCCGAGCACAGAAAGCTGCGACAAGTAAACCCTGTCATTTCTCCACTGTTTTGAATGTGGGAAGGCTCGCCGGAACAGGGCTGGCCCCCTGGGCACGTTGCTAGGGGTCGGGATGTTCCGGAAACCCCCACATGGTAACATGGTCATTTCTCTAGGAGGTTTCCCAAATATAATCAATACCAGAATTGAAAACTCCAAAACTTGACCACTGATTTAATTGTTCTGCACCATACCGAGCAGCAATAGGTTTTAACAACTAGACAACGTGGTTTGTTTGGTATACGTACTTCTGTAGATCATCAGGAATGCCTTAATTAGCAGTCTTGTCTTTAATTGGTTCCTTAGCCCTGGGCGGACCTGTGTGCGGCTAATTGGTTCAGCTGCAACGCTGGCATTTTCTCCCTTCCCAACAGTATAGCCAGAGTAAATGACCTGTAACCACCACATACTGTACACACTAAATCTCTGAAGGATGCACACAGAACCCACACAGCCGCGCAGCCACACACGCGCATGCAAAGACAAGTGACTCCCTCGGTAAGGTGGCAGATGCAAGTCGAAAACCGCAGTCATCCCTGAAGAATAATGCATGTGTGTGTAGACCAGTCTACGGGTCCTGTGTTTTATTGGGGCAGTTTCTCGTGTGGTGCCCAGGTATTATTCTCTCTGATACATATAATAGGAGAACCCCATGGTCATCCATACACAAGTCACATACACAGTCAGTCAGTCAGTCAGTCACTCACTCACTCACTCACACATGCATGCACATTGCACACAGGTGCAGACACGACCTCACAGACGAACGCTCTGGTGGTACACTCAACTAACTGGAAACCAAAGTGTATCCTGGCCTGCAAATGATAAAACTTTAACTAACACACACACACACACACACACACACACACACACACACACACACACACACACACACACACACACCCAAGCACATCTAATTTCCCTCTAATGGAGGGGGTGGGAGTGTCAAGCTGGAAAGCAATGCTGAATTCCCAACTGCGAACGGCATGCAAATCAGACTGCATAAACACCCCAAATCCCTCTGCTGAAATTTAATGAATCAATTTGGACAGACTGATAGCAGGCTGATTGAGGCCTCCTAACGCCGCTCGCAATTACATGAATCAGTGAATTAACGAGTTAAATCCCAGTTCCATGATCATTCCGTTTGATATGTGTTGCTAAGTTGGCCTATTTCTGTCATTAGTTAGAGTTGTTATGACTGACAAACATCTTTCGATTATAGTCAGATCAGATTTGAATAACTCATGTGAGCTATATTCAGCCAATCAGCCTAACAAAAAAAGTTACATATGATTTTACAGCAGTATATTCAGCTATTAAGGATAGATTTTGTCTCACACAAACTTTCGATTTCCATTGACAATTGATGGAGAGTTTATGTCATATCGACAATTTACGCAGGTGTGTTTTTTATAGGCTAAAAAGACAAGAAATCACCAAAGTGAAGTGAGGGGGGCGCTATTATCTATAACATTGATTAGCCTACAACACTAGAATGTTTAAGCAACGGATGTTAATGTTTGTTTTAGGCCAGCATTCACACCAGCATTCTCTGTGTCAAAGGAAGTCTGAAACGTAATCGGTCTGTACTGTACTGTCAAAAACAATAGCGGAAAACAGAGCCAGTAGCCTTACGTCTATCTCTGATATTAGGAGGAAGAGGAAGGAAGGCAAGAACAGAGTGACATGAAACGAAGGACAGAGAGGCAAGAGAGCAATGCAAGACAAGATAGAGGTCAGATTCAATAAACCTCCTACGCCCAGGGCAAAGCATTGTCTTTGCACTATAGCTGGCTGAGCCACAAGGTGCTGTGCCCCTGTTGTAAAGTAAATATGGCGGAAAATCTGTTTCCACAGTGAATTACATATCAGTAAGAAATGGACAGCCATGCATCATCTATAAATATTATGGACATCTATTGCGATTGAACCTGTGACCTGCGTTAATGGAAAGGTAATTGTTCCCTTGTCTAAGCCTTTCTCAAATTGACAAAAAAGACGGATATGGACACTATACAGCAACATCTCTAAATGATGTCCAGTATTCTGTTCTAATCCAATTGGGCGTAAAGCTGAAATTAATTAATGTTCTAATCTACCCGAGATTCAAACCCTAATTTCCAATGATGTAAGAGCCCACTATTCCAGGGGGAAAATGTCCTTTGAGTCAAAATACCACTAGCCAAGCAGTGTTCCTAATCCTATACTTGTCCTGAACACTGCAGGCTCTAAATCTCTCAATAGAACAGCAGACATTCCACCCCTAACTACCACTGTGCTAGATATGTAGTTATGTAACATACTCTACCATACAGAGATTGGTACATTGGATAAAAATGTTTTTATTCACTAAACTAAGCGATGTATACTACAGCTTCAGCTGGGAATGCAGGAGTGTTGGAAAGTTAATGCTAGCTAGGGCTTCATGATTTTGCCTAAAAGTAAAATCTTGATTTTTTTTTCCTCTGAAACCTCAATTTCGATTTAGATTTTTTGGGGGGGTAAAACTACAAAAAAAAGACATTTTTTGCAAAGAGATGCAGTTCACGTAAATGTGCTAGAAAAGGGGAAACAACAGGGAAACATACAACAATACATCGTCCAAATTCTGAAACCTCGATTGTGATTGAATTTCGAATTATGAAGCCCTAGTTAATGCTTATTCATACTCCATTTTTTGGCGAGTCACGGATAACTGCGACGGGACGTTGTAGTTTTCAGTGGTCACCTTACCACCTAAAACTGGAGGCCTCTAAAGTGATCACACACAGAAGAAAAGTCTTCCAAGGTGTTGGGGAAATTAAATCAGCACTTTTGGTTGTGGACAAAACCAAGTCAGATACAACCTTGCCCTGGCCCTTTAACTCAACCACAAATGAAATGGAGCAGTTATTGAACTTGCTTGTTCTGTGGTGTATTGCACTGCACAGAGCAAGCTGCACGTTTACCTGTGTATATCCAGCAGAATATTGCCTGTTCACTGAGGATTGCTTTGCTTTTTCCGACAAATTTTAAAAGACGTTTTCTCTGCAACTCAAACGGATCCCACTGATAAAGCAGACCTGAGGATTGTAAATGCCTTGCTTTGTGAGAGTCAATTTCCAGCTACAAATTTCAAGAGGTGTTTCAAGGTCTATAAGCCCTATAGAGGTTTCTTTTTTTCATCTGCACTTATTGCCGTCTTTTTGATATACTGTATATTTCTTACCTTTGTGCAAATTAATGAAATAAAATACACTTACACTATGAAATAAAATATACATACACTATGATACAGTATACATTACTGATATTTAGCCAATCAGATGAGCACATTCTTTGCTAAACGAACATACAGATAGACAGACATCCAGACTGACACTACTGTACATGTACCTGTGTACACAGCTCAAAAAGCTCTACAAATTTTGGTAAGGCGCCAGTTACCTGACCTGTTGGAGACCTGTGCCCAGAAGGGCACTTTTCTAGTATTTAATGCAATTGCCTCTCTGTCTGCCATCATCAGGGTATGCAGCCCGGACCTGGCAGTCCACACATGATGGGACGACCTTGCTTTCCCTCACCCAAATACCCGTGGATCCAGCTTGTGAAGTACCTGAAAGCCAAATACCTGCCACGCCTGGAGAAAAGGTTTGTGTTCTATTGACTTTTCGCTGCGGAGAAACCCCTCTCAGTTCATCTGGTAAACGATGATTATGATGATGATGGTGATGATGATAAGTTTAGCGCATTGCTAGCTTTGCCCAGTAGCCTTGCCAGTGTGGAAAGAGGAGGACGCGGCTCTATGTATTTAATAACGACGGCAACACGATTGACATGTTGTGTTAATCTCGTCCGTTGTCCCACTATCACTCGATTTAACTTTTGACAAGCGCTGTACAGGGGCTGGCAGCAGGCCAGCAACAGCTGCTGTGTAAACACAAGAGCCATCTAGTAGAAGAGTTGCGACATTGCAGGATCATAAAGTGATCGCTTGAGTGCCTGAAAGAGGGACAAACCGGAATAGTCTCTCTTTCTCACAGTGCAAATAAGAGCTATTTGTAACTGTTACTGTAGAAGTATTGTACATTAGGGACCAAAGTCTCTGTAATGGTTATGTTACCAAAACACAAATTAAATAAAGAGATTTAAGATCAGAATACGCATGTATTGTTATGCAAATTACAGCAAAGCCGATAACAATGCTCGGCTGATACTTAACGGCTGGATATCCGGTTACCCGACCACCCGTTGACATTATGTACCTTTTTAAGTGTCGGCCTGTTGATCTGCTCGCCCATAAGCTGTCTGTAGCATATCTGTAGTCTGCCAGTCATCCTCCCTGTATTTCCCAGGGTTTATTCAGGCCTGAGAAACCCACAGCGCATATATATATATATATATATATATATATATATATATATATATATATATATATATATATATATATATATATATATATATATATATATATATATCTCCCCTAATCAATATGTAAATGTGATGACATTTACAGCTGAGTTGTTTATCCAAGGGCTGGCAACTAATGAATACACAGATCAAATTCCTCTTTGTGTCTGTGAATTGAGGTTTTCAAACTCAACCCTCAGTTTGATGCAAATTCTGGGGATTCGAAGCAAATGAGACAACATGGAAATAATGTAGATGTGAATATCAACTCTTGCATTACAGCCATTACCACTCCCCCTCAACCCCCACTGGAGTAAACAGCACTTTGTTTGCTTGTTTGGCTGCTAGCGCACCAGACAGTTGCGTATCAATAACACAGTGTGCAGGGATTAATGCACACTTGTCTTGCTCACACTACACACATGCACACAGCAAAACATATTTACAGTTGAATTGCAGATTTTGTAACAGTGGCACGAAACATTAGCTAATTCTTCAGGCATATTCATCAAAGCAAAGTGAAAAATCTATTCGGTTTTGTCGCTTTTACGAATTTATGTTTTCATTTTTTTGGTTTGGCATAATGCTGTGCAGGACACTTTCTCTTCAAAATAATTTGGCAATGTGTGAGGGAGTATGCACATGCATAAAGTGAAAGGCAGATTGGGTGGCAAATCGAGTGGCAAAGTGAATTTAATGTTGTCTGAAGTCATTTAATGCAATCAACTTTTCTGTTGTATGCCAAGGCCAGGATTTTTATATTTTTGCCACTTACTGTCCATAACTTCAACAGTATCGGTTGATAGCTTGTAAATCTGTTCTATTTTTGCATGCAACAACAAGCTCATTTTAAAGTAAACAAGTAACTTGGTGTTACTTACAAAGTAATGCATTACTTATTACCCATTTTGAGAGAGTAATCTCGTTAGCAAAAGTAATAATATTACAGTAATATGTAAACTAAAATTTGTTACTGCCCAACACTGATGGTATGTCACTTACGTACAGTACATACCCTCTATATATGGCTCAATCTGGCTCCCAAATTAAGTTATGTTATGCAGACTGTTGTAATGGTGTATAGAACAGCCGATAAGTCTGTATTGCATAGTGTAGGAGATTTAAAAAACAAAAAAAACAATAGTAATTGCTTGGCTACCGGTATACCCAGGACATCTTCACCAATAGAAATAATAAAGCTAGGCCAGGTTTGACTACTTATGATTGATTTAAGTTAATCTGTCCACAATCTGACTCTCTTTGATTCATCCGGGGACGTCAGTTTTTAGTGGACAGGATTTGTGTTGGTTGAAATGAGGTGATATTCTGGGCTACCCTGAGCCCAGAGTCTTCCCTGCGCCCCCTACTGCCGTAATGGCAGTAGGGGGCGCGGGGGGCGAAGACTCTGGCTTCGCCGAATCAGAGGTGGATCTGGCTCGGCATGAACCCTGGCGAGCCAATCAGAGCGCGTTTCCGCGTAAAAACAAAGGACGCAAATCAGCAGAGACCCAGTTTGTAGTTTTTCGAAGCTAGGCTAGCTAACAGGGCAATGGTACTAGGGACTACAGATACTCCAATAGGAGTTGAAATCACATCCCTGGAAAGTCAAATCCCATCGCTAGCGAATCAGAACCCTGCCCGCAACTCCAGACTCATATACAAGCCTGTAATGCTTGTAATGAGGGTGGGGAAGCCAGGTTAATTCTGGGCCAGTTTTGACTAGTCTTGGATTGCCTTGATCTGGCCCAGTCCAGCTCAGTGATGAACCCAATGACTATCTAATAAGGACAGGAAGCCAAGACACCTATGGGGGAGTCCACATTGGTTCATGGGAGGAAACAGACATGCACAGTACATTCCAGGAAGTTTGACACTTGCAAACCATGCATGCCATTGGTCTCTTGGATGGTTTGACTTCCTGGTCTGTACCTATGATAAAGAGAGAGGATAAATTACGGGGGCGTGGCGCAGGCTGGTTCCGGAGGTTTGCACATGCTCAGTGTAATCAGGAACTGCTACGGTGGAATGTACCAGCAGAGGCACTAGATACAAATCCCATAATTTGTGATGTAAATAATGAGTTCCAGAGTAGTTGTGAATTAAACAGCATCACTCTTCCCCTTTCAAACGTTTTATATCATCCACAGCACTTGAATAAACAGTATGCATGTCTCTTTGTAATTTCATAAAAATACAAGTTGAACACATGTAGGCTACTGCAATCAAAGCAAGTATCAACAATATGGAAAATCTACAAAAGAAAAATATACAAAACATTTCCATGTAGGGCATTTGTCCTTGTCTTTCAGTCTGTTATAAACAGCTTTTTCCCTCCACACAGCAGTTAAATTGACATAATATTTAAAATAAAGACAGAAGCATTATAGTATTCTCTTTGTATTATTTCAGTTCAGGTACAGTAATTCTAGCGCCTCTGCTGGTACATTCCACCATAGCAGTTCCTGTTTACACTGAGCAAGTGAAAACATCCGGCACCAGCCTGCGCCACGCCCCCGTAATTTATCCTCTCTCTTTATCATAGGTCTGTACTGCGCAAGTCTGTTTCCTCCCATGAACCAATTTGGACTCCCCCATAGGTGTCTTGGCTTCTTGTCCTTATTAGATTGTCATTGGATGAACCCAGGAAGTGCCCACACATAAACTGGGTCCCGGTGTGGCTGGTTAGAGGAATAACAGGATAACAGTTGAGAAAGGGCAGTACATCAGAGGGCATAGAGAAAGTGTTGAGTGGTTGTCACTGTGTGGGGTGTTTTGGAGGATACCTTTCAACCTTCAGTTGTAAACTATAACTCGTTGAGCTCACTGGTCAGTTGAAACTTGAAAGACAGTGGATCGTTATGGGCTGCACTTGTACACATGCACGCACAGATACTTACGCACACGCAGGCGCGCGCACACGCACGCATGCGTGCGGCTACAACTACTGGTACAAGGATAATTACACACAGACATTCTCGGTCTCTCTCTCCCTGACTCTCTTGCAGAAACACAGCAGACTATTGGCAATTTTTGCTAATCGTGTCGTGTCAACTTCTGCACTTCACCAGCCAATTATAAAGATTCACACACCCCAACTTAGAACCAACAACCAGGGTGTGCTCCGAGGATTGTACATCTATGTGGAATCCAAGGGCCAAAATTGGAAACCATTTCTCTCCTTTCTCTCCTTGTCCCCGAATGAAGTGTCCAATTTGACATAAATATTTCTGTTCATCGTTATCTGTGCAAGGCCACACTGTTAGATATCTACTGTATGTAGATTAATTAAAGGAGAATCGCACATTACACCGGCAATGCAAACTGCTTTGGAGGTAGGGGGGACCTCAAGGTGAAATGTAGAAAAGGGGGCATCTATGACAAAAATCAAGGGCATTATGGATCAATTGTCAATATTAGCGAACTCACTCAAATATGGTGGACTTCAACCACTGCAGAATTGCATGGCACGTCTTTTTTACTGTGGAAGATTCAGTGTGAACAGGCTGAATGTTATCTTTAACTATGGCGCAAATAATGCTGAGTACTGCATTAAACTATAAAGGTCGGCCATAATGGTACAGCCATGTATCCAGCCTTGTACATCACTATGGATTAATTGTGTGCAAATGTCAAGAATGTTGAGGCAAATTGACTAGATAGCCTTACTTATTTGTTGACACAGTTCTTTTTTTTTTTTACAGCCAAAATATCCAACTAGTGAATTAAAAAAAAATCAGGTCTGTGTATGGTGGGTTAACTTCAAGTTACTTTTTACTAATCTAATTGTGCTGATCTAATTAGCTTTCAGATAATGTCAAATTTTAAATTGCCCTTCTATCTTTCATGTTGAATGTATTGGAATAGCTCTCTGGAAAACACAGAAGGTCATAGAAAGTGTTATATACAGTGTTATAGTGTTGTATCTCGGAAAAAAGCAAATCGATGTTCTTTATTGAACGCGTTTTGGCAACTGAAAAACGTGGCAAGGAGGGGTCAGGAATACACTTTATTCCATCACACATCACACAGTTGCTTCTCTTCTCTTCTCTTCTCTTCTCTTCTCTTCTCTTCTCTTCTCTTCTCTTCTCTTCTCTTCTCTTCTCTTCTCTTCTCTTCTCTTCTCTTCTCTTCTCCTTCTCCTTCTCCTTCTCCTTCTCCTTCTCCTTCTCCTTCTCCTTCTCCTTCTCCTTCTCCTTCTCCTTCTCCTTCTCCTCTCCTCTCCTCTCCTCTCCTCTCCTCTCTTCTCCCTCCCCTCCCCTCCCCTCCCCTCCCCTCCCCTCCCCTCCCCTCCCCTCCCCTCCCCTCCCCTCCCCTCCTCTCCTCTCCTCTCCTCTCTTCTCTTCTCTTCTCTTCTCTTCTCTTCTCTTCTCTTCTCTTCTCTTCTCTTCTCTTCTCTTCTCTTCTCTTCTCTTCTCTTACTGCAGACATGCAGTAATGTGCAGTAATTAAATGGGTGTACCAGGCTGAGAGTTGATTCCAAAACAAAATCCGAATTGTCACATCATTGGTTTACATGTAGTAATTGTTTTATTTTTATTTTTTAAAAAGATATAAACATATATACACCGTGTGTGTCTTTTCAAAAGTACTGAACCTTTACAAAGCACTCAAAACACAGAATAATGTTGTGCGATCGATCATATTGTAACAATAATTCTAATCGTGGGTATCTCTGTTTGGAGAAAGACTAGACATTTATATTGACTATTTGACCGCAATACCGCTGTGTCTTCCGCCTTGGAATTTATTTTCCGGCAAGTAAATTAAAACACCTTCGATCGCACTTCTTGGATCATTTCCCGATGGCGAGCGTCGGTTGTGACGGCTACAGGAGTGGATGTAACATTTCCCAATTGGGGGGGTGGGGGGTGTGAGGAGAAAATGGTATGGGGGCACCCATACCATTACCATACAGGACTTTTATTAGGCAAGTAAAGGATCAATAATAACCAGTTGTTAATCAGTTGTTGTTGAAGTTTGCAACAGACACACAGCAGGCATAAAGCTAAAGGTCTGACTCAGAGAGTTTTCTGTTTTCAATGATGAAATACTGTTGGTTTAGTGGTACCACAACTGTAGTTAGTTAGTAGCAGTAGTAGTGTTTCAAATCATTTTAAAGATAAGCACTTTCATTTGAAATATCTTGGGTTGTTTTGCATGCCATCGTATTTGGTGGGGCAGACTGGGCATATGGGGGGGGGGGGGGGGGGGGGGGGGCATGCCCATGGCTAGATCCACCCCTAAAACGGCCACAATAAAACTACCACCCATAACAGATAAGGCAGGGCTGCCCAAAAGGTAGATTGTGATCTACCAATAGATCACACAGGCCATGCAGGTAGATAACATCTGAATTATGTAATTTCAAGAGTCCACACAACTAGAAAATGTAGAATAATTGTTATTTTGACCAACATTTTGCCAGTTCTTTTCCCCAATTGTGGACAAAAATGTGAAAGTTATTATCTTTGGGTGGTTTGTAAAAATAAATTCAACATCACAAACTGTCAACTGAAACCCCAAATGTGTACAGTAGATCTTGTTGAGCCGGTCATTTTGAAAGTAGCTCTCAAGTCAAAAAAGTGTGAGCACTCCTGAGATAAGGTGATCAGATTGACTGTATGGAAGAAACAGAGAGAAAAAGACAGACAGGTTGAAAGGAAATGCATTAAACTAGTGACAGGCTGATGCAACAGGATGGAAATGATCTCCTGCTCGCTGTCTCTGTTAAAACATCTAAAGTTTAACCCATTGTGTCATGATCAGATTCTAGTTTCTGATGCTAGATTCAAGTTCACAGCGCTAGATTCTAGTTCCTCATGCTAGATTCTAGTTCACAGCGCTAGATTCTAGTCCCCCACACTAGATTCCAGGGAATCGAGTCCCCCACACTAGATTCCAGTTTTTGCGCAAGGGTCCCCCACGCTAGATTCTAGTTCACAGCGCTAGATTCTAGTTCCTCATGCTAGATTCTAGTCCCCCACGCTAGATTCTAGTTCCTCTCAGTATATTGTAGTTTCTGAAGTTAGATTCCAGTTTCTGACACTAGATACTAGTTCCTGACACTAGATTCTAGTCCATGACACTAAATTCTAGTTTGTGACACTAAATTCTAGTCCCTGGCGCGAGGTTCTAGTTTTTCTGGAAAAATCTCTTTCTGTGTCAGTGTGTCACATATTTCATAGGAAGGACCCCCAGAAATATCTATTATTTAGCTGCAGAACCTCATCTGAAAACATGCTGTTCTAGGGATCCCCCAGAAGCAAAGATTTGAGTTAAAAATGTTTGCTTCCGAAATAATGTATTCAAAGATTTGTACCACATTTTCACAATTTTTCAAAAATAGCAGAACTACAAGCTCATATCGCGCCACTCGGTGGCGCGATATGAGCTTGTAGATCTGCTATTTTTCAACAGCTAAAACACCAAAACATGTTCAGTACACAAAGGGTTAATTGTGAATATCTCTAAATATTTAACACGTCATTAAATTTGCGTTAGAGAAATTTGGACCAACAGCAGTTGATTTGTCTCTTTTTAACTATTCTTGGAAACAACACAGTGGAAAAAAGCACTTGAGCCAAATGCCTAGTTTGTTTCATTCATTTGTAATCTGCAGTGCTAAATGAGCCATATCAGTCATTAAAGTGAAATAACTTAACTATCTTTACTTTTTATCTTTACTTTTTCCCCCAATGCCTTCATATTGTTGTTGTCTCCACCGTAAGGTGGGGACTATAATTTGTACCCTGTCCGTCTGTCAAAAATGCCCCTAGGGCAGTGGTTTTCAACCTTTTTCATACCAGGGCCCACTATTTATTCAGCATTTGAGCCTCAGACCATGACATTTTAACCCCACAGACTACAAAACCAAAGATATCTTTTGCTTTTGTCCACAATTCCAGGCTGGATTTCAGAAACAAAACAGTCAGATCATACAGATGATCATACTGATCAAAATGACCATTCTTCTACATTGTCTAGTTGTGTAGACTTGGGCTAATTCAGTTGATGGATATTATAACTCTTGAGAGCGTAAACATGAAACCAAATGGACCCGCAAGGGTCCATTTGGTTTCATTTTTACACTCTCAAAGAGTTACTTCTGGCTAACCAACTTTCCATCATTTAGCCTGGGGACCGCCTGGAATCCTCTCAGGGACCACTGGTGGTCCCCGGACCACCTGTTGAAAACCCCTGCACCTTGGGTGGTAGAAACCAATGTGGGACATGTAAGTAGACAGGCTTACAAACAGTAAAAGTAGTTTTGGCCTCAGTGGGGAGCAGGTTTTTCACAAAGGTTGATGTGTGCCTCATAGCAATGATGACCATCCTCTGCTCCAAGTCAGTTGTTCTTCTGTTACTTGGTGATATTGCTTTGTTCTCTTATACTTTGGTGGTTGTGTGGGTGGGTGATAATATATGATTGAAGGCAGTCCTGTAAATAATCCATCATTTTGGTTTCTTTCAACACACTAAGATCGAGTCTGACTCCTCTCCTGGCCTGAAGAAAATAAGGGTCAACACATTATCATAATTCGCACAGCGAGTTCAAAACAAGTGAAATGAGAAATGCATGTGTAACAGGGTAGGTAGTATAGCCATATAGACAACTATGCCACTAACTCTCTACCTTTTTTGAAGCAATACCTCGTGTGATTAAAATTGGACAGTAGGGCTGCAAACGAATATTCCATATTCAAAAGAATATTCGAATATTAAAATGTAAAGAATATTCGAATGTCAATTTAAGGTTCGAATTTAAAATAAATGGTAATAAAAATGCTGTGCGAATTCCCACAAGATTCTGGCCCACATAAACTAAAACAAACTAATACAAAAATAGGCTATTAAGATGATTATCAATCATTAATTTGATCTCTCAAGACTCACCCAGCTTTAATTACTTTAAAACCAGTTGTTCTTTAACAATAGTACAACATAAACATTACAGAGACAGATTTGTGACTGAACAATACTTAAAAACAGTTGTCATTTTGCATACGTACCTAAACTAGCTCTTATTTGCGCCGTTCTCATTGGAAAAAATGTATTCCCAATTGCAGTTAGGACTCAGAGAGGCTCTGTATAGTCACATGCTCCGCTCTGGTTTCTGACCCCTCAATATCGCAACTCTCCCACCATAAGGCTCTGTGTGCTACGTCACATCATTTGGAGCGACGCCCACCCCGGAAGCTGGACCCCTCCGTCTAGGCCACTGTGGGTAACAAATTAGTGCAGGTTTTCCGTTTTTGCGCAAGGGTGGACGAAAATGAAAGCCTGGGTGTCGAGGCTTGCCAATTAGTAACTATAGCTACGTTCGCACTGTTCACGTCTGATGAGTCTCTGTAGGTGTGTTTTTGCTTTTTGTCTTGTGTTGGAGAGAAAGATTGACGGCTTGATGGGGAGGGAGAGAGAGAGAGATGGTGGAGAGAGAGAGAGAGAGAGAGAGAGAGAGAGAGAGAGAGAGAGAGAGAGAGAGAGAGAGAGAGAGAGAGAGAGAGAGAGAGAGAGAGAGAGAGGGAGAGAGAGAGAGATGGTGGTGTGAGCTAGGGGGAGGAGGTCAGCAGAAAAAGAATAGGGAGAGACAGAGCGGAGTGCAGGGAGGATTGTGATGGATGCAATGTCTCTTCGGGCTCTGTTTAGAGACCTGTTAGGGGCTGTGGGCTTTATCTGTGGAGCGTGTAATAACTGTGCTGAGGAATATCAATCGACTCGCACATCCCACCGAGACTCATTCAGTATATCTTCTCATTCTCTCTCTGTCTCTGGCTTTGTTCAGTCTGCCTCTGTCTCTCTTTCCGTTTACCTGACCACAGTAATCTCTCTGTACATCTCTTGTGTCAAGCTGCAACTTCCTTGCTTTTGGTTTGCCTGACACGGATGCACGCACACACACACTCACTCATACGCGCGCACACACACACACACATGCACACGCACACACAACATCTCTGCCATGCATTCAGGCTTATAGCTTTTTCTGTCAATTTATCTCCCTGTATTGTGTATTGCCGTTCCCTTTTCTATCCAGCTATATATCTTTTTGTCAGTTTTTCCTGTTTTGTGTGTTTGTTTCTCCCTACCTGACCTTGTTTATATGGGCTGGAACAATTCGACCTTTTATGCTGTTAACTACTTCCATTTAGATTTACGAACATTGCCTGGTCATTGACTGAAAATGCTCCGCTACACGTCGCTCTGAATACTGATTTTTATTTATTTAGTTTGTTTTTGTGTTCTTCATTAAGAATTTCTTGATCATGTTTACATTTTCAGAATGTAGTTACTACTGCAAAAAAACAGCCTACTGGCACTAAAACAGAACGTGAAAGATTTGGCATCTCCCAGAGGAAAAAAATGCTTCTCAGTTTAAGCTCAGCTCTCTTGAGTAACCACGTTTATTTCTCATCACGTAAAAATCACCTATGCCTCTTTATGGCTCCTAAGATAAATACTATAGGATCCATAAATGAGGCAAAGCTGAAGTCTCTTCATTGGCTGTTGTATTTGAGAGATAAATGAGACAAAGCTGAAATCTTGCTATACTGTATACGCATATAGCAAGATTTAAATGAGATTAAAATGAGAAATAAATGTGGTTGCTCAAGGGACACTTCTGAGCTTAAACTGAAAAGCAAATTTTTCCTCTGCTGTTCCTTCGGTCTGGTGGGGACAACAATAGCTGACTTACTGAGTATAAAACATTAGCATTTTCACCCATTTTTACTACCCTTGTACTCGCAAAAAAGGACAAGCCTTGATCATCTTAATTTTGGCATTACCTGCCCATCACTGGTGGAAGAAAGGATTAACATTTGCATCATTTGTACAAGCACACAGTCACGCAAAAGCTGCATTACCCAACTCTACGAAAGGAAATAGACATAACAATAGGCCTACAAGATTTGTTCTTATGTATACTTCAGCAGCCCACTCTGTCAATGCAAGCTAGATGACAACTACACAGTTACAGGAGCAAAGAAGCGGCTGGTGTACTGTATATGTAATTATAACTCTGTTATGAAGGTGCACCGGGAGATTGTTTGGCACTATAGATGTCACAAAATAAAAACCTGCACTTGTTTTGGCACTGCGTATCCAATTAAACAGCGAGGTGGTAACATTCCAGGGATCTTTGACGCTTCTAGCCATACATCATTTGTGCATAGCTGTATTCCCATGTTTCCAGAAGGTGGCATATTGTTTTGCTGCTCACACACAGAACTGTAATCTGGGACTAGCCTACAGGAGTGCCTGTGTTTCCACAAGGTGCATGGCATACAGTAGCTACTACATATACTTCAACTGTTTCTCTGATTTTTATTGGCTCATTGATGATGATAATAATAATAATAATGGATCGCATTTTTATAGCGTTTTTCTATGCACTACGTGTATACTCAAAGAGCTTCCAATGGTCCATTCATTCATACATTGGGAACTAGAGTGGCGAACAGTCAACGCCAGCATCCCCACATTCACACCCCAGTGGTGGTAACCACTGGAGGCAAGGTGGGGTTCACTGTCTTGGATCATTGGTCGACCTGCTCTACCTCCTGAGTCACAGCCGCCCCTGTGATATACCCTATTGACCTGAATATAAGACTATGATTTTTTTCCCAATGGAAATATCCCAAAAATGGAGTAGTCTTATATTCAGGGACTATACTAGTTGACATTCAATGTTCTTTTTTCTGTAAATAGCTTTTGAAAAATGGGGGTCGTCTTATAACCGAGTCGTCTTATATTCGGGACAATACGGTATTTCAACTGACCCAGTCAAAGGACTCAAATTATTTAAACCTGAGCGTGCAATGTGTACGCAACCTTCTGGAAACCCAGTTACAGTGCTGTGTGAACAGATCTATGCACAACACAAGATGAGATAACTGTAACCGTGGCCTACACATCAATTTCACTACGTACTGCTGATGGTGAATAAACGGCAAGTATCACATAAGCGTGCTTTTGCGCCCACTGCTATTATAACGTTATCACATGCTTAATGTGTACAAAATGGTGACTTCCACATTACAGTATATGTGGAATTATAATCACATTATAAACCACAAGCTCAGTGTGTGTATTGCGGCATTGACTATAAAATATACACACACAAATGCATGCACACACACAAATGCACATGCATGCACACACACACACACACACACGGTTTCACCATGCTCCATAGCGATAATCCATAACCTAATGGGTGATTTATGGCGTGTGTAAAGTGATCCCTGCAAAGCACGCACCATTTAATAGACTCTACCACATATAGACCACAGTGGGGCGTCCGTTTCCATTAATGAACCCTTAAAAGCTTCTAGATTGTCATTTGCGTTCCCAGTTCCCTGCCTCTTCCTCTGTTCTTTATGGCTGTACGTATGCTGTCGTTCATTTTTTTGTCTTTTCTGACAATGATAGATGAGAGCCATAAAAATATGTTCAGGCATTCCCTTCGCACTTATTGCCTTTTATATGATTGTAATGGTGTCTGAGACGTGTGTTGTGGTGTGTCTATAAGAGGCACATTAGTCAAGTCCCTGGTGCCATCATGTGCCCTTAAGTAACATGCTCGCACATGCACACACACACACACACACACACACGCGCGCACACACACACACACACACACACACACACACACACACACACACACACACACACACACACACACACACACTGTTATTGAACCAATCACTCTCCAGATGTTATGCATCAACAATAGAGATGAGAAGTTTGTGTGCGTGTGTGTGTGTGTGTGTGTGTGCGCGGGCGTGCGCGTGTCACGTATTTCTTACAATTGAGTTTGTTTTGCAAGCTAATTTCTTATTGACGATGACTCATCCAGAGAGGTCATGGCCTGCAGAATGCCTTCCCGTGGCACCTGTGTGTGTGTGTGTGTGTGTGTGTGTGTGTGTGTGTGTGTGTGTGTGTGTGTGTGTGTGTGTGTGTGTGTGTGTGTGTGTGTGTGTGTGTGTGTGTGTGTGTGTGTGTGTGTGTGTGTGTGTGTGTGTGTGTGTGTGTGTGTGTGTGTGTTTCACATAAATTAGTTTGTTCCACAAGCAAGCTCATGTCAGAGCATGGACGGAAGTGTCTTATTGAAGATGACTCATCTGGGGGCACACAGTCAGCAAACATATACACATATAGATGCACACGTCGGATATCAGGTGAAGCAGAGACACATTGAAACACATACAGCCACCCACCCACCAAAGCGTGCGCGCGCACACACACACACACACACACACACACGCAGGCGCATACAAGCGCGTGCACACACACACACACACACACACACACACACACACACACACACACACACACACACACACACACACACACACACACACACACACACACACGCAAAGTAGAGGCTTGTATTAGACTGGGTCTCGATGAAGCTGTTTCAACAACATCTCAATATAACACCATCTTGAAGAGGGACTGGGGCTAATTCTTCAGGTTGTGCTTGATGCTCTGGAGAAGGCACCGGTGTTGCTTCCTGGGCTACTGGAGTGACAGCTTTAGGCTGAGATTGAAACACCTCATGTGTCCTCTTGCGGTTCATCCTTTAAACCTTTGATGCAGCTGATGATTGTGATTTCGGTCTATCAAGGAACATGAGGGGTATGTAGTTTGGATGTGTTTCATCCTCATGTTCAAACCTATGGAAATACATTGTAATTAATACTTCTATACTACTACACAAGCTTAAACACATCTCAAATCTGAATTACTTTACATTTAAACATGCTTGAGAAAGAATTATTAGTCCCAAAATGTTCTTAGTATTAAAACTCTTAGTATTAAAAAAGCTTTATAACTTCCTGTGTGTATAATACCGTAAATTCTCTAATATAGTCCTCCTTTCTATTATTTACCGTCCTCCTATTATTTTCCGGGAACGGCGTTGGATTTAACGTATATTTTCCGGCCTCCTTGTATTAGCCGGTATTTTTTTTTATTTTTTTTTTTTCTGCGAGTGTGGGATTATGCGATGCGCAGTTCAATTCTCGCTTCCTCCTCCTCCTCCTCCTCCTCCTCCTCCTCCTCCCGATTCTGCTCGCCCTTTTTTCTCTCTATAAACCACTGGTTTTAAACCAGTGGTCCGGGGACCACTGGTGGTCCTTTTAGATCTGTAGCTCTTGAGATCGTAAAATGAACACAAATGGACCCGCGAGGGTCCATTTTTACAGAGCGCACCATCGCATTCCAATGCACTTACTGTTAGTGTGAGCCGAGATGTGTACACCAATGAAGTACGGTAATCCATCCATATCTTGTTATAATCCCGGTGAATCTTCCGTTATCCATTATATCGACTGACTGACTGACTGACTGACTGACTGACTGACTGACTGACTGACTGACTGACTGACTGACTGACTGACTGACTGCCTGCCAACCATTCCTAAACATCAACTATATACCGTACGATAACTTTTTACTTTCACTTGACACAGGGGCGGATTGGCACATATTTCCCCAGCTGGTTGTTGGTTAACCAGATGTAACTCTTTGAGAGAAAACTCCCTGTAGCCTACTCCAGATGGCCAATCCGCCCCTGGCTTCATAGCTATATGTGTTGAAGCGTCAAACCTATATACAGACGCCATCTAGTGGTCTTACAAAAAACAGCAATATTTTAGACTATTGCAATGATTTAAGATTATTGGAGTATACAATATGTTTTATTCATTATGATTGGATTGAAACATTGTAATATAGGCCTCTCTTCTTATAGCAGCCTCCTTCCAATACACGCCTGGTATAAAAATCGGTTAAGTAAATAAAAGCCCCGGATTATAAAAGAGGATTTACGGTATAACAAAATCATAATTTCACATATCTACTGTATTTACACAATGCTGTTACCTCCAACTGTATACTTTCTACTATTATTATATCTTGACTTGACATTTGGTCTGAGTCCATTTGGTTCCATTTGTACACCCTCTGATTAGCACAGATTTTACAGTATATCTCGCTGGTCCCAGGGTTCACTTAAATAGACTAATGCATGTCAGGCTGGGGGGCCTTGTTGTGAAAACGTTTGGGAACCACTGATTTAAGCCATTGTTAAGTCCCCTGTTGAAAACGATATGTTGCGTTGTAGCTAAATATAAACAAACGGTACTTTAAATAAACAAGATCGTATGTATTAATAATCACGTGGTCAATAACGTTATATTTTCCACATTGTCATACAGTTACAACTACTTGGTAACCTTCAATATTTGCATTCACAAACTAACTTAAACTTACCAGTAACAGTGGAGACTGCAGACGTGAATAGGTTTTGTTGTAGGAATCCCCACCCTTCCGAATTCACCCTCTTGGCAGATGGCTTGAAGCTATTTTGTCCTTCTAACGCTATGTTACTTTCGATGGCAAATGTATAAATATTAATTTCGGATTTTTTTTTTGGTTATTGGTTTTGCAGAAGTAAAACTGTACTCTATCGGCATCATCGCTCATTGATTTCTAATGGAGCCTACGGCAAAGTTTGCCCCATGCCGGAAACAGGAAGTGACGTTTGTGGGCGTTCCTGTCTTAGGCGGTGTGTATCTATAGAAACAGTATCAATGTGTTACAGTGTGTTACATTGTGTTACATTTCCCCATTTACATTTTAAATGGGGAAATGACGTTCTTGCTTGAAATGGGCTACAATAATATTCACTTACGGGACTTTACTGGACTGTCAGACTTCTCATTTTCTCTCTTTGTCTTGCATTTTTTCTGTCTGACTCTCTTTCCTTTTACCTGACCACCATAATCTCTCTGTCTCTTGTGTCAAGTTCCAGCTTCCTTGGTTCTGTCTACGCACACATGTGCATGCGTGTGTGCGCACACACACACACATATGCACGCGTGCATGCACATGCACATACACTGCCATAGTATCAACACACACACACCACACACACACTACCTCTTTCACTTCCTGAGGACTAGCCATTTTAATTGTATAGTAGCCCTGGAGTCGGATAGGTATCAGCAGTTAACAAGGTGAAAGAATTGTTTGCACTCTCTTGAGAAGTTTCTGAATTCTTTAATGAAGTTTGTACAGTACCAGAGCAGCAGACTATGCCAAGAACAGAAGCCTTGTAGAGTTATAGCATTCTAACAAGATATAGGGAACAAGAGAGGAAGAGGGAACAAGAGGAGTGGAAAAGGGGCGGGATAAGAAAAATGTATGATGAATGACAAAGGGTTGGAGAAAGAGAAAGAACTGAGTGGGGAGTAGTATAAGCAAGAATGATGTAGATCAGGGGTTTTCAACAGGTGGTCCGGGGACCACCAGTGGTCCTTGAGAGGGTTCCAGATGTAACGCTTGAGAGTGTAAAAATGAAACCAAATGGACCCTTGCGGGTCCATTTGGTTTCATTTTTACACTCTCAAGAGTTAAAATATTCTTCGTCTGAATTAGCCGTTTTGGAATGTATGTTTTGCTTGTTTTGTTTCCCAAATTCAGCCTGGAATTGTGGACAAAAGCAAAATAAATCTTTAGATTTGGGGTCTGTGGGGCTAAAATATCCTCAAATGGTGGTCCGTGGCTCAAATCCTGAATAAATGGTGGTCCCTGGGATGAAAAAGGTTGAAAACCCTTGATGTAGATGAGAAAGAACTGAGTAAAAGGTCTGGCAATCAATTGGAATTGACAAGAGACGGGGAAAGATGTTAAAATAGGCAGAAATTATTGTGTTCACACTATAGGAACAAATAAATCGCCTGCACAATCATTTTAAAGCAAGCGACATTCATCAATTGACACTCAACACTTCTTGTCGGTGTCAGATGTGAACTCAACTTCCTTCATCACTACAGTGATGCGGTGAAGCATGAAATAGATGTTTGTGTTTTTCTTGTACCCTTTACTCTTCCCTTTGCTCCCCACAATTAAGAAAACACATGATTGGCAATAGCCAATTTCCTATGCTATTCCCCTGCCCTTTTCATCTATGCAGTGTAGCGTGAACAGCACAGGGACATTCCAGCAAACATGGCTGCTCACACTTGCCGTTTCTTAACTTTGTCTCCACCGCTAGTTTGAAACCGGCTTCAGAGTGAAGTGCAAGTGCAGTGAAGTGACCTTTGAAACGTGGATGGGTTAATTATTATAGCTATGGATTTTTCATTTTAGTTTTAGTTAGTTTTGACATTTTATTTTCTAATTCAGTTAGTTTTAGTTAGTTTTTACAGCTGGTTTGCTAGTTCTGCATCTGTGTTGTGTGCATGCTTACGTGCCTGCATGCCTGTGTGCCTGCAGCATCCATGGTTATGTCTGCCCGAGATATGGTAAAATGTCTGTTGAATAAAAACAATATCAGAACTTAATTGCGATGCTATATCAGCAAATGCATGCCGTAACGATTACTCCTCGGTAGCACTGACCTTTGTAGTCATGAAGTACTACTCGAGGAAAAGTTAAGGACTACGTCTGCTTCTTTCTTCACGCACTTTAGAAGCACTGCAGATTCAGCTTTCAAAAGCCTAGTCCCATTTAGGCTGGCTGAAAACTGTGTGCTCTGTTTGAACATGTACTGTGTGTGCATGCACATCTGCACATGTACATATGTGTTAATTGGATGAGTAACATATGATAAAGGAGGAGGACAACCATCACATTTATAGATGATTTTATGATTTATTAACAAAGGCATATTTGTCATAAGGCATATTTACAGGATATGGAAATCACTAACTCAGCCCTAACACAACACAAAACAATACTACAACTAAACTTAGCAGGAGAGAACCCTGGTGGGTGTCTCCACATCAGAGGTTTGGAGCAGAATGGCTTTTATAGTGGGTGGGACTGTGGCCATCAGTCCACCCTCTTTCCGGCAACCAATTGCAGAGGTTTATAGTTTGATTCAGAGTTTATAAGTATCAAAAGTATGTGCTGTTTAGGCCAGAAAGTGTGCTTTGCCACTCAGTAGGCATTACCTCATAACTTCTGGGTATGATGATGATTTTGTGATGTGTGAGCCCTGTATTTCACCCACGACAATAACAGCAACACAACTCTTATTAGAGGTGTTGCGACCTCATCTCCTCGTGGAAACCAACCAGTTTTGTCCTACCACAAGGTGACATCACAGTGACATTAGCGTGACAGTGTCTACCTATAAAATTAGTTTGTACGGCACGTAAGAGAAGCCTCCAGCAACGTTAGAGCGGAGGTTTGTAGTGATAGTATGTCTCGTCCCAGAGTGTACACAATGCCTTCGTGTGCAGCCATGTTGGCATTGGTCCTGGTCAGCATCGCTTCCATCCCCATGCTTTTGGTCGCGACCTCAGAGACTGTGATTGGCCTTTATGGAGAGACCATCACGTTACCCTGTCCTTACAGCCTTCAACCGGGGGAAAAACTGGAAACGCTGATTTGGTTCAAACGGAACGATGGTGATGTAAAATGTCTGTTGATAAAAGACCCTGACGTGTCCGGTGCTATCATTAATGCACCACGGGTTAACATCAGCAGCAGCTTCAGTCTCCTGATCAGCCATGGGATGCTGACTGACCAGGGTGACTATGTATGTGTCGCGATAATGGGTTTAATCAGCAGCACCAACGTGTACTCAAGTAGTCATAACATCTCTGTAGAGGTCTACAAGAAACCAGCACTCCCTGCCATCATCAACAAAGCTGAGTTCCTGGAGGAAGGCGTGCTGACGAAGTTGGGAACATGTGTGGCGAGGGATGCCAACCCCGCGGCCGATATCACATGGCAGAAGAACCGCCGCCCGTTGGTGTCAGACGGAATACACGTCAATATCACGTCCACCGTGGCAAAAGATTCCTCCACTGGACTGTCCACTACCTCCTCAACTCTCCAGTATATGGCCAATAAGCAGGATTCCGATGCACATTTCACCTGCTTGTCCAGCCACCAGCTGGGAACAGCAGAGTCCGAGTCCACCTCTCCGGTGGTCTACATAAGGCCAGCGCTCCCTGTCATCATCAACAAAGCTGAGTTCCTGGAGGAAGGCGTGCTGATGAGGTTGGGGACATGTGTGGCGAGGGATGCCAACCCCGGGGCCAATATCACATGGCAGAAGAACGGCCTGCCGTTGGTGTCAGACGGAATACACGTCAATATCACGTCCACCGTGGCAAAAGATTCCTCCACTGGACTGTCCACTACCTCCTCAACTCTCCAGTATATGGCCACCAAGCTGGACATCAACGCACATTTCACTTGCCTGTCCAACCACTATCTGGGCACAGCGGAGTCCGAGTCCACCTCTCTGGTGGTCTACAAAAGGCCAGTGCCCCCTGTCATCATCAACAAAACTGAGTCGGTGATCATCATAGTTTTGGTGGTGCTAGTCCTGCTGGCAGCGATTGGTCCCATGTATCTCTGCTGGAGCAGACGGCGAGGATCTTGGGCACCAACAGACTCAAATGCCATCACAGCCTGACCCATAGCAGTCATATGATACATCTCCAACTTTGTTCAGAAAAAATCTGGCGCTTAGACCCCAACCTGAGCAATAATATAATAAATTGTATTATTTTTTATGCTTTAGTTAAATGCAAAAACAAATATTTGTTAACGGTTCATTAAGGAGTTTTATAACTATGCCTAATAGTTATCCCAAACTTGGTGAACTGTATGGTCATGATTTATAATTGATTTATACATATTTAATGATTATGAAAAAGGTATTAATGGTTAAGCATTTGTTGATAGATAAATGTGTTATTTGGACAATATTATAAAGATGTGACAATTATTCATTTACTCATGTTATTAAATGAGGAATATTTGGAATAATGAAATAGCTTATATTAAACTCAGGTTGGTAAATGAAGAATAGTTGCAACTTTAGAATAACATTCCAATAGCATATACTGTACATTAGCTATAAACAAATAATTAACTCAAATGAGGAAGTACTGTGCCCAATTTACCTTTTATATTATGTAAAATAGAGCAGAATGAACAGTAGCATATCATATACACGGTGGAACCTGAAATACAAATAAATAAAATGAGATCGACCAGATCTGTACACTTTAAGATGAGTTAAATAGGTCTGAAAGAACATTCAAAGATGCATGCTGCTGTTTCACACTTTTACAAGCTTTTAGCATGACACTCTTGTCATGATAAAAGCTTGTCATGTTTTATTTATTTATTTTTTCTTCTTTTTTGTATCAGTCCCGATTCAGTAGTTGTTTCTACACAATACAGCTGCTGGACTTTTATAGTTGATTTATCAACTTTTTTAATCATTTTGTTTAGAATGTGGACTTTATTCAGAAATGAATCAATAATTAATCAATTAATCATTAACTTGCAGACTATCATGCCATGTAGTCACTTAGGGGTTAATGTCACTAAAATAGCCGAAAAAACACTGGCGCATGTGATGTGATGTGATCAGCCCGCCCCATAGAGTGCCATTAGTTTGGTTGTTGTTGTGCCATGTGGCTGCAGTACAATGCTAACTCACCTCTCTTCTTCATGTCGCCGCATGCATTGGGCGCGCGCGCGCGCGTGTGTGTGTGTGTGTGTGTGTGTGTGTGTGTGTGTGTGTGTGTGTGTGTGTGTGTGTGTGTGTGTGTGTGTGTGTGTGTGTGTGTGTGTGTGTGTGTGTGTGTGTGTGTGTGTGTGTGTGTGTGTGTGTGTGTGTGTGTGTGTGTGTGTGTGTGTGTGTGTGTGTGTGTGTGTGTGTCGCTACGCTCTCCCTCTTCTCCTCTCTTCTGTGTGTGTGTGTGTGTGTGGGGGGGGGGGGGGGGGGGGGGGGGGGGCGGGGGGGGGGGTCTGGGATCGTGTTTCTGTTCAGTCAAAAGCATACGATCCCAGATGATGGATAGGTCAGCCTTTTCATGCATGCTACCTTTAGATGGCGCCATCTCCACACTGGAACATGTCAGAAAGTTTTTTATTTTATTTTTAATTATAGCCAACCACCTGATCTTTAAAATGGTATAGGCATATGGGTATCTACTTGAAGCAGAAAAAAGTTATATGAAAGATAAAACTTTAACTAGTCCTGGAGGAAATGCCAGTGTGAACAACGGGGCCCTTTTGTACAATTTATATAAAAAAAAGAAAACATTATCGAGTTGGGCTATTTTTTCCCTTAAAGTGGACACCTCAAGCTGTCTTTGGATATCATTGGTTTGCACAAATTCATAACAGAGGATTTTCTATAAATCATTTCGTTACTATTGAGCCCAATGGGAACAAGACTAGCTTTTTGCCTAATCAGTTAAAGGGTTAAAAGTCCGTCAGAATTATGAACTTATAGCCCATTCTAGGGCATGCATTGGACACATCTCAAAGCTTACAGCATATCACAATGCGCTGTGTACATCTGTCATTTCTGGCTTTTTTGTAAAAATAAAAATAAACAATAGCTAAGTGATACTAATAAAATGAGAAATGCCTGTGGCATAATTTATTATGTAACCTGCCACAGATTTTGCACTTTATTGGTATGTTGAATAAAAAATATGTAAAATATAGCATCCAGAAAAGCTAATGGGTGGAACAAGGTTGAAATACAAAAATGTGATATTACTGTATTTCTAAAAGCAATTCCTCATTTACCATCAAGTTAAGTATGTGTTACTAGTTAATATACTGTAAGATATTGAGACTTGTTCTAAAGTTGCAACTATTCCTCCTTTGTTAACATAGTAAATAGTAAATGAGGAACTGTCACAACAACGCCCAAATAACACAAGTATTAACTATTAAAAAAAATGCTGAACAAATGCTAAACTAACCATTGTTCATAATCATTAAATATTTATAACATACATGATTGACATATAGTTAAGTTCTCTAATAGTTTGGGATAACTATTAGGCATGGTTATATAACTCCTTAACTTAAAGATGGAATGCCATGTTTTTTTTTTTTTTTTGTTTGTTTTTTCCACCGTAAAACATGATCATCAGGTCTTATTGTTAAGGAGCAAACAAGTGTACAGTATTTGTTAAAATTAAAGTTTAACCCATTTAGGCCTGACCTAAGGTTTTTGAAAAACCTGAAATATTTATATTTCAGCATCAAATAAAGTTAATTATGGAATACTGTACATACTGTACAGAATCCAAATATGGATTCCCGGCCTGAAATTAATGCAGGTACCCCCACCAGTAGTTTATTAAAGGACCACTTCACCACTTTTCAATGTATATCATATAATAGGCCCTCACTAATGTACATGATAAAATACCACTATTTTTTTCTACTCAGTCTGTGTCTCACAGGAGGGCTGTGGCAGTTCAGAAACTTCTTCCAATGACATCATCAATGGTGGATTCTAAGCTAATAGAAACTGCAGGCTTTCTATTCCTGAAAAGTTACAATGGAAAAAGGGCAGCCATCATTCTCCCGATAGTAAAAACATAAGTTTTTTTTTTTCTCTTTTTTTTTTCCAAAAACACATGGTTTAAAAAAAATCTGCAGAATGATGTCATTGGAAGAAGTTTCCGAACTGCCCACAGCCCTCCTGTGATACACAGACTGAGTAGAAAAAAATAGTGGTATTTTATCATGTACATTAGTGAGGACCTATTATATGAAGATACATCAAAAAGTGGTGAAGTGGTCCTTTAATTTGCTAGCTTAGCTACCAATAGCTTGCTAGCTAGTTAAGCTAGCAAATGATTTAAAAATCATTTCAATTCATGAAGCTGTTTCAACAACATCTCAATATTACACCATCTTGAAGAGGGACTTGGGCTAATTCTTCAGGCTGTGCTTGATGCTCTGGAGAAGGCACCGGTGTTGCTTCCTGGGCTATTGGAGTGACAGCTTTAGTCTGAGATTGAAACACCTCATGTGTCCTCTTGCGCTTCATCCTTTAAACCTTTGATGCAGCTGATGATTGTGATTTTGGTCTATCAGGGAACATGAGGGGTATGTAGTCTGGATGTGTTTCATCCTCATGTTCAAACCTATGGAAATACATGGTAATTAATACTTCTATACTACTACACAAGCTTAAACACATCTCAAATCCGAATTACTTTACATTTAAACATGTTTTGTAGTAGGGTTCCACAGCCTTCCGAATTCATCCTCTCGGCGGATGTCTTGAAGCTATTTTGTCCTTCCTTATTGGTTTTGCAAAAAGTAAAACGGCACTCATTGATTTCTAATGGAGCCGAAGGCAAAGTTTACCCCACGCCGGAAACAGGAAGTGATGTTTGTGGGCGTTCCTGTCTTAGGCGGTGTGTATCTGCAGTATCAATGTGTTACAGTGTGTTACATTGTGTTCTGGGCATACTGTACAGTTGAAGAATGGACCCTTCACAAGACCATATCTCATTCTTTGTCAGACGGGCATCAGGATCATCATTTCCCCATTTAAAATGGGGAAATGACGTTCTTGCTTGAAATGGGCGTCACTTTACTGGACTGTCAGACTTCTCATTTTCTCTCTTTGTCTTGCAGTTTTTCTGTCTGACTCTCTCTTTCCTTTTACCTGACCACCATAATATCTCTGTCTCTTGTGTCAAGCTCCAGCTTCCTTGGTTTTGTCTACGCACACATGTGCGTGCGTGCACACACACACACACACACACACACACACACACACACACACACACACACACACACACGTGCGTGCACATCCACATACACTGCCATAGTATCAACAGTCTGTCGCTTACTCTCACAATGTACAAGAACAGAGACAGAGAAGAGCATACACGCACATGCACGTGCGTGCGTGCGCGCGCACACACACACACACACACACACACACACACTACCTCTTTCACTTCCTGAAGACTAGCCATTTTAATTGTATAGTAGCCCAGGAGTCGGATAGACATCAGCAGTTAACAAGGTGAAAGAATTGTTTGCACTCTCTTGAGAAGTTTCTGAATTCTTTAATGAGGTTTATACAGTACCAGAGCAGCAGACTATGCCAAGAACAGAAGCCTTGTAAAGTGATAGCATTCTAACGAACTATAGGGAACAAGAGAGGAAGAGGGAACAAGAGGAGTGGAAAAGGGGCGGGATAAGACATGTATGATGAATGACAAAGGGCTGGATAAAGAGAGAGAACTGAGTGGGGAGTAGTATAAGCAAGAATACTGTAGATCAGGGGTTTTCAACCTTTTTGACACTAGGGATCACCATTTATTCAGCATTTGAGCCACAGACCACCATTCGATTACATTTTCACCCCAAAGACCAAAAACTAAAGAATTATTTTGTTTTTGTCCACAATTCAGGGCTGGATTTTGCAAACAAAACAGTGTAGACTTCTCTATTTTTAACTCTTGAGAGTGTGAAAATGAAACCAAATAGACCCGCAATGGTCCATTTGGTTTCATTTTTACACTCTCAAGAGTTACATCTGGTTAACCAACTTTCCATCATTTGGCCTGGGAACCCTATCAAGGACCACTGGTGGTCCCCAGACCACCTGTTGAAAACCCCCTCTGTAGATGGCAAAGAACTGAGTAATAGGTCTCGCAATCAGTTGGAATTGACAAGAGACGGGGAAAAAGATGTTAAAATAGGCAGGGAATATTGTGTTCACACTATAGGAACAAATAAATCACCTGCACAATCATTTTAAAGCAAGCGACATTCATCAATTGACACTCAACACTTGTTGTCGGTGTCAGATGTGAACTCAACTTCCTTCATCACTACAGTGATGCGGTGAAGCATGAAATAGATGTTTGTGTTTTTCTTGTACCCTTTACTCTTCCCTTTGCTCCCCACAATTAAGAAAACACATGATTGGCAATAGCCAATTTCCTATGCTATTCCCCTGCCCTTTTCATCTATGCAGTGTAGCGTGAACAGCACAGGGACTTTCCAGCAAACATGGCTGCTCACACTTGCCGTTTCCTAACTTTGTCTCCACCGCTAGTGTGAAACCGGCTTCAGAGTGAAGTGCAAGTGCAGTGAAGTGACCTTTGAAATGCGGATGGGTTATTATTAGGGGTGGGACTCGATTAAAAATTTTGATCTAATTAATTAGAGGCTCAATAATTAATTAATCTCAATTAATCTCATTTTAATCGCATATTATTATTTACCTGAGAAAAGTGAGAAAGCACATTTTTGAACTGAATTTATTATTATTATTATATTATGAGTGAAGCAATGAACTGAATGAGTGAAGCAATGAACTGAATACTAGGCCTGTGAATCTGTGGGTGTCCCACGATACAATTCAGTATCAATTTTCTGGGTCACGATTCGATCCAAAAACTAGATTTCTAGATTTTTTTTTTTAATTCTCGATTCAAAAAGATTCCCCAATTCCAAAGCTTTCCTCTTTTCTTTTTTTCTTCTTATTTACCAAATTCAAGTACAAACGTTAGCATTTCTCAGTCAGTCCAGTACAATAATTGACTCTGGGGCAAAATAAATAAAATACTGGTACTTGGAAGACTAGCTGGTAAGAAAGGCAGTGCCACACACACAGCGCTGATTGTTCTGGAGCATACATTTGCGTACATTTCGCAGTCATTATTATCATGCAATTTAGCGTCAGATAAACACAATGAAGTGAACTACTCTGAACTAGGCTACTATGATCAAAACGCTATCGGAGGATTTGTTTGCCCAAAGCCCACGTCAGTTGATCATCTGAGCACACACACACACACACACACACACACACACACACACACACACACACACACACACACACACACACACACACACACGGCTACAGCCAATATGAACTCGACTCCAGCTGCACTGATGAGCGCCGGTCGCCAACTCCAGTTTGTCCCTATTCAAGCCATTGAATGTCGGACACCTCAACGTCGCTCTGGTACTAGCCAGAATGCAGAAAGACTTACCCAAGCTCCCTTCTCTTCACGGGGTTAGTCCAATGGTGGCTCTTCTACATAGATTTCTACGAAACGGGGACAGTAAATACACTAGCTCCAACATGTTGGATGTGATTTGAGGCTCGAACTGCTGCGATGGTATGCACATTCTTTGTTGCATAAACTGCCTTTTTGTCCACGCTTCCATCCGTTCTTTGCTTAAATCTAAATTTGCCATCAACGGGGCCGAGTAATGCTTGCTCATCTGGTTTGTCGTTCATGTTGTGAGTTGTTTTGTTTTGTTTTTGCTGCGGGGGAAGAGAACGAGGAGGCGGACGGAGCTTTAGAGTATAGACTGAGTTACGTTTACTCCATAGAGCTAGTAGACCAATGGCGATTCTTCTACATTGACTTCAACTGCAGTTTGTCCCTATTCAGGCCATTTGAACAGCGCTCAAGCGCTCAGTTTCTGACTCCTCAATGTCGTGACTCCGGGTGGACTGCCGCTTCCGTGTGCGTTAGCATATTGGGTAGGTGTGAAACGGTGATACAGTGAGAAACGTTCCACTTCAATGGTGTGAATGGGCCATCAGTGACAAACGTTCCGTTCCAATGGTGGATAAAGAAAAGGTGCGAATAAATGCGTTATTTTTTATAACGCGCTATATTTTCTGTAATTAATTAGTCTCAATTAACGCGCTAAAGTCCCGGCCTTAGTTATTATAGCTATGGATTTTTCATTTTAGTTTAGTTTTAGTTAGTTTTGACATTTTATTTTCTAATTCAGTTAGTTTTAGTTAGTTCTTTTTCTGTAGCATCCATGGTTATGTCTGCCCGAGGAATGGTAAAATGTCTGTTGAATAAAAAATATATCAGAACTTAATTGTGATGCTATATCAGCAAATGCATGCCGTAACGATTACTCCTCGGTAGCACTGACCTTCGTGGTCATGAAGTACTACTCGAGGAAAAGTTAAGGACTACGTCTGCTTCTTTCTTCCAGCACTTTAGAAGCACTGCAGATTCAGCTTTCAAAAGCCTAGTCCCATTTAGGCTGGCTGAAAACGGTATGCTTTGTTTGAATGTGTACTGTGTGTGCATGCACATCTGCACATGTACATACAGTATGTGTTAATTGGATGAGTAACATATGATAAAGGAGGAGGACAACCATCACATTTATAGATAATTTTATGATTTATTAACAAAGGCATATTTGTCATAAGGCATATTTACAGGATATGGAAATCACTAACTCAGCCCTAACACAACATGAAACAATGCTACAACTAAACTTTGCTGGAGAGAACCCTGGTGGGTGTCTCCACATCAGAGGTTTGGAGCAGAATGGCTTTTATAGTGGGTGGGACTGTGGCCATCAGTCCACCCTCTTTCCGGCAACCAATTGCAGAGGTTTATAGTTTTATTCAGAGTTTATAAGTATCAAAAGTATGTGCTGTTTAGGCCCGAAAGTGTGCTTTTCCACTCAGTAGGCATAGCCTCATAACTTCTGGGTATGATGATGATTTTGTGATTATAGCCCTGTATTTTACCCATGACAATAACAGCAACACAACTCACTTATTAGAGCTGTAGCGACCTCATCTCCTCGTGGAAACCAACCAGTTTTGTCCTAGCACATGGTGACATCACAGTGACATCAGTGTGACAGTGTCCACCTATAAAATTAGTTTGTACGGCACGTAAGAGAAGCCTCCAGCAACGTTAGAGCGGAGGTTTGTAGTGATAGTATGTCTCGTCCCAGAGTGTACACAATGCCTTCGTGTGCAGCCATGTTGGCATTGGTCCTGGTCGGCATCGCTTCCAACCCCATGCTTTTGTTCGCGACCTCAGAGACTGTGATTGGCCTTTATGGAGAGACCATCACGGTACCCTGTCCTTTCAGCCTTCAACCGGGGGAAAAACTGGAAACGCTGCTTTGGTACAAATTGAAGGATGGTGAAAAATTATGTCTGTTGATGAAAGACCCTGACGTGTCCGGTGCTATCATTTATGCACCACGGGTTAACATCAGCAGCAGCTTCAGTCTCCTGATCAGCCATGGGATGCTGACTGACCAGGGTGACTACTTATGTGTCACGGTAATGGATTTCAACAGCAGCAACAACATGTACTCACGTAGTCATGACATCTCTGTAGAGGTCTACAAGAAACCAGCACTCCCTGCCATCATCAACAAAGCTGAGTTCCTGGAGGAAGGCGTGCTGATGAGGTTGGGAACATGTGTGGTGAGGGACGCCCACCCCGCGGCCGATATCACATGGCAGAAGAACCACCACCCGTTGGTGTCAGACGGAATATACGTCAATGTCACGTCCACCGTGGCAAAAGACTCTTCCACTGGACTGTCCACTACCTCCTCAACTCTCCAGTATATGGCCAATAAGCAGGATTCCGATGCACATTTCACCTGCTTGTCCAACCACCAGCTGGGAACAGCAGAGTCTGAGTCCACCTCTCCGGTGGTCTACATAAGGCCAGCGCTCCCTGTCATCATCAACAAAACTGAGTTCCTGCAGGAAGGCGTGCTGATGAATTTGGGAACATGCTTGGTGGGGGATGCCAACCCTGCGGCCAATATCACATGGCAGAAGAATGGCCTGCCGTTGGTGTCCGGAATACAGGTCAATATCACGTCCACCGTGGCAAAAGATTCCTCCACTGGACTGTCCACTACCTCCTCAACTCTCCAGTATATGGCCACCAAGCTGGACATCAACGCACATTTCACTTGCCTGTCCAACCACTATCTGGGCACAGCGGAGTCCGAGTCCATCTCTCTGGTGGTCTACAAAAGGCCAGCACTCCCTGTCATCATCAACAAAACTGAGTTCCTGCAGGAAGGCGTGCTGATGAATTTGGGAACATGCTTGGTGGGGGATGCCTTCCCCGCGGCCAATATCACATGGCAGAAAAACCGGCATCCATTGGTGTCCGACGGAATACAGGTCAATATCACGTCCACCGTGGCAAAAGATTCCTCCACTGGACTGTCCACTACCTCCTCAACTCTCCAATATATGGCCAATAAGCAGGATTCCGATGCACATTTCACCTGCTTGTCCAGCCACCAGCTGGGAACAGCAGAGTCCGAGTCCACCTCTCCGGTGGTCTACATAAGGCCAGCGCTCCCTGTCATCATCAACAAAGCTGAGTTCCTGGAGGAAGGCGTGCTGATGAGGTTGGGGACATGTGTGGCGAGGGATGCCAACCCCGCGGCCAATATCACATGGCAGAAGAACGGCCTGCCGTTGGTGTCCGGAATACAGGTCAATATCACGTCCACCGTGGCAAAAGATTCCTCCACTGGACTGTCCACTACCTCCTCAACTCTCCAGTATATGGCCACTAAGCTGGACATCAACGCACATTTCACTTGCCTGTCCAACCACTATCTGGGCACAGCGGAGTCCGAGTCCATCTCTCTGGTGGTCTACAAAAGGCCAGCACTCCCTGTCATCATCAACAAAACTGAGTTCCTGCAGGAAGGCGTGCTGATGAGTTTGGGAACATGCTTGGTGGGGGATGCCTTCCCTGCGGCCAAGATCACGTGGCAGAAGAACGGCCTGCCGTTGGTGTCCGACGGAATACACGTCAATGTCATATCCACTGTGTTGAAAGATCCCTCCACTAGTCAGACCATTTCAACTCTCCAGTACAATGCCAGCAAGCAGGACATCAACGCACATTTCTCCTGCCTGTCCAGCCACCAGCTGGGCACAGCGGAGTCTGAGCTGTTAACCATTCCTGTCCACTACCCAACCAGGAGGCTGAGTCTAACAGTGCTGAACCCCGAAGGTCCCATTACAGAAGGAGACAATGTGACTTTGAAGTGCCATGCGGATGGAAACCCTCCTCCTAGCAGCTACAACTTCCACCTGAAGAGCCAGAGGGTTCGTGTGGAAGACTCTGGCATTTACACCTTGACAGCTGTCACACGAGACAACACCGGAGAGTACAAGTGTTCGCTGGTTGACGAGACAGTCGAGGCTTCGCTCGACATCGCCGTGAACTACTTGGACCTGGGCCTCACCCCGACGGGCAGTGTCATGAAGATGGTTGGCGAGTCTCTGGCAGTGAAGATTGAGGTGGCGCCAAATGACGCCAAAGTGTCCTGGACCAAGGACGGCGAAAAAATTGAGGCAGCGCCCACGTTAAAAAAGCTGAGCTACCCCGACGCGGGCAGCTACGCGTGTGAAGTGTCCTCGGTGGGACTGAAACGCCGCCAGTCCTTTGACCTTGTTGTGGTAGGCTCACCTGTGAACATCAGCCTGACCCAGATTGGTGCCCACGACAACGGCATCCAGCTGGCCTGCGAGGCTCAAGGAGTCCCCCGGCCCGTCTTCACATGGAGCGTCAGCACCACGGAGCATGAGAGCTCTTACAACGAGAAGGATGGCAAGGCCACCGAAAAGGTTACCGTGGTTCCCAACGGACAGTCCATAGCTGTGACCTGCAGCGTGAGCAACAGGATGGGAGTGGATGCCAGCACCATTTTCGTGACCTTACATGGTACCGACTGGCTGAAGTTTGTGATCATCATAGTTTCGGTGGTGCTAGTCCTGCTGGCAGCGATTGGTCCCATGTATCTCTGCTGGAGCAGACGGCGAGGATCTTGGGCACCAACAGATTCAAATGTCATCACAGCCTGACCCATAGCAGTCATATGATACATCTCCACCTTTGCTCAGAAAACATCTCGCGCTTAGACCCCAACCTGAGCAATGAGGTGAAATGCTGAAACTTAACGGCCATTCCCAATGGCTTTTAAACTGTAGAATAACTAGGTACAACTAGGTAATAGATCATCCATGAACGTTTAGTTTAGTTTAGTTAGTTTATTAATTAGTTGTCTTTTTAGTTAAGGTTTAATAGCTTAACAATAACTATAACTAGGCTAGTTAATAAATCATTTGTTAAAGATTTGTTTACAATTTATGGATTTATATAACCATGCTTAATGGTTAAACAGATCATTCATAAACTGTTATCTAATGAGGTACTACTCATTAGGTACTACTACTAACTTGTTAAGCACTTCATAATATTTAGTTAAGGATTAATAACTCTGCCTTATAACAAGTTAATAGCTCCATAAACACTAGGTAGACAGTTAATGTCGTGTTAAATATCTGTTAACTATTTTGTTACAGTTATATAACCATGCCTAATAGTTAATAGATCATAAACATTACTTAATGAGTTAATTACTTGTTAAGTGTCTTATAATATTTAGGATTAATAACTATGCCATATAACTAAATAATATATAATTAATAAAACATTAGTTATAGTTATTAATGACTTGTTAAGCATTTGATATTTATAAATAATATAATATATAATAGAATACATTTCTATGCCCTAACTAGTTAATAGATTATTTGTAACGCCTTAGTTAAATGCAAAAACAAATATTTGTTAACGGTTCATTAAGGAGTTTTATAACTATGCCTAATAGTTATCCCAAACTTGTGAACTGTATTTTCATGATTTATAATTGCTTTATACATATTTAATGATTATGAACAAGCCATTGGTAAAAAGGTATTAATGGTTAAGTATTTGTTGATAGATAAATGTGTTATTTGGACAATATTATAAAGACGTGACAATTCTTCATTTACTCATGTTATTAAATGAGGATTATTTGGAATAATGAAATAGCTTAACAACATAACAAATAACAAGATTGTGCCCTACGGGGCACAGGTCTCCACCGTCCGGGCTCAAGAATTGATGATATTATTCTAATATATATAAAACACTAATGTCTTTTCTCCGGCTCAGCTATGAGATCTATGACGTCATCATTACATCACACACGGGACGGAATGACGGGACGGAATGACGGGCTACAGACACGGGCGGAATGACGGGGTGCGTTCCATAGTCACCACCTTACGGTGGAGACAACAATCATAGTCCTCCACCACCTCCACATTATAAATCATAGTCCTCCATATTATAAATCATAGTCTTAGTCAAGCTTCTCAATCTCAGGGGTCCTCCTAGAGTCTTGTACCCAGCTCTCCACCGTCTGGGCTCAGGTTTGAAGGTCTACTAGTACTAGTGTATCAACTATAACCTCGTCATGACGTCATGACGGACGGCCTGCATGCAAAGACAGACAGTCGTGGGACAGACACATTCGGGGACTGACGGGCTGCGTGTACAAACAGAGGGCGTTTTATACCCAAGACCTATGACCTTCATACCTATGACCTCATCATGACGTCATCTCAAGCTTCTCAAGCTCAGTCTTCCTCCTAGAGACCTGTACCCAGGTCTCCACCGCCTGTACTCAGGTTTGAACGTTCACTGGTACTAGTGTATCAACTACAACGTCGTCATGACGAACAGGCTGCGTGCACACAGTCGTGCGACAGACAGATTCGGGGGGACGGACGGGCCGCGCGCACGGACGGAGGGCGTTTTATAGTCCCCACCTTCGGTCATCTCAAGCTTCTCAAGCTCAGTCTTCCTCCTAGAGACCCGTACCCAGGTCTCCACCGCCCGTACTCAGGTTTGAACGTTCACTGGTACTAGTGTATCAACTACAACGTCGTCATGACGTCATGACAAACAGGCTGCGTGCACACACAGTCGTGCGACAGACAGATTCGGGGGACGGACGGGCCGCGCGCACGGACGGAGGCTGCGTGCACACACAGTCGTGCGACGGACAGATTCGGGGGGACGGACGGGCCGCGCGCACGGACGGAGGGCGTTTTATAGTCCCCACCTTCGGTGGAGACAATTAATATTCTCAAATGAGGAAGTACTGTGCCCATTTGGGGGTGGCCTGGTGGTAACATTATTGTAAATATACAATAATGTTACCACCAGTGTTGGTAATATTACATTACCTCAATTTTAAAGCAATATATTCCTATTACATATTACTGTTTGAGCAAGTGTAATATATTAATATTACTATTACATATTACTTTAAAAATGTTTTACAAAATATATATTTAGTATCACTATTAATAAAATATTGTGTAGGCCAGTGGCATACCTACAATAAAGCAAACACACCATCTAGCCAAATCCATTTGAGATCAACTTGAAAAAGGAGTTAAATGTATTCCTTGAATTCATGGAAGCCAGTAAATAATTTGAGAAATTATAGAAAATAAGTAATTCTGCAGATGTCAAGATAATTTCACATGAACACTTGCAATGAGACATATTGACAGAAAGTAATATAGAAAGTAGTGCAGTAATGGCAAAAAGAAAAGTATAATATATTCATTTTTTGTTTAGTAATGTATTTATATTACAAGTTACTGAATTTTGGTTGGTAATATATTAAGTTAGGTTGTGCACATGTCCTAACACTGGTCACCACCAGTGTTGCCAACTGGTCCATTTGGTTTTCATTTTCACACTCAAGTCTCAAGAGTTAAAAATATTCCTAATTATCCCAAGTCTACACACCTTCCAGGCAAGCATCTGGCGCATTCTAGTGCATTTTGGAAGTGCCACTAGTGCATTTTGGATTTTGGCAGTTGGCAACACTGGCCACCACACACACACACACAAGAACATACAAAACATGCATCTTTTTCTTATCCATTATTGCCTCTCACTAGACTCGCTCTCCTCCTCCTCCTCCTCACTCGAGACGCGACAGGCATGCTTCTGTTATTGCAGCAGAGGCAGAGCCATCTAATAGAACTTGCGACATTGAGGGGTCAGAAACTGAGTGCTCGAGCGCTGATCATGCAGCCTGAATGATGACCTTGTTGTCCCCCTTTTCAATAGAAGTCTATATAGAACAGCCTCCATTGGACTGGCCCCATGAAGTGTCTATGCTCTAAGCGACAGGCAGGGGGGGTGTCCCCCACTGATCCCAGGCCAGCTGGGAGCTGCATAGCGCAGCCTCTCACTGATGCAGGATATCAGGTTACAGTCAGTCACTCACACTGTTTAACTAAACTCTGTAGTACTAGGACAATTTTTATTTTTGGAAGGAGAAACACTAGTTTGCATGGCCTGGGCTGGCCTGGGCCTGCCGCTCTGGCCTGCCCTGGAGGTTTCAAAAAAAAAAAAAAAAAAATTGTACCCCATCCAGGCCACTAAGTGGCGCGGGCCACCAGCAAAAGTCCCGGTGCTCCCGATGGCCACACCGCCCATGGCATATAGTTGTAAGTTCTCTAATATTTTGGGATAACTATTAGGCATGGTTATATAACTCCTTAACTTAAAGATGGAATGCCATGTTTTTTTTTTTTTTTTTCACCGTAAAACATGATCATCAGGTCTTATTGCTATTTATGGAGCAAACAAGTGTACAGTATTTGTTAAAATTAAAGTTTAATGTAGGTACCCACACCAGTAGTTTATTAATGGACCACTTCACCACTTTTCAACGTATAATCAAATAGGTCCTCACTAATGTACATGATAAAATACCACTTTTTTTTCCCACTCAGTCTGTGTCTCACAGGAGGGCTGTGGCAGTTCAGAAACTTCTTCCAATGACATCATCAATGGTGGATTCCAAGCTAATAGCAACTGCAGGCTTTCTATTCCTGAAAAGTCGCAATGCAAAAATGGCAGCCATCGTTCTCCCGATAGTAAAAACATAAGTATTTTTTTTGCAAGAAGGCCAGGAAGAAAATCAGGAAGCAGGAAGAATACATTCCAAGGCATATAAGTCTCATTGGACCGAGGGCTGTGGCTGCAGTACTAGCTCATCATTGACTCAATATTGATTTTAAAAGTGGGGTCTCATTTGACTATCTGAATGTCTTCTGCAGTATAAAGATTGCCATTGAAGATACATATTATCCCTGTTTCATATTAACCTTGTTTTTATTGCATCAAATCTGAAGATAAATTCACCAAGTGGTTTGCTCTTTCCAAAACCATACATGACCGGATTAACAACTAGAAATGTGTGCTCTGTAGAGTGCACAATACACATGGCATAGTGTCTGCATCTGTGTTGTGTACTGTACATGCCTATGTGCCTGCATGCCTGTGTGCCTGCGTCCATGGTTATTGTCTGCCCGAGGAATGGGAAAACATCTGTTGAATAAAAACAATATCAGAACTTTGTGTGTGTGTGTGTGTGTGTGTGCGTGCGTGCGTGCATATGTGTTTGAGTGTGCGCATGCACATATGTTACATAAAAATAAAGCTAGAGGTAATTGGATGAATAACATGATAATAGAGGAGACAAATGGAGGTATGATAATGGAGGAGACCATCAAATATAAGTGATTTATATAACAAAAGTCTACCAGCTCAGTGGCCTTGTGGTTAGAGTGTCCGCCCTGAGACTGGGAGGTCGGGGTTCGATTCCCGGCCGGGTCATACCAAAGACTCTAAAAATGGGACCCAAATGCCTCCCTGCTTGGCACTCAGCATCAAGGGTTGGATTGGGGGTAAGTCCCTGCGATATACTAGCGTCATGTCCAGGGGGTGTACTTGTACATCAAGCTGCCTCACGCTATAGAAACAGGAGATAGGCTCCTGACCTATATGGGCCTCAATGGCTCAGCCAGGCCTCCTGACATCATGGCCTGGCAAGGCTACTTACTTACTTATATAACAAAAGTGAAAATAAGCCATATTTACAGGATATAAATGAACTAAAAGAAAAGGCAACTGAAGTGAACACTAACTCAGCCCTAACACAAGATAAAACAAAACTAGAACTAAACCTAGAAACACAATGATCTTAATCAAAACAAATCATGGCGGAGACGGCTGGAGGAGACATCCCTGGTGCGTGTCTGCTCATCAGAGGTTTGGAGCAGAATGGCTTTTGTAGTGTGTGGCCATCAGTCTATCCACATTCCAGCAAGCAGTTGCAGTGGCTGATCAGATCTCCACATCATCATGACACCTGGACGCGTCCACAAACTTAGCAGACAAGCTTCAAGTGATTATTAGGGACTTTAAGGAACCGTCTCTAGGACTTGGACACAAAAAGAACGTAGGCGTGGTCCGTCGTAGTTCCGCCAGAAGCCCACCATAGTTAAGAAAGCAGGTGACAGAGTCCACCCCTTCCACTGGTGTCTCTGGTTTCCATGGTGATACTCCTCAACAGTGCACCTCACTTTGTTAACAAGATGCCAAGAGCTGTGTCTGAGGCCGTGAGTTTCTGTCTCTAGGCCTTGGACACGACGAGAGCAGTAGGCGTGGTCCGTCGTTGCAGTTGCAACAGAAGCCCAACATAGTTAAGAAAGCAGGCGACGCCGACGGGATCCACTAGCATCTCTGGTTTCCATGGTGACGCTCCTCTACAGCGTAGCTCTCGTCCACGTTGTTAACACGACGCCAAAAGCTGTGTTCTGCCGTCGTAGGAGAGGGTAGGACGGCCGCGAGGATTATATATCGAGCACAGAGCGATTCATTACTGGCGTCGTAGGTCGGACGTTCTACCAATCTTAAACAGGCTATTAGCTATTAGACCGCACCCAAAGGAGCTCCAATCTGCATTGGGAAAGACAAGTACACCATAGCAAAACCAAGCCATTCTGGCCTATAGGGTGCCCATGACCTACTACAATTATAATTTTGGCATTTAGCAGACACTCTTGATCCAGAGCGACTTACAATGGTAAAAATGTAAAAATTTAATCAGGATTTACAATACAATTTACAATATACAATGAAGCACTAAAAACATACACACTATATATAATGTATATGGCTATATTAAAAATTGAATAACATTATTAATAAATACCATAAATAATTATTCACACATGGAAATTAGATATACGCAATGCTGCCAATACATAATAATAATAAATAATGGTTACAGCCATAACAACATATCTACATGTGTTTGTGCATCCATGTCTGTGCCTGTGTTTGCATGCACATGAATGCCCGTGCAGAACTGCAGATGCTGTGTACAAGATTCAACTCTCTGCATTGTCTCTTTCTTTATCTATCATCTCTCCATCACTGAGTTGCTTTGTGTCTTCAACCTTGTTAGACACAGAGCATGGCTGAGAGACAGTCACGCATCGCTCCCCCTGCCCTCCACCCTCCGTCTATCCTTTAGATAGATGCTCCCTAGGCCAGCATAATTGGCCCATTGATTGGCAACAGGTCTGACAGCGAATGTCCCTGATGAGACAAACACACTGGTGAGACGTGGTGTGTTGCTGCCTTGACCTCTGGGCACACAGAGGACGGTCGCGGAGGCAGACGGGATGGCGAGCCAGACATCTGGCATCTCGACTTGCTGGGATAACGTCTATCCAGGGAGAGACATACAGCGGAGAGAGAGAGAGAGAGAGAGAGAGAGAGAGAGAGAGAGAGAGAGAGAGACAGGAGACAGAGAGAGTGACAGATGTTGGATGCCAGCAAGGACAGCAGACAGATGGACAGCGAAATGGAGGTGAGACAGAAGACACACAACGGGCGCAGATGTGGACCCGCTCCCAAGAATAATGAAAAAGAAACGAGGCCGCGTGAAATAGAGGGAGGCAGAGTGGGACCGAAAGACAAACAAATGGACCCCAAGGAAGGGCTGTGGCGCCTTTGTTGTCGGCCACCTGCTGCTTTTGTGGCAGCAACAGGGAATCCGAAGACACAGAGTGACATAAGAAAGAGAACGCTTCCATTTTGATCATTATTCTTGTCGAGAGTTGTTTTGTTACTGTACATGTGTGAGCACCAAAATCATTGCTAGCACAGGTTTTTACAGATGTCTGCAGGATCACAGCTGCTGTCTTTCGTCTCAGGTGTAGTGTTGGATTTGTCGTGGCTGATGAGGAGACACTTTATGTGGGCACAAAGGAACCAAAATACTGATCACACAGCAGCGTCAGTTCACATAATGGCTGCATAGCAGTGTGGAAGATGAGGTCAGACAGTAAGAACAAAATCTCCTTTTAATTTTCCTCCATGTCTCCCCGTGTTATTGTTTTCATTCTGCCAATACATGGCTGCAGTCTGAAGCTACCGCTCAGGCCTCTGAGATTTCCTGGCGTTGCACAGAGGATTTCAGGCTGCCCGTGAATTTCAAATGTCACGTCCATCTGGTAATGGCTAGTAGAGGACAGTGAGGATGATAACAACGATGACGCTAATGATGATGTCCTTGTGATGTCGAGGCCGCGACAGCTCGTCAATAGCGTCGCAACAGTACAGGACACGACACAATTCGTGTAACTGGACAGTTGGTTCCCCGGATACCATCACACGGGGATGGTTAATGAAAACAGTGTTTATCATAACTCCTTGCCTGCATGGCTGTGGTAACATTTTGCAAGTGCTTTCCCATCTGACCAAAGTTTCAGAATGTCCATTTCACCCATTTCACTCCATTTCATGTGATGCGCAAGTGCAGTCTAGCCAACACCAACTCTGGACTTTTTTTGCCCTTCTTCCTGTATCGTATTGCTTCTCTCCTATGCCTGTGTGCGCGTGCGTGTGCATGTGTGTGTTGATGTGTGTATATACTATAACTAAACGTTAAAGTACTTTTTCACGGTCAGACAGAGATATGAGTCACTATGATTCACTGCAGCCAAACACGGGGAAACTATCACAGTGACGAGTTCAGGCTTAGAATGTCTTCACATTCAACACATTTTTTATAATGCTCTTCTCTCTGTGAGATTGGAAATTGGAAAAAGAGAGGCTTTTTGGTAGGCTTTTTATGCCTTTATTTGGACAGTTCAGTAGACTGAAGGAAATGGAGAGAGGGATGGTGAGTGACACGTAGCATCATGATCGGGATTCGAACCCACAAGCAATAGGTGCAGAGACGCTAAAAGATGAGCCAGCAGAGCACTATACAGGTAACATGAAACATGAACAAAGGAGGGTACAAGGCAGATGCAGATACTTACATAAAATAATTTTATGAATGGACATAGCCACTTTTTCATCACTTAAGTTTTTATTGAGAAAAGAGAAAAAATAAAATAAAAAACACAAAAAGGGCTGCATTATTCATACAAATTCAATATTCAACAAACATTTTAGAAAATCTTACAGTATAGGCTGAAGGGAAAAAAAGACATTTCTCCCATTTTTATAGAACTTTTCATCTTGTTGTAGTCTTAAGAATAAAAGTGAGTTTTTCCATATTGTAAATTTCCTCTGTAGTGGACATCCGATTGTCTTTGGCGGGTGGATCCTGTTGGTGCCAACGTCTTGTAATTCCTTTACACATTTGTCATTTGTTAGTAAGTCTTCAAGTACATTTCCTAACAGTAACAAAGGGATACACCAATATGAAAATTCCTGCTACCAATACTGACCAATACCAATACTGACATTTTAACCGATATCAATTGGTGTCATTTTTATACCTATCATAATTTACTGCGTTCACACTGATTTAGATGTGTCACCGTGGTGTGAACAGTGCTGTAGCTCTAGCTCTCTTCCTATCAACACTCCACTTTTTCTCTCTCTCTTGCTCATGCATAATTTATGCTCCATCACATGACAGAGTTGCATGCCATACTGTACATATCAGACGTACAAGCTCCCAATGTGTTGTGGATGCAATGTGTTGTGCGATTGTGCAGCTCTATGAGTGTGCATGCAGGTGCACGGGCAGGCGTGAATTGCATACAAGTATTCATTGCACAATGCACATACAAAGTATTCATTGCACACATGCATACACGTGCATGCACACACACGCACGTGAGCACACTCCCTGCTAGTTCACAGCACGCCTCTCTCCTGTAATTATGAGTACATTATCATGACAATCAACGGGTCTATTATCACTGTTATGGCTTTGGCCTCTTTGATTTCACTCTCTCGTTTTCTCTATCATCTCATCGCTTTCAGCTGTTATCACCAGCTCAGAGACCCTAATCACACCTGAGCTTGTGTCTGCCTGTGTCTTCGCCTCTGATCTGACGTCATGTGATGTTTTTTTTTTCTTCTTTTTTTTACAGTGGCTTTGGAGGGAAATAAAGGTCCACCCACGCATGGGAATGCACCAACGGCCAGCTTCCGGGAAAAAATTGCCGTCGCTTAAAATTCGAGACGCACTTCACTTTTCATTCACCACCAGTCAAAACGCCAGGTAAGTGACGTCACTTCTGAGCCGAAAGCACAAGTTGACAAAAAATATAGTTACACCCAAATAGATGCTGAACTATTGGAAAGACAGGTAGAGACAGTAGGAGTCCCTCCCTTCCATTGCAGAGTGCAAAATGGTCACAGTGATAATTTTGTGACTTAGCTTTTGATACCACACCATTCGTTTTTCTTCCAGTCGTTTATTCTTGGTCAACTGAAAAAAAGGTTTAGTCTTAGTTTAGTCTTAGTCCTATTTAGTCTTCTGAAATAGTATATAGTATATAGTCTAGTCGTAGTCAACACACAATCTGTTAGCCTGGTGTACCAGACTCCTTTTCCACGTTGAAGTTCAAATTCAACTTCAACTCTACGACTGCGTCTGCCAAGGAGCTCATCTCCACCAGTGGACGTGGCTTATGGTTGAAATACTGTCGCTGAAAAAAAACAACATTTTTGGCTCTTTAGAACAACATCCAATCAGAGATAAGGGCGCTATGAACGGGATACGTCACGGAAATTCGAGTCAAGCATGCACTATGCAGACTCAGTTGCCAGTTGAATGTTGCCAACGGCAAATGAGGGTGGTTTCCAGGCTTGTAGCGATCTGTGGCTTTGAATAACCGGATCTCCATTATATAGGTATATACAGTACATGGGCATATTGTTGTTTATGGCTGTCGCTTGACAGTCCCTCCCAGTAGCCACATAGAGAGAGGGAGAGAGAAAATGTGGTGAGGTGTCTGTAATTGGGTAGGACCGGGAGGGATGGGCAGATGCGCAGGGAGGCATTCCTGTACAGACTGGTGATGAGAGAAGCATTTGAACAGAAAGAGAGCGTGGTGATTAAAGGGAAATATGTCTGCAGTAACTGTGGGAGTCGGAACATTCAGCCCCATTTGGCTTGCCAGGGAGAAGGGAGAAGAGAGAGAGAGGGGATACGCAGTACCTGCAAATTATATGACCTGCAATTTAGGGCGGTATGTGTGTGTTGACTCAAGATTGGAGGGTGAAAAGAGAGTGGAAATGGAAAGGCGATTCAGTCGTAATGATTGACAGAGGTAAAAGCATGAGAGAGTGGAAGAAAGTCAACATGCATGAGAGAGCAACAGGCGGAGAAAGGGGGGTGGAGTGGACAGCAAGTCATTTGGGGAAGGGAAGGGGGTGTGTGGGAGTTAATGTTAGAGGGAGGGAGTCAGGCAGTGAAAGGGGAGAGTGAGTGATAGAGCGATAGCATTTGGTGGGGGCTGAAGAATCAAGCAGCCCATTAGTGTTGGGATATGTGGCTGGCTGGCTGGCTGGGGAAACTACAACGCTGTACGGTGAGGATTCTGTTTCGTAGCAGTTCTCCAAACCATGGAATCACAGCGGAATCACTTTGCGACTGTAAGACGTACGTTGCGACGGGTGGCAAAACAGTCGCGACCGTTATGAATTTGTCACGCCTGGTAGATCATCACGACCGTTTTGGGCTTCTGGCCATCGGTCGCGACCGTTTGGCAAATGGTTGTGACCGTTGGCCAAAACGGATGTGAACATTCCCTACTAAACCTAACCCCTAACCTTTAACATAAACGCAGTAAAACCTATGCCAAAACTAACCTTAACCCCCGGCCGTTATGCCAACGGTTGCAGCCGTTATGAAACGGTTGCAACATATGCCGTGGTTGCAAAATTATGTCACAGAAGTTGAAAAATAACATACATATTTGTTGCAACCGTTTTGACCGTCAGTCGCAGCCGTTTGGCCATCGGTCGCGACTGCTGGCCACCTGTTTCGATGTATGTCGCGACATGTTTCGTGACATACACATGCCTGTGCATGAGAAAGAGAGGAGTGAAATAGAGAAACAACAACTGTGTTCAGGCCTGTATGCCTGCATTTGTGTTGTCAAAGACGTTTTTTTTGTTTTTGCGTGTGTGTGAGCCTTTTTTTGTGAGAAGTATGTTTACACCTCCCTATAGCAAAGGCCCTGCTTGTGCAAACGTGCTGGAATGTGTGCCGCCATATACCTGTGTGTATTTTTCTAGTCCGTGAAGTGCATGCGTGCGTGCACACACGCACACACATGCGTGTTAGTTTTGAGTCAAGCCCACACCAGAGACCAACTCTCTGGCACTCTTCCCATCCTGTCACCATGGCAACGTGGGTTAAGGTGAATCTCATTGTTGCTGCAGTAATGATCGGAAGAGCTCACAGTGGGGTCACCGCATGCTGGGATGTCGACAGGGGACCCGGAGAACGCCTTGATGTTTATTTAGCAATATGTCTGTTATTGTAGTTGTTACTATCTGGGAGAGCGGAGGAGGAGGAGGGATAAAAAATACCATAGCACCACAGTTCTGAACATCTTTTGGATACCAGGGCAGGTCCACTATTTATTCAGCATTTGAGCCACGCACCACCATCTGAGGACATTTTAGCCCCTCAGACCCAAAAACTAAAGATTGCTTTTTTTGCTTTTTTTCCACAATACCAGGCTGGATTTGGGAAACAAAACAGGCAAACATGCAGATCAAAATGACCATTAGTCTTCTAGTTGTGTAGACTTCATCTTGTTAACCAACTTAGCTGGGGACCACTTGGAACCCTCTCAAGGACCACTGGTGGTCCTTGGATTGAAAACCACTGCTCTATAACATTGGGTCCATCTTATTTGTTGCTTCATTCATTTGCTGCTCCATTTTGCAACCATTTAGGGACTCGAACACACAACACGCTGTCAGGCGAGAGCCTATATGTGGCATGCACCTGGACCACTAAGCCAGTGGGCATATAGCCATTTTATATATATATATATATATATATATATATATATATATATATATATATATATATATATATATATATATATATATATATATATATATATATATATATATATATATATATATATATATATATACGTTGTAAAAGCGCTGATAAGAAAAAAACGTCCATCTGTTCAGTAGTTATAGCAGATTCACACTGAGTTCCTGAATACGATTGCCTGGTGTGTTCCCTCATAGCAGGATGACCGTGTGTGTGTGTGTGTCTGTCCTGTTTTTTTTTTTTTTTTTTGGTTGTTTTTTCTTTTAAGTGATAAAAATGAAAACAGTAATAAAACGAACACGACGCCAAAAGCCGCGTTCTGCCGTCGTAGGAGAGGGTATGACGGCCGCGAGGATTATATATCGAGCACAGAGCGATTCATTACTGGCGTCGTAGGTTGGACGTTCTACCAATCTTAAATAGGCTAATATTTTTTCTGAGACTGGACAAATGGAACCAAATTGACCCACTAGGGTCCATTTGGTTCACATTTGTACACTCTCAGAAAAAAAGAAAATGGGTGGAACTCCCCTTTAAGGTGATAGCTAAATAAGAGTCATAATCTGATTAATCAATGAATCAGTTAAATTAATTGATTTTTGAAAATAATCGTTAGTTGCAGCCCTACCATACTGTATAATGTATCCGTCTGCTTGTCTGCCTTTGTCTGAAGAGTGCTGAAAAAACAGACTGTGAAAAGTGTAATCAATTGGCAGGTGTGGGGTTACCATGGCAATGAATTGGCAGATCGAGGCTGGGAATTGCACAGGTGAGGGGACTTTGCCTCATTAGGTCCACTGGCAGAGCCTGACCAGAGCCTTTTGTGGTTGTTTCTAGACAACAGAGGCCGGGCACTGCACTCCCCGCGGATGCGTGGAACACGTGTGTTGAATTTGAAGTCGGTGGGGTAAACGGTTCTTGGCTTACAGTATGTCCATTACAACCCTACAGGCACAATCACAGAGGCATGGCCATTTATAGTCATTAGGGCTGCAAAGATTAACAACAATAATAATAATAATAACTTGAATTTATTTAGCACCTTTCATGATCCCAAAAATGCTTTACAATGAGCCAACGTCAATCAACAACTATATGCCATAGGCCTGAGAGAACAAGTGTCTTTTCAAGTGTCTTTTGCAGCATGGCGAATCTCTATTGGGAGAGAGTTCTACAGGGTGGAACAGGGCTGCCAACTGAACGCTCTGTCTCCAAAGGTTCGCTTGGCTGCCTTCGGGACAGAGAGGAGGTCCAAGTTGGTGGACCGCAGGTTCCGTGTCACAGGAGCTTTATAGAGGAGGTCTGAGAGGTACTGTGGAGCCAGAGCGTTTTGACATTTGTAGGTGAGAAGGAGTTTAGTTTAAGGGGAATTTCACCCATTTTCAAAATTCTAAAATGTCATTAGTATACGCTAGAGGTGCTGGGGGGGCATGATAAAAAAACGTTTCCCCATTCTGTGTTTCCTAGAAATGGAGGTCTTAGAAAATCATTAACATGGTGAAACACATCTTGATGACATCATCAATATGTATTTCACTATCTTAATGGATTTCTTTAGACGCTTCTTTTTTCTGAGAGCGTACAAATGGAACCAAATGAACCCTTTAGGGTTCATTTGGTTGCATGTGTACGCTCTGGGTGGAATGGGTTCCTGTCAAGTTCCAAATGAGTGGGACTCCCCTTTAAGGTGATAGCTAAACTCACAAGTCATAATCCGATTAATCAATGGATTAGTTAAATGAATTGATTTCAGAAACTGTTGCAGCGACAAGTATAGCGTAATGACGGCGCAGTTAGTTGCTGCGCCAAAGTTAATTCGGAACTTGACAGGAAGCCAGTGCAGTTGTTTCGGGGTGGGGGTGATGTGTTGCCAACGTTTGATGTGGGTGAGAACTCTGGCAGCTGAGTTCTGTACGTACTGCAGCCTGTCCAGGTACTTGTTCAGGGTCCCAAACAGGACTTCATTGCAGTAGTCCAGACGAGACGTGAAAAATGCATGGATGAGCATCTCTGCCACGGAGTCGGAGAGTGATGGGCGAAGCCTGGAGATGTTCTTGAGACTGTAGATGGTAGATTAATCGATGGATTGTAATCATTTCAATATTTAACTTAGTTGTCAGTTTAGTAATTGATTGATTGATTTAGTAATTGATCGGACTTATCATGGGTGTTTCCCACTTAACCATAGTTTTTCCAGCGTTATGTGTAACTAAACTAAAGAGCAGTGAGCCATCCCTGACCCTAAATGTGACAGATGACAATGACTATGTAGCGCTGTACTGGATCAGTCCAATATATGATACTTCCTCCGCTGGGTGGAACCATCAGAATAAACCTAAATACACCATGAGTTGCTTTAGTTTAAAAATGTTTGTTTCAATAGCAGCCTATTAAGCATCTAATCAAATGTATTTTTTGTTAGTTATAACACGTCTATAATATATATTTTAAGGTCATAGTTAAGAAAGTGGTGCAATCTGATTGACTATGAGAATAATCATTAGTTGCAGCCCTAATAGTCAGATTTCTATGTCACATCTAAAATTCTAAAAGCAAAGTCCCATGAATCTTAAAATAGGTTATGCAGTGATAGCCAGATTTGAGGTGATCCAGAGAATTCCACATGCAGTCTTTAAATATGCATGCAGTGTAATTGAGAAAAGGTAGTTAAACTCACACCATGGGCTAACTCCATCTCTCATCCGGACCAAAAGTGCATTTATCTGTGTCTTCCATCTGTTCAGCAGCAGGGGCCGTCTATCCAAACAGACTTCTTCCACGAGCTGGAAATTATGGACCTTGACTCAGGGGCGGATCTAGGCATGGGCATGGGGGGGGGGGGGGGGGGCAGAAAACTCTCTGAGTCAGGCCTTTAGTTTTTTTCATGACCATCATTCAAAGTCAAAGCATACCCGGTTTAATAAATATAAATGACAAAATCGATGGGAACATGATTACTTGCATGAGCAGAGCGAGTGCAAGCTAAACGATCTGTTCGCGGTCGTCGGTTGTCGAACGTTGCTCGTTGGTCGTCTCTCAAAGTACACCCTTGGTCCGGTTTTAGATGACATAATGGTGACGTAATTAAGAGATCTTTATAAGTACTCCTATAAGTATTATCTCCTGAAGGTGTCGGGGTAGGCCTACTTGTGCGCGCAAGTTTGCACTCTACCGAGTGCTGATCTAGTTTACTATGGGCACAGTTGGAGAGAAGTTGTTGAAATCCTATGCTTTGTGGCAATTGACAACACTCAGACCACTGCCATCAGAGTTTGGAAGCACTCTTTTCAGCTGCCTCCTGCTCTATGTGCAATTTCAAAAACAGGTGGTGCGCATGGGCTGTTAAGTGATATGTAACCAGTGCTCCCAAACTTCAACACTTAAAAAAGGAATCACCTGCAAGGATAGAAAGTATCTCCTAAGATGTGATTTCTATGAGACCAAAACTTTGAGGCCCGAAAGAGAAAAATCCAAGTTTTTGATACAGTTGAATGTTGGCAAGCCCGGATTTAATATTTCCCAATTGGGGGCCAAGCAAAAATGGCATGAGTGCAGCTTCAGTGCCCGTGGCGATTCGCACCACAGGCGATGAAGCCGCACCCATACCATTTTCATTTAGTGACCCACAAGATTTATATCTTGTGCAGGACTTATATTAGGCAAGTAAGCATCAATAATAACATCAGTTGTTGTTGACCTTGAGCTAAAGCTAAAGGTCGGACCCAGAGGGTTTTCTGTTTTGAATGATGAAATGGTGTTGGTTCAGTGGTTCCACAGTTTCAGTAGTGGCAGTGGTAGTCTTCAAATCATTTTAAATATAAGCAATTTGAAATAGTTTTGAAATATGGGTTGTTTAATGCCATTATGTTTGGTGGGGCAGTCAGGGCATTGCCCCCCCCCCCCCCCATTCACAGCCTCTATCCGTCCCTGAATGTTGGCGAGTTTGTCGTTGTGTAATACAGTCAGGTAGGACTTACTGTCATGGGAAATGGCACCTTGTTAGCACCTTGCGATGGACCGTACCACCCGCTTCTACCGTTATCAAGCGATAATTCCCAGTAGACTGCTTATCAGCACCATTTTATCGATGATAGCATGTTGTCTGGAGCCTACTCACTGATAAGATGACAACTGCGATCTTATCCACTGATAACAGTCAAATCTGCTTGCGGTTAGGTTTATGGGTAGGTTTAGAGTAGGGTGTAGCAATGTTTGTAGCAAAACCCTAGCCCCCTCCAACCATAACCCTAAGCCTAAATCCCCGACGCCCAACCTGGTTGAGCGTCGGGGATTAGGTTGAGGGTCGGGCATTTAGGATTAGGGTTACGGTTGGAGGGGGCTAGGGTTTTGCGTCTCAGAACAATGAGTCTGCAGAGCATGGCCATACTGAGACGAAAAAGTCCTGCTGATGACAACGTGATAACTGCGATCTTATCTACTTATGTCTGCCGTGTGAATGAGGTCCATAGCAGTATAGCACCTATTCTAAAGGAATGAGCAGAAATCACAACAGACACCGTTTGAGGAAAAGCTTGCCTTAAATGACCCACAAAGCGGAATGACTAAATCCGAAAATTATATTTCTCTGTTGGGGTTTTAAATGAAATTAGAATGACAATCACCATACACCCACTTTTTAAAAGCGGGGAATTTAACTACACAGAAATAGACAGCAGTGAAGTGAATATGCCACTTCTGAGAGCACTTACCATAATTGTGAAAGCTTAAGGGGGGAGTCTATGGTTGCAGAGACAGAGAGGGGATGCGTTGACTAAACCTTTTCAGAAGTAATTGTATTGATGGATGAGAAAAACAGTTCTGGGGGGAGGAGGGGGGATTGAGACATCTGGCATTAAGCTCAGTCCCTGCATCTAAACTTTAAATATAATGAGACTTTAAATTCCTTACACTCTTTCTATACTCTTTCACAGAACCTGTGGTTCACAGTCTTTCCCAGAGGAGATTTGCAATGCTACTAACACATGGACTTGCTTAAATACACTATATTTTCTCTCAGGTTTAACACTAGAGCAGGGGTTTTCAACCTTTTTGATCCCAGGGCCCACCGTTTATTCAGCATTTGAACCACAGACCACCATTCAATGACATTTACAACCCACAAACTTTCTTTTGGTTTTGTCCACAATTCCAGGCTGGATTTTCGAAAACAAAACAGGCAAACATACAGATCAGAAATGACCATTAATTTTCTACATTCTCTAGTTGTGTAGACTTGGGCTAATTCACATGATGAATATTTTAACTTTTGAGAGTGTAAACATGAAACCAAATGGACTCGCCAGGGTCCATTCATGTTTACGCTCTCAAAGAGTTACATCTGCCCGCAGGATGACGTAACAGCATGATGGTGACCCATCTGTCCATTCACACGTCTGTCTGAGCACACGTTTGTCCATCCACACGCCTGTTGTGTCACCCTGTTTTTACACATGTGTCTGACCATGCGTTTGTCCGTCCACATGTCTGTTACGTCACCCACAGGGTGAAGTAAACAGGATTGTAACAGCATGGTGGTGATTACCTTTTCAGGGTGGAATGTGCACATGTTCAAACCTGACCCCGGACGGTGGACTTATTGTACTTATTTGGATTCGTTCTCATTACATTGAAGTCATTTCCAACCTTTTCCACTGGAAAAAAATCACACCCATGTGAAGTGAGAGGCGCTCTTATCATCTTACAACATAAATTACAACATAATGTCTGTTTAAGCGACCCGTGCCAGTGTTTGTTTAATGCCTTCGGAAAAACAAACATTTCTCTTTATTGTCTGCCGTTTTCTAAATTAAACGAGCATCGTTGAAAAACAAACATTAAAGCTGTATATAGGAGGGGGGGCAAGCGCCCCTCGAGAAGGGCCGTTGACGTCGTCAGTCACGTTATCGTCATGCACAACGAAAGCAACGCTGACCAATATAATATATGATGAATATTACATGATATAAAATATAATAAAAGGAGGGGATTTGAGGGCTGCAGTCCCAACAGATCTGTACTGGACAAGCGCAGCTGAACCTCATTTGATCTGTGTTCGCTTGGCCTGGCGGTGGTCGGGTATCGGGTCTTCGCGGTGCCAAGGACATGGATCCCGCGAAAGCGCAGCAGCTGGCGGCCGAGTTGGAGATGGAGATGATGGCCGACATGTACAACAGGATGACCAACGTGTGCCACCGGAAGTGCGTCCCGCCGCACTACAAGGAGGCAGAGCTATCCAAGGGCGAGGCGGTGTGTCTGGACCGCTGCGTGGCCAAGTACCTGGACCTGCACGAGAGGCTGGGCCGCAAACTGACCGAGCTGTCGGCCCAGGAGGACCAGGAGGCCGCCAGGAAGGCAGGCGCTGGCTAGAATCTGAGTCTGAAGGGAGAAGAATGGAGGGCTCTGAGAGTGTCCCATTACCAGGGGTGCCAACATGGTTTTTGACTTGAGGTGCATTTGGAACAGAGGCGTATCCTCTTGAAGGCTACGAGGGCTGTAGCCCAGAGGTTTTTCAACCTTTTTGGCACCAGGCAGGGCCCACCATTTATTCGGCATTTGAGGACATTTTAGCCACACAGACCCCACAACTAAAGATTTGCTTCTGTCCACAATACCAGGCCGGATTTGATAAAGAAAACAGTCAAACATGCAGACCAAAATGACCATGAATCTAGTTGTTGATGAATATTTTAACTCTTGAGAGTGTAAAAATGAAACCAAATGGACCCGAAAGGGTCCATTTGGTTTCATTTTTATGTTCTCAAGAGTTGTATCTGGTTAACCAACTTAGCTGAGGCCCACTCAAGGATCATTGGTACCCGGACCCCTGGTTGAAAACCACTGTGTAGCCTATACAAATCTCAGTCTAGCTTACCCTGATTCAAGAGAAAGAAAGAGATCACATTTTCAACTTAGAACAACATGGGGAGACAACAGGGGTGCTCCATTCAAAGCGGGGTGCGGGGAGACAGTTCTCTGTTCTCACTGTAGATGCAAATACAATAGGTTTGTTTTCTAAGTAGAACTAGGGGGGTGGGTTAAGTGAAGTAAGTGTAGCAGTTTGAAGGTATTGGCCCCCGAGTTTACCTATTTTACAGTCATTCATTATTGAACTAGCCTAGAAAATAAAAGTAGATGCAATATACTTGCATATTGTCTTTATCATTCTACTGTACTACTGGTACTATAATGTGAGTAGCTACAGTAGGGACTGGGGGTCGCTACAGTTTATTGTCAATACAATCACACATACTGTACATCCCATTTTGGCCGATCACAATTCGCGTCCTTGTGTCTTTGGTGTTTGTGTTTAATGGTTTGTATTTTCACAATCACTCAAAAAATGTATTTTCAATGGCATTAAATGTTTGTGTTAGGACAGTGTTTGGCTTACGCACAACCTCAAAGCTGGAGATGGTTCCCCTCCCCTCACCACTGAGGGGAGTCCTAACATTCAGATCTGGCCGTAGAAAAAAGAAAATCACACCTGTGTGCAGTGATCATACATCATGATGTACAGGAAAGATAAAAAAGCCAGTCTGCTTGTCCACATGACATAAATTCTCCATTCATTGTCATTTGCATTTAATGTTAGTCCCTCAGAAATCACACTTGTGGCCCAGACAGCGAACAGCAAATTTGCGACCACAAACAGTAGTAATGGTTGCGACTGTCAGCAAACCCGGCGACCGTTTTACTATCCGTTGGCCGTCTTACTATGGGCCGCGGCCGATAGGCCATCGTCTGCGTACATCAAAACATAAGATAAGAACATGTTCAGTAACTAAACCTACATTCCTTCATTCAGCTGGCAGCATTTCCATGTAATTCTGGAAACCTCGCTCTCTGCTAATGTCTTGTCCTGCCTGATTTATTGTGTTTTGCTCTAATCTCTTGCTCAGGTTTTATCTTTGGCAGAATTTGCTTGTAAATACAAACGTGGACAAATTGCTCTCCACAAATTATTTGCTAACTGATTCATTGTGTTTTATCTGTATTTGTTTTTTATTTTATTTTTTATCTCAGATGGTCTTGTATAATCTTAAAGTGGCACTATGTTATTTTCTTTTAATGAAATGTAACTTTGTGTTGTGCCATGATTGGATGTTTTCCACTCGCTGTATCTTTTAGAAACAAATTGAGAGTGTTTAACCGCATTTTCCTCTGAATTGAGGTGATCATACAAAACATCAATAAAAAAGGCTTGTGGCTGAAAAGCTTGGCCTGACAGACCTAATTAATCTTAGCCTTGGCAGGGAAATAAACGCGACATAACGTACACAATCAGGATGGTTGTATATTGTCTCAATGGGGTCTGCCTGTCTGCCTGCCTGCCCGTCTGCCCGTCCGTCCACCCACATGTCTGTCCACATGTCCGTCTGTCTGTGCGGATGGACAGTATTCAAGGGTGGCACAGGTAGACAAGGATCTATAATTTATTAGCCTGAGCTCTACCCAAGGCCTTATATCAAATTGATTTCATCTCTGACTTGTGCTTTCTCTGATGTAAGTGTAATGATTTGTGCCGAGCTGGCATCGAACCGACTTTGGCGACCGACCTGAGGCTGGTTGTCAGAGTTGTTGTAGCCATGCAGTTGTCAGATTGTTGTAGCCAGGAATGGGGGGGGGGAATTTTATTATTTCCCAACAAAATCCATAAGGTATATTAATGGCACAGTAAAATGTTGAAAGTGGGTGGTATTCCAGTTTAAGTCTCACCCTTTATGTTGCATCCCTTCACATGGAGCATATTATTTTCAGGCCATGCGACTACATATTAAAGCTGCATTGTAATGCATCTTCAAGTGCAAGTACTATAGGCTGGTACTATGTGTGTGGTTATATTTACACTATTTGCATGTGTCACATTGGATACAGTGAACTCCGAATTACCCACATAATAATACGGATGCATAAAAAATCACTGTTGCATAAAAAATCACTGTTGGTCTTGCATGCGGGTACAATACCTGTTGCCAGGCCTGGAATTCGGTGTTGTCTAGTTTGGACAAGAACAAGACGGTCATTAAATAAAATTGGAATTGAAATATATGGGTTAAGGATAATTTTAAAGTCACTGGATTGCTTTTAAAGATGAGGACTTAGGGGAGTTACGAATAACAAAAGACACCGGTGTTTACATGAAGAGAGACAGTCAGTGCAGTCACTAAAGTGTGAATAATGGATCATGTACTTGCAAACACAATGCACTTCACCTGTAATACTCCATCACTCATCGTACCACCGAGACTATTAACGTGAAAATACCGTAGATCGATCTATCCATCCGACAGCCTCGCCGACTAACTGGGGCAACACACACACACACGATGCAAAGGAGTTGCGGGAGGTGGAGCCATACATAACGGAACAAATCCTGGTCGTCAGGTAAAATATGGAGCTGCGTCAAAAGGCCCATGCAGCGACATGTTTATATGTTGGGCTGGAGAACCGCAACGTGTCCATCAATTACTCTGTCAGTCGGCTCTCGTGTGTTATTTTCTCTGGCTCTTTCCTTTTCCTCAATCATCCCTGCGCCCCGCCCACCCCCCACCCATTCACACAAGCCCTGTTTTGTCTATTTTACCCTCCTTCTCCGCCTCCAATGAGAGCTCAGCCGTGGGTTCAATAAATAAAATGACGGCAGGCTAAGGCATGTGACTTCAAGCCCATCAGCTCTCTTCTTTGTTCCTTCCTCTCTTATTTTTATTCCACGCCCTCCCTGCGTTGTGTATTCCATTCCAACAATAATAGGATGATTGATTCCTCTATCGAATGTTGATGTCCATCACTGACTAAAGGGCGTTTCACACGGTGAGTAATAAATCGCACTTAATTCATTTTCAACAGGACCGTGCCTGCGCCTATTTTTTTTTTCTCATTGTAGACTGGCTAGTTGTACTGTTAGAATTGTTTTGTTCAAAATAGTACAACTTAACGGACAGTCTAGAAGCCTTCTGGATTTGTTTACCGGTAATTTCAGCACAGCCCACTACTGATACAGTATAGGGACAGCCCTATTTTTCCTAAAAAAAAAACCAAATATATATATATATATATATATATATATATATATATATATATATATATATATATATATATATATATATATATATATATATATATATATATATATATATATATATATATATATATATATATATATATATATATATCTCCACATGTGGCATTGGGTTGGCAGTAAGTGGGTACACTTCTTTTGCAAAATGATAATGAAAGTCGTGCATTAGAGCCCGTTTTTTACCTTGCAGGTTTTATTCTGATGCCTTTGAAATTGACCCCCTCTGTAAACAGCTTTTGGCTCCACACGTCTCAAGATTTGCCATTTACCGCGGTTAGAGAATTCCAGTCATTTGACTGGACTTCCCTGAAAATATAAAGGTTGTATCACTGATGTAATCTTTCATTTTGCTGGTGCTGAGTGAAATTGAAATGATTTATTTGCTCGTGCAGAGGTGATTCAAAATGAATGGGGAAATGAGAAATGAATTCCGCTAGATATGATGTAACTTAGATATCAAAACATTCAAGCCCTTTGAAACACATATAAGGGAAATGCAGGTATATATAATGAGCAGATCGGTAACAAACCTCAAGTTGGTGCAATCTCTTGGTCAATAAGGGACCACCTTATGTACCTTATAGCAATCTCAAAAGTCTGCCTACATAAATCGATGCATGATGCGAGACCCTTATACAGTTAAAGGCATGTTCTCTTGTTTCCTGTTTATAAATGTTACTTTTCTAGTCTCATCTGGTTTTCATAGAAACCAATGGGGATAGATTGCCATAGATTACCTTGTAAACCATAGAACAGTGCAGACTGCAGACAGACCAGCATGTTGCTTAGCCTTCACTTCTCTGTTTAGCCCTGGTGCCATGTAGAAGGTGAGAGCTATAGATCCATGATAGATTGTGTTTGTCCATGACAGGGTTTAGTGTGTGGGTGTGTATGCGTCTTATGCACATTATGTCCACATAATTAAACCAATTTACCAAATCAGGGAGAAAGAACCGTCAATCCTTGAGGATTGGTTGGTGCTTTGGTTTTTTTGTGGGGATCTATTTAATTTAAACAATTTGTGGTCACACTTGCGGAATGAGGGGCATTCATGCATTCATTTATTACCATCATTACCATCAATGGAAACAAAACAAAACAAAGTAAAACTTTCGTTTCAACATTCAACGTTTCAACACTTTGTATTGAAACAAAACAGGCTTCATACATGAATGGTCTAGAATAGTATAGCTCAAGTGTCAAGTGGAAAGATGGTGCAGGTATAGGTAGACTCAGCAGATAGCTTGATGTTGCACCTGTAAAGATTTATTCACACCACTATTTTATACAGTCGGTGCTCCAGCTCAAATAACAAAAAGATTCGACAAACAATAACTCAAACTGACCCTGAGCTGCAGCGTTGACGTCCCAAACTTCAGCGTACCATAAATCAAACAAAAGGCCCATCGGCAGCGCACATCTAACCCTTTCGCCCTGGTGCTCTTGTGGTCGATAGTTGAGTGCCTGCTGGTGCAGCACCTTGAACCCTTCAGCGCCGACCCTGGCGAGGAAGATATGCACAAGACAAAGGAGCGAAGTGGGAGGGAGACAGAAGAAAAGGATGGAGTGCATCGAGAGAGGAACATTGATGGAGGTTTTTGTTCGAAAATAGAGAATATGGAGAGGCTAAATGACTAGACAAATGACTAGCCCGAAGGGTATATGAGCAAAAGAAATTCTACAATAAACAAGCACTTCTTTTTCCTCCACTTTCGCTCTCCCTCGTTCTCGCTTTTGTGCTCCTTTGCTTGTTAAGACTCACATGCACATGCACGCTGTTATTGAAATCTGAAATCTGCACAGATAATGCCATTAAATAACACACAACTATTTATATATTATATACTATATATAATATACTTTCATACTTTCGAAGTATATTTGAGAGAAAGCAAAAGCATTTTGCGACCAACAGCCGACCGGCTGCTAGGAAATGAATCATGACCGATTGTGCAAATTGTGTCCCGAACGTCGTTATAAATCGCCTTCTAGTTCATATTCAACGGGACCAGTGTTTTGTGATGAGAAAATGCCACGTGATAAAGCAAGCGCGTTTTGTTTGTTGTGCGCAATTTATTTTAGACCTCAAGCCTGTGAGCTTTTTCTTCCCTAGCTATGCAATTCTTGTCTGTCAGCACCAGTGTTGGTCAATATTACTTAGGAGTAAAAAAACAAGTAACTTCTTTACTTTACTCGTTACCCCTTAGACAAAGTAATATCATTACTTTACTTATTACTGGAATCGAAGAGTAATATATTACATATTACATTATTACTTTCCTGAAAACAAAGCCAACAAAATCCGACATTGTAAATGTCTTCTTAGATGAAAAAATAAAAATAAAAGGAGCAGAGAGAAGCAATGAGAACATTTTAACCTTGAATCACAAAACAGACCTGCAAATAACACTTGCACAATTCACAATTGTTTTTAAAGACAGTTGAGGTCTTGTATTTAAAAATAAAATACAAAATAAAGCAGCAAGCAATTTGTAGTGTACATGACTGCGCGCAGGATGCAGCGTGTGGACTGGATCTAGAATCTAGTGCACATCTCTGTTGTTACAGTACCTGTCGATAGCTTGTAAATCTGTTCTATTTTTGCATGAAACAACAAGCTCATTTTAAACAAGTAACTTGGCGTTACTTGCAAAGTAATGCGTTACTTATTACCCATTTTTGCAGAGTAATCTCGTTACTTTACTTTTTGGAGCAAAAGTAATAATATTACAGTAATATGTAATCTAAAATTAGTTACTGCCCAACACTGGTCAGCACTGAGTGGCACAGTGGAATCGGCGCAATAATGCACGCGTTTCAGACTCCCTGTCTGTAAAGCCCTTTATCAAGGGAACACTCATAATATATCACTTGTCTATTACAAGACTATCTGTGACGATATCTGCTCTTCTAGTGCTTTCACAAGTTCAAAATGTGTACAAAATCAATTGAAAAGAGCAGATCTACAGCTATTCTGCTATTTTCAAATGGCTGACATGCATCTGCTATTTTCAAATGGTGAAATGTATAGGGTGAAAGTGGTTAATTTGTGTTTTGAGTCAACCAGTGCTATAGTTGACACAGTGGGCATGAACAGAAAGTTCTTTGACGTGATGAAATCATGATATCCACTTCAAGTAGAAATGAAATAAAGCAAGGCTTCACTTTCACTGGACGAAATGAGTGGGATTTGCAGTATGCCAAGTGCCCCCACCCTGCCTCTAGTCCTCCTCCACCACCACTACCTCTTTCATGCACGCACGCACACACACACACACACACACGCGTGAATACACACACACACGCTTTGCACAGAATTTAATATTGGGTTTTTGGAGTGAAGATAATGTTACGGTTCAGCATGATGTAACACTCAACAAAGGAAAGGTTTCCTCTCTCACCCAGCATGTCTCCCCTCTGCTTCAAAGACTGAGTGCGTGTGCGTGTGCGTGTGTGTGTGTGTGTGTGTGTGCGTGTGTGTGTGCGTGTGTGCGTTCGTGCGTGTGTGTGTCTTGAATGGGCCCACATAACTCTACAGGTGCCACCAACAAAAATGTCGGTTGGTGTCTCTGTCCATTACAGAGACCCGCAAGTGCCTGGTTCCTGCCTGGCCACTTTTCTGTCATTGAAGATGAATTACCAGGCGCGTCACTCACTTCCTGTGTGAAAAGTCCCACTGTGCGAGCTGAAACACTTTAAGCAATCTTTGCCACCCGTTTATCAAAGCCCTAAATGGCAAGCTATAACCCGGAGACTGTTGTATAAGCCATTCGAGCCATTTATCTGATTCTATTATGTTACTTACTGCAGAACATTGTCAATCAAGGCGAAGGTTGCCAGAGACGACTCAGGTGGACTCAACTACAAAACGTACTACCATTGGGGTGTCTACCTTACCTTTACCTTATTTTGACCCATGTGAAACCTGGATTTACCTGTCCTTGGTGCACAAACTCATTAGATATTCTAACTCTTGAAATATATATTTCCACATATATTATTTCTACTTGAAATGTGTTCTTGTAGACCTAATCGAAAATGTGAACGTGTAACAGACAAAATCGCAACAGTGAAAAGTGAGGAGGGTTCTTATCATCTTTCATCATCGATCACAACATAACATTTCTTTAAGTGACTGGTGATAATATTTGTTTAAAGCCACAAAACAAACATTCATTTCTCTTCATAGTCTATGGCATTTCTAAAACCAACATTGTCGAAAAACAAACATTAAAGCTGTATAGGGCCTAGCACCTCTAAAAAAAACTACTGTGCAATGTTTAAAACATAATCAGAACCCATTCCTACAGATGGTGAAAGGGTGTTGTTGCTTAGAGAGTAGCCTCCATACTCAGGCTTTCAGTTTTGTCTGCACTGCACTGAAAGCTTTGAGTAATTCATCAGAAAGGCCTAGAGGTGGGAGTCTATCCTTCTGGGTGGCTCCAAATGATGTGATGTAGTGCCGCACTGGAGGAGAGAGGAGGGGCCGGGGGTTGACGGACAGATCGGCAAGATCCAATCAGGATAGGGCGCAAATCTGAAATGCGATCCCACATCTGTAGGCCACGTCAGCTCTTAGTAACCGCGAGTGTTTTCGGAGTTTACAGTAACACTGACGTGCAACACACCAAAAGGTTACTATACCTGCATGTATGCTGCCATATTAACAGAAACTAAAGATCTTGAGGGCATCTTGGAACTCCACATACACACACATACTACATATTCATATCACACACATGTGCACAACTATAGAACGGCCTATCAAATCATTTCTAAGATGAAAAACGAAACAAAAAATGTTGTATCCTGCCGTTTTCTACATCTTGCTAATTAGATATTGCATGATAATATTGTGTTTGATGTCATGATTTGTCACGACCGGAGTTGGCTTTGTCCGTGGCGCAATCATGTTTTTATTAACCATTTTTGAAAGGTCTACAAGGAAAATGAACGAGGATTATGTTTCTGGAACATGGGTGACGTCATGAAAGGGGCGGGTCTGCGCAGCTTTATACAGTATATACAGTGTAGTGTGACAGATATAACCACGTGTACACAGACACACACACAGGCCTTCACACATACAGACATTGATAATCTCTCAGTACACTAGCACACAGTCACAGCCCAGTGGGAGGCCTGGAAAGTACCATGGGACAGTATACTGTAGCTCCCCTCTCTGGCTGGAGGAGACAATAGGCTATTATATTATGCAAATTTACCCTCCGTTTGTTGGACTGCTGGTGATGATTAATTGCCCTCTAGTAAATGAAAAGCGAAGAGATTCAGAGGCATGATGCGATGCGCGGTACTAACACACACTGACTCACACGCACGCCTGCACGCATACAACACCCACACACCGTGTTACCAGAATGACGCAGGAAATGTTGATGAGGGTTTGACCTAACCGTTGGTTATGACATTATGATCATATTACACAAGATAAACCCAAAGATGGAGAAAGGACAGAACGGGTGTACTAATAATACCTTAATGGGATATTAACTCAGTGACTCCTAATATATCTACATGCCTGTATATGTTTACACATACAGCGTTTACATATTTATTTACATATACAGCCTATATATGTTTAATATACAGCGATTTCTTGTTATTTATTACACCTGGCCACAAAAGATCATGCCGTGATTGAATGTGATACGATTGTTATGTCAAATAACCTTTCAACACCTTGTAAGTGCCGAGGTTGACATGTCTTTCATAACTCCTCGCTTCCCCCCTTCATTCCCGAGAAAATTGTAGAATGTAGTTGACAATAGAAGCACTTTTTCTCTTTCGTATTTGCAATGATTGCTTATTTCTATGGCAAATTCTGCGTGCACTTAAGTATGCAGTTTCCAAGTGAATGCCTGAAAGGTACCAAACCTTCAATTGGGTGGGCAGGATGCATGTTTGGGTCCACTCCACCCCCCTGCTCGCCTCTAGATGCGCCTATTACACATTGGGCACATGCCCCAGACAAGCCCTGCACACACACACACACACACACACACACACACACACACACACACACACACACACACACACACACACACACACACACACACACACACACACACACACAATCAACATCACCACGCATGTCATGATTTGCCCGCAATTTTCTCCGCAGGTCAGGCAGGGAGTGGAGGTCGGTCATTGGGAGAATGCCTGCCGTCGTCCATGTCCACCATCGCTGGGAACGACTCTTGGACCTTCTTTGTTGCTTGCTGTCGTTTATTCATGAGATTGCTCTGGCACAGGTGAGAGTTTCAAGTTTTGTCTGGCTGATGGCAGACAGTGCTTCAAAAAGACTTTAAGGCGGCCCTTGTAGTAGCTCTTTTTTCCGCCAGCATTACGCGTTATTTAGTTGGCCGTAGTCCGTAGAGTACTTGGCAGGGCAAAATGCTCTCTCTCTAGGGTTGGTGTTTTTTGTCAACCTATGGGTCCCCCCGTTAGGGGTCCCCAACGGCCGGCCGGCGTTTCCACCGGCCAGTGATGGGAGAAGGAAGCAACCATCGGCAGCCCCCCTCAAAATCAGTCTCTGAGCCAAAACTTCACAATTACCCTGCTCTGTAACCGTCAAAAGTGTGTTCTTACATCCTCCATTTTAGCAATGGGTTTGTTATTGCTAATATCTTTCACATTTTTGCCCTGCTACACAGTTTGAAGGCAGATATTTGGCCAAATTATATAGGACCGTGCCAGAACCGTCCCAAATGGTCTAAATTACCCGGCAAATTACCGGTTTCCACTGCGTATACAGGACCCCATTTCATTTTAAGAACGCATGGCTGATAAAGCCTAACGCCACTGGGCATGAAAAATCTTTTAAAAATTGTTCATCTACCACGTGTATTTTACCCACTACTGCTTCGTTTGAATTTTGGTTCTCTTCATAATTCCTCTTAACATCCTACCAAGACAGACCATGGTTCTTCTGAAGGCAGTGGATTGTGGAATAGCTCCAGGTTTGTAATGTGCCATCTGTATGGAGTCCATCGTTCTGCCCCCGTATAGAGCATCAGGTGCTGCACTTTTTTTTTTCTTTTTTAATTTTTCTTCAAGTCCCCTAACGGCTTGGCTTGGCGGGTTTCAGCACATACCCACAACCTGCACTGAATACCAAGCGAGAGAGCGCTCAACTTTTTAATAGTCATATTGTAAGAGAAGATGTCTTATGTTTTATTGAACAGACACTACTGTAGATGAGAGATGACAGGCTTATTACTCTACACAGCGTTCACAGAGTCGGGTTCTATAGGCAGGTAAAAGTATCGGCCTCATTGCTGAGCCTGTCACGCAGGGGCGGATCTAGGCATGGGCATGGGGGGGGGGGGGGCAATGCCCCCCTAAATGCCCCCCAGATTGCCCCACCAAACATGATGACATGCAAAACAACACAAGATATTTCAGTGCTTATATTTTAAAGTATTTGAAACACTACTATACTGCTACTAAATAACTACAATCGTCTCACCACTAAACCAATAGCATTTCATCATTGAAAACAGAAAACTGTAAGAGTCAAACCTTTAGCTTAACAGTTTGCATGCTGCGTGTCTGTTGCAACTTCAACAACAACTGATGTTATTATTGATGATTTACTTGTCCAATAAAAGTCCTGTAACTGAAAATGGTAAGCCGCACCCATACAATTTTCTCCTGCCCCCCCCCAATTGGGAAATGTTAAATCCGCCCCTGCTGTCACGACGAGGAAGTATCAGGTTCGATCCTTGTATCTGACAAAAAATATGTCACTTTGCCAAATGTGAGGTTATTGCAGGACATTTCACTGGCATCTGCCAAATGCACAGTGCACGCACCCACGCACACACACACACACACACACACACACACACTCACACAAGGCAACATTATTTCATCCCTGCCCGAGGATCTAATAAAGTCACTCTTTCTGATTTATTACCAGTGTTGTTATTCCTAATCTTATTCTATATTTGTCTGAGGTTTGTGATTTATGCTTCTTCAAACCTCTGACCATATAATTTCCTTTTCTGATAACTGCTGCTGCTTATTGAGTTATGGTGATGCTTTTTCTACCAGACAATATTAGTTCTGAAATAAAAGATGGACCGAGTTGTACAGTCATAATTTCCTGCATATGGCTGCAATAAAAGCTATATGCAACACGCGCGGTCAAAAAGAAAGGAAGTGATTGACGCCAAACGCCCCACTCACTTTGCAAGCGATGCTTTTATTTACAATGCAGTGCCTGCTCAAAGCTCAACCCTGCAGGTCCCAGCTTTGGAATGTACTAGTGTTATTGCATTTGAAAGAGATGAATGGTGAATTAAGAGGCAAGCTAGATGCTGGGGAAAAAAAGAAAAGGAAAATGTCACCAGTAGCATGGAAGCAAGTAATAACATTATTCATAGTCTTTCAAAAAATGTTTCAATAGAGGAATTTTATCTTCTGGGATCATGCTGACTAAAAATCAATTAATCACAGTGCTACGCTTTGCCTGTCAGAAATAAGAGGTCAGTCGGCATGCACTGTGTCGTTTCACTGCACTTTCTCCCTCTCAGAGTTCCTACCATCTCCACCATGCTACAGCCAGTACCGCTGGTATTCAGGCCCAAATAAGCTTGCCGCCAAGCGTGCATCGGAACCATATTCAAATAGGTCACCGATTTCAGTGTAGCGCAACACAGAAACTCCCTATAGCAGGCGTGTTTCAACAGGTGGTCTGGGGACCACCAGTGGTCCCTGAGAGTATTCCAGGTGGTCACCCGGGCTAAATGATGGAAAGTTTGTTAACCAGATGTAACTCTTTGAGACCATAAAAATGATGTAAATCATGTTTACACTCTCAAGAATAAAAATATTCACCATGTGATTTAGCCCAAGTCTAAACAACTAGAGAATGTAGAAGAGTTAATGGTCATTTAGATCTGTATGTTTGACTGTTGTGTTTTCTCCGAAATCCAGCCTGGAGTTGTGGACAAAAGCAAAAGAAATCTTTAGTTTTGGGGTCTGTGGGGCTAAAATGTAATCAAAAATGGTGGTCGGTGGCTCAAATTCTGAATAAATGGTGGGCCCTGGTATGAAAAAGGTTGAAAACCACTGCCCTATAGTGTTTTTGGTCGTCCAACTGTTTCCTAACCTTTTGGTGGGAGGTGACAATATAGCACAATAGTATATTGAAGGAGGCTCAAAAATTGCACATCCAGTCAAGCCGATTCGGCAAATCGTGTGTTCATCTGTTGGCCGCACAATAGCCTCGACACCCTGGCTTTCATTTTCATTCGCCTCGCGCGAAAATGGAAAGCCTGGACTAACGCACGTTGGAAAGTGGCCTTCAAGTGGGAGTGAACCTTCTGGGGTGGGCGTCACTCTAAATGATGTGACGTAGAACAGCAGTGGACGGGCGGGGGAGGCGCCGGGGATGACGACACGTTAGTGAGAGCGCAGCTCATCCGCCGTGTGGATGCCACGGCACCCCGCCCCCCCAAGGCCAAAGTCATTGAGGGCTAGATCAGGCTAGCCGCGCAATGGCAATGACAGCTCTCGTGCGAATGACAGGCAGCATGTGTGTGTGTAACATCTTAACCACGAGACCAAAGACTTTGGATGTCATCACAACAGAGGCTATAACCACCTGCTACACTCACCTCCCTTTTAAAGTAAGAAAAAAAAAGTCAAAGTCGCATGATTTGTCACTACGTTACCGCAGCGAAATTGGTTCTCCGCTTTTGACCCATCACTTGGAGCGGTGAGCTCCAAGGAGCGGTGAGCTGCGGCTTGCCGCGCTCGGAAATCATTAGCTGATTTTGACCACCAATCCATCCCTTTTGACCTCCTTCCACGGGGAAACCCGATCCGGGTCACAGCACCACCCGAGATTTGAACTCGGGTCTCCCGCGTGAAAGTCCAACATCTTAACCACGGGCCCAAAGGGACATCCCCTTGGTCCGGGGGCAAATACTAGACTTTGGAGGCCATAACGACAGAGGCTGTAACCATCTGCTACATGTGCATTCATGAGCCACTTTGATTTGATGTAGTGCCACAGCCCATCATCACTGCTGGTATTCCTACTGTTTATCTCCGCCACATTCTCTGTCTCAGCTCTCTCCTACTGTCTGTGTCGATAAAATAAACACGCTGTCTACTCCTCATTGATAGATGAAGGCATCACCAGCACAGCACACCCTCTAGCAGAGTGGGTTCCTTGGTGAATCCTTACTGATATATGCTGTTGGATATAATTGCATAATTTTGGTACTAATTGTTCCTTAGAGCAGTAGTTAACTCTTTCTCTACTGTACGAAAAAATATTGAAAAAAAAAGAGAAAAATATCAGATCTACAAAAAAAATTAACCTCATAGCGTGCCACCGAGTGGCACACTATGAGGTTGTAGATCTGATATTTTTGAAAAATCGTGAAAATTTGGGACAAATCTTTGAATACATTATTTCTGAAGCAAACATTTTTGTGGGATCCCTAGCACATGTTTTCAGATGGAGGCCCTCCTCTGCCAAATATAGATAATTATTGTGGTCCTTGGCATGAAATATGTTGAGCATCACTCACTGACACAGGAACATAGATTTTTTTCAGAAAAACTAGAATCTAGTGTCAGAAAATAGAATCTAGCATCAAAAACTAGAATCTAGCGTCAGAAACTAGAATCTAATGTCAGAAACTAGAATCTAATCAGGACAAAATGCATTAAAGCATATTCATCCCAGGACCTGATATGCCGTGGGGCCCAGCTTTATTAAAACTTGGCTCTTGATGAGCTATGGGCTAATGGAGCCAGTACTCCATGAATTCCCTCGGTTAGAGCAGATTGTTAGTCATCTCTTTTACTTTATTTACTTTTTTGTTTTCAAGGACGGTGATGCCCGATTGGTTCAGCAATTATAATAGCCTATCACGATTCAGAAATCGCTGAATGGATCCCCATTGGCTGTGTAAATGCAAAATCTAAATGTGGGTATTTATTGGGAAATAAATTGGGAATACTTTTTGCAAGGCTGCCAGCAACAGTGGTGTGCAGCTTAGGATTGCATAAATCAAACCCAACATTTTAATATTTCATGCGTCACCTTTTTCAGGGGTACCAGCCCTGATAATGCCTGGTATTCTCGAACGCTATAGTGTAGCCAGGTATGGTGTAAGTCTTCTCATTGGCTGCATGGCAGCTAATCAGGTCTGGGGCCTTGTGTGTAGGCCTGGCTAAGCTCAGGCCCAGGCCTGGTGGTATAGGTTTTCAGCCTACCACAAGACCCCAGACCTGATTTGCTGCCATGTAGCCAATGAGCACGGCCCCACAGCTGATTTGCTGCCATGCAGCCAATGAGGATACTTACCTGGCTACACCTCAGCGATGGAGAATTGTACCCATTGACAATGAACGAATGGATGCTATAGCAAAGCCACGTGCATAGGCATGCCGGTGGGAAACCTTGGCCAATAGGGACAATCATTCTTGATGCTGTACGATGTGCGATGATGCGCGATGATTTGAGCGCCCCTCACTTCACACAGGTGTGATTTTTATATTATTGCCCTGCTCACAAGTGAGCCATGATTCAGGACAAGGATCAGATGATGGAACTCTAAGATTTATTATCAATGGATCAGATCTGAGCCAGGTCTCCTGAGGAGGCGCGTCTGAAGCCTGCCTTCTGCTTTAAAGGCATCGATCTCTGGCAACCCTGATTACATTCAAGTCCAGACTGATTACCTGGACACAATGAACACCAATGAGACCAGTGAAAGCAAATGAAAAGCCAAACTAAGCTAAATCTTAGTGACACAATGGTTGTGAGTAATTACCCTTGTTTTGTTTTGTTTCTTTATTTTCTTTGTTCTCTTTTCTGCTTTTTTCTATCTGTGACGCATGTGTTTCTAACTGTGAAGCTGTGTGTGTGTGTGTGTGTGTGTGTGTGTGTGTGTGTGTGTGTGTGTGTGTGTGTGTGTGTGTGTGTGTGTGTGTGTGTGTGTGCGTGCGTGTGTGTGTGTGTGCGTGTGTGTGTGTGTGTGTGTGTGTGTGTGGAACACATGTGCATGCTGTTGTCTTGTCATTGTTCTGATTCATTTATGTTCTATGTTTTTTTATTTACCCTTCTATTATGCTTGTAGTTCACTGAGTGGCTTTTACTCTTACTTTTATTTCCTTAATAAGCAGTCCTTTGAAAAATGATTTAATGGACAGCTAGTGAACTTCTGACAGAAGTATGTAGTTATACACATTAGTGGTAGAATGAACGCTTTGCAGACGTGGAAGGTTAAGCTGGAAAAAGTCCACTTATCTACAGCAGAAATGCGTAGCATCAATAATCCCCACCCCTGCCGATAGTTGTGCTACCAAGCCACAACCACAGCATTTCAATTACTTGAAAATATCCGTTTTCGATTTAATAATACCACTTTTCTAGCCTCAGCCATTGAGGCTTTTTGACGTATTCTACTTCCCACTGATTTCTAATGTCACAACGTTAAAGCTGCTACATTTTCTTCTGCCTGGTGGAAAGAGGGAAGATAACAACATGTTAGGGGAGAGTGGGTGTTGATCTGTGAGTCATTGTGGAAACGGAATGAATAATTACATTAAAATGATGAAAAGAAGACTGGATACAGTGGCAGCAGCAACGGGTTGGGAAGCCTCAGCTTTCAACTTCTGAGGGAATTCAAGAGAAAAATATGAGATGAAAATGGCATCATGCTTATGCATTTTAGCATTGTGATCATCCGGGTGTGCTAGGGGATCCCTTTAAAAACTAGTGGAATATTCCAATTTGGGAAATCCCATTTTTTGCAAAAAGAAAAAAGAAAAAGAAAAAAAATATTAATGGGATTTTGAAGGTTTAGAGCACTTTCCTGCTGGTCTTTATGTGTGTAATATGTTTTTTAGATAGCTCAGCAGTGTTTTTAGCAGTGAGCCCAGTGTCTCTGCTGTCATGGATGGTAGACATGTAGTCCAGGAAGTGGTGTCGATGACACTGTGCTCACTGCTAAAAATCTAAAGTATCTAAAACCACATATTACACACATAAATAAATACCACCAGGAATCAGACATTGTCTCAGTTTTGACCAAACAACGCGGTGGTCTGGTTATCACCTAAAAGGGCTTTACAGACGGGAAGTAATAAATTGCCCCATCTAATTCATTTTCAACGGGACAGGCGTTTGTGTGCTTAGAAAACGATGTGCGATAAAGCAAGCGTGTGACGCCGGGCGTTATGCACATTATGCGTTGTTCCGCAGTGCTCGTTTAGGTACACGCCCGCAATTTTTTTTAGATCTCAATCCTGTGATCTTTTTTCTTTCTCGCTATACGTGATTCTCGTCTGTCAGCACTGAGTGGCACGGTGGAATCGCCGCGATAATGCGGGCGTTTATCGTTCCCCATGTGGAACGCCCTAAAGGTGTAGTATATGCATGAGCCTTTAGGGCTTAAGTGCCTTGCTCAGAGATACCCCACTCACCCCGCCCTAGCAGAGGGGAGGGGCAGTGATTAATCAAGATTAATGGACTGTGACATCATACTACGGGGGGCTAGAAAAACCCCAGTCCACAGAAAATCCACTGCATCTTCAAAGTTCCAGAATTGTGATGTCAAGAAACATTAAATACACAGCAGAGCTGTTTTACTAAGCTGTTTTTTAGTCAAATACGTAGTAGTAACAGCAATAAAAAAAAAAAATATATTACAATGCTTTATTTTATACAGGCATTTGTTTCCCCCTGGACGGCAAAAACATGCAAAATGTCTCTTTTATTGACTGCACTACAACTGTAGATGGGCCTTCCATGCCTGCAATGCATTGTGTTTTGTTTTGACACCTGTTGTTTCCTTAATGCTGCCATTCGTCACTGGAATAGAATAGTCCTAATCAATCACTTTGGCCCTCAGCGGTGTCCACTGAGAGAGAGAGAGAGAGAGAGAGAGAGAGAGAGAGAGAGAGAGAGAGAGAGAGAGAAGAGGGAGTAAGTGTATTGGATTCTTCCAGCAGGGTGCATGTGCATGCGTGTGCCGTGTGCGCATGTTTGAATATGATCACGCTCTGATGCTTCTGGATATTGTAGATTCAACAATTTTCAAGAAACATTGTATATGCCTATAGGGTGAGGTGAGAGGGATTAAAGCTCCAAGTTGGTAGGGAAAGGTTAGTGGGATGTCTGTTTTAAATGTGCTTTACTTAAACCATCTGATATATCCTTGCTGTTTTGTGCACTGTTTACATGCTTGTTGCTCATACACTATGTAAATAAAGAAGCATATGTATGCTTTTTAAGAACACTACCCCATGTTGAATAAAAAAAAAGAAACAACCCCGAAAAATAAAGTGGGCACATCACAATTCCTTGACTTTGTATGAAAAATGACTGCGGCCTGAGAAACAATGTGACCTCTTGACCTTCTGCTTTTTCCTACCCTCTGGCTCTCTACAGCATGAACTTTTCAAAGTGTGCTGTGTCCCAGTGGAGCGACCAGCTTGCTATGAGGTCAATACATCAGCCCAGGTGAGCCTTGGGAAGCCCTGCCTGGCTTGTACTGTGTATACATGGAGAATGACTGGCGGGATGATTTGTGAGGTGCCAATATAAGGAATCCATAACCAGGGCTTTGGGTGCTCTGAAAAGGGTTGCTCTTTAGCGGGTGAGGGGAGAAGGCTTTGGCATTCACCAGCCGTCAAGGACCAAGTGTAATATAGTCGCGTTACAGTTTTGTGTGAGACAAATATTGACATACTGTCACAAATAGCCGATGAAGAAACCAGTGGCGGTTCGTGGCGAGATGTCCGTGGGGATATTGAACATCTCGCCTTTTCAAAGTCGCCATAGCGAAACATTGAGAGGAACAATTTAATTCATAGTAATTTTGTACAATATACAATATTATATATTGTATTAAATATAATGAGTGTAGTAGGTCAGTGTAGCAGTATAGTTCATTTCTAAATTGAGCAAAGTATTTGACCAATTTAATGGTATGGTGATTAAGTGATAAAACAGTGAGTAATGACTTATGCAGGAAATATGTTATTTTTGAAAGACCTTGACTTGGCCGCACTTTGAAAGCCCTGCCCGCCTAGGTACGACCAGCAGGCCAATTGAAAGCATCATTTAAATGTCAGGGTGCTACAAATGTCTATCTATATCCTGTACGTAGACTTAAAAGTAAAAGTTGTGTTCTGTTTGTGACACTGCCGCATAAAGGATGAGAAATAATGTATTTCCTGTCCTTATATGTGTTGAAAGAAAATGAATCATACTGGGAAAATAACGAGGGAATATATTGTGAAATTATGTATGGCTGGATATTTAACCCTGCAATGTAGTGTATGGAAAGTATATTGTGTTTTGTGTAATTAAATCAGGGTCATCTATTTTCTATGGACAATATACAGTATGTCAAAGGGTGACCAAAGGGGGAGCTGTGGAGAAAAAGTGTTCCATCAGCAGACCCAGTTCCAGGAAGTAGACCCTCTTGACACTATAAATGGACCAGGAAGTTGGTGCCGAGCTGCTACCATGTGGCTGTGGAGGACTAGGTTTTTGTTCTCTTGCTTTTGCAAATGTAGTCTTTATAAGCCTCTTAAAGTTAATTCAGAACGGACTTGGAATAATAAGATTGGAATTATATTCAGACTATTCTGATATGTGGTGTATTCTTGTTATTACTTTTGTTATATATTAACCAAATATGAGGTAGTAAACAAGAACCCACACATGGATTAAACACAAGCTTTTAGCCAAAGTTAATTACAGTATGAAAACCAGGCATCTATGATCGACTTGTACACCCATTGCAAGTACATTAGACATGGACCTCTGTGACATTAGGTGAGTCTCACGCTGGCTCATGCTGGTGAAATCATTGACAACAGCTGCCCAGAAGTGCATTAGCAGCCTAGTCGCAATTTGCAAATGTAGATGTTTTTTTAATAATGGAATGAATCTACTGTTGCGATACCCTCCATTGACTTATGAGTAATTAAAAATATCATCTGTTGTCGTTTAATACAAACAGATCGCAGATGAAACAGAAAGAATGAGTGGAGAATATAGCAACTCTAGATTCATCCCAAAGTAAGATATCTAGAGTTGCAAATTGCGGCTAATTAGCAGCCTAGCAGGTAAGCTACAGCACCATTACTGTCTCTGCCTGCATGTTATGTCACCTTGCCTGTTTATATCAAGTCCTTAGGTGTTTCCACTAGCTGATTTGCCGCTGTGCCAATTCTTGTGAACATTTTAGTTCATTAGTTGTAGTAGCTTAGCTCTCAAATGCTTTGAATTTATGTGAGAGAAAACTGGAGTGTGTTTTACCCATTGCTGTGGGAAGTGTTTGTTTTACATCCATGTAATGTCAAGCTGTGATTATATTGCACCACAAAGCCTGTCTGTCTGTCTGTCTGTCTGTCTGTCTGTCTGTCTGTCCGTCCGTCCGTCCGTCCGTCCGTCCGTCCGTCCGTCCGTCCGTCCGTCCTGAACTGTATGAGAGGAGGAATGGAGGAAATAGGTAGTGCCGTTCAAACACAGATGCATGCCCCGAGTTTAAAAATTGCCACAAAACCTATCCGTGTGTCCTCGCTCCATGAAACTTACATCCAGGTTGGATGTAAGTGCTCAGATGCTCTCTACCTTTAACTATGAAGATAGAGGCCATTAGACCAATAGCACTGTCCAAAGTCCAACACTTTCTTCTCCAATGTTCACCTTCAGCAGAACATACTAAGTGAAATCAATAATAAAACAGTGAGCTAAATACGTAAGTGGTTTGCCCTGAACACACACAGAACCCGTGATATCGTTTTTCATCCTCAGTGGGAGGATGGGCTGGGTGTACCAAATGTCTCATGGATTTATGTCAGCATGTGCATGCATACCCTAGCTATTGAGCATGCTGAATAATGATGATAGGGAGGTGGCTTGGTCTTCCCGATTCCTCCAAGACGCAAGGTCCATTTAGCCAGGGAGTCAGATCCCCAAATGTGCGCTCTGCTAAGTTTGCTGTGGATTGGAGCAACAGTGGCAACACGTGTGGCACCGCACCTAGCATGGCTATTCTGTAGACCCTGATCAGGGACCCCCATGCTTCTGTCCCTTTCGTTTGTGTGGGGGGTCCCTGGACTTAGCATCAACATATTTGAAAGTCAACTTACCGACTTTGCGTGTCTCTTTATACCCACGTTCTAAATCAATCTGTACTTTCAACTACCACAGAAGCTATTCAGAAGGCTAGAAATGATGTCCTGTATGAGGCACTGTAATGTACAATATTTACAGTACAGGAATGATATTTGAGAGTTGTGAAGTGGCCAGCTATTCAGCTATTCTTATAACAGACCTCAACCTGACCAGTGTTAGTGCCAAGTTTGGTGGTGCTCGGAGCAGCGGTGCACCTCACAAATCCTGATATGTTTGTAACACCCCCCCATCCACCATTGGTCCTCCCACCCGTCCCTCTAGGCAATTTTAATATACTCCAGTGTAGGATGTAATTAAATTATTGCTGTTGACCTGAAAAGGGCCTGAGATGCTGTCCATGCCAGATATACTTTGAAGATTTATTGAGACTGTGGCGCACTTCGCTCTGTTGGGGGTTATTGGCCGTTTATGGATGAAAATAGACTAGACTAAGGAGTCAGGGAGAGGCGCCGCGGGGGAGGGGCGAGCTGGATGGCTCAAAACACAATAGCTTATTGTAATTCCCTGTGTCCATCGGTATGAGAGCAGCCACTACCAACAAGAATGATGGATGCGGGAGGGTCTGTTTCTGGTGTGTTCCTCATTTTCATCATGTGAGCATGAAGATTGCTTCATCTTGGATGCCATTGTGGTTTGGTGACTGCCGATGATGTGATAAATTGGCTGAATTCCCCAGGTCATGACCATAGAGATGTCTGAGGAATCTGCTGGAAAGCCATTATGCTGCATTGTACTGTAGTTGTCCATCTGTGAGAGCTCTCTCTCACTCTCTCTCTCGCACGCACACACACACACACACACACACACACACACACACACACACACACACACACACACACACACACACACACATACACACACACAGATGGACTATACAGACAGAGGGGGAGAGAGAATCCTCATGGATTGTCTTAATGGTCCAAAAATGTGTTTTTGAGGGGACAAGGGAAGTAATTGCCCAAGGGTGGACTCTGCTTTGAGCTCACATAGACGCCAATGGCATTCTGTGCTTTTACAGAATGATGTGCTGTAACCTCTCCCAGATGGGGCAATTTGATTGATAGATTTCGAGTCTACATTGTACATACATAGTTCCACCCAATTTGGAGCGGTTCAGTTGGGATTATACTTCCGGTAGTTGCTAAGAAACTACAAGCTCCAGGGGTAGACATTAAGGGAAATTTAGCACTAGCCCAACCATTAAAATCACTGACCCGAGGGATTCCTTTTTTAATGCACGTATAATTTGTTTTTATCACAATTTAATAGCAATAAACGGCAATAGGTAGCCAAATAACCGTACTGTAAAATCTCATACTGTGGCATCCCTTGTGTAGACATGATGGCATGTTTGTTGTGATGTCTTTAGTTCATGATATTTTAATTAAAGTGCACCCTACTCTCTTGGTGGCACATGCCAGTGGATGGGTCCTAGATCTTCAATAGAGTGTAGTGTTTGCTGGGGCGGCTATGGCGGCTCGGGATGTAGAGCAGGTCGTGCAAGGGTCAGCGGTTCGAATCCTGCCTCCACTTGTCAACATGTTGAAGTATCCTTGTGCAAAACACTGGACCCCACCCTGGTTGTCACCACTAGTATGTGAATGTGGCGTTGACCGTTTGCCACTTCACCTCCCAATGTACAGTATGTATAAACGAATGGACCACTGTTGAGCGCTTTGAGTATACACATATTGCATAGAAAAGCGCTATAAAAATGCATCCATTATTATTATTATTATTATTATCATCATGCAAGAGACATCACCAATCACAAGTTATGATCTGACTGACTGATCTGATTCCATTAAACAATGTTAAAGTCACTTTGCCACTAGATGTACCACTGATTTCATCACTCAATTTATGCATGCACACTACAGCTACGCATACCCTCTATAGGTATGCAAACCACCTCTGTGTACCTCAGGAGAGAACTATCGGTGCTCAACATGATGTGTCTACTGCATGAGCAAGCCATTTCCTTTTTCCCCCCATTAGGGCTGTCTTAGTCCATTAGCCTGGAGTGTAAAGGAGATGATGTAAGAGGTATATGATGTAAGCCGAACTCAAAACATTTGCTGTATAGAACCATTAGTCTACCATCTAACCATTTTCAGACGCTAATAAATAAGCATACTCTTTGGAAAGCTGTTGCTGGTTCAGTAATCTGACGCGTACTCCACAGTACGGTGGACTCAGTGGAGTCACTCACAGAGATAGACAGCATGTGCAAAGTACAAAAACACCAGATAGAATGGTGCTATATGGTGCTTGTGGTCACAATTAGTGAGCAACTATGGTTGCAACGTGTCGCGTCCGCTTGTTATGTTCGGGGCGGGTGTAGTGGAGGGGGGACGTGGGGGACGGCGTCCCCCCACTTCTCACATCTAAAATATTTTTGGGGCAAAAGTAGGCCTATGTTTTTTGTGTTGTCATTTACTTTTATGGATACAATTATAGGCACTGTAAACAATATTTCTCAATATGCTATAGTTGTTTTAATAGCGTGTCTGTGTGTGTTGCACAGGTGCACGCAAATGCAAGTGTGCATGCACGTGTCTTAAAGGGGAATTCCACTCCTTAGAGATGTTGTGTGGACATGATAAATAGTTCGCCCCCATTCTGCGTTTCCTAGGTCTGAAAAACTTCTAAAAGTTCCACTACAACACTGCTAATGGTCCTGACTAGTTTATAGGTTGGGGGAGATCCTGAGCCTAAATGACAGCCAACAAAAGTGGTCGTTTGTCGCTAGTTGATTTCGGCCTTCCTGGATAAAGGAACGGAAGTAACAGAAAAAGGTTCTTGGAAAAGAATGTGTAACTCACGCTTTTTCACTCTATAACGAAATAAGTGCTGAACCCAAAAACACATTCAATCTCAACAAATAACCCTGAACTGAAACCTTGAATCCTTTATTCCCCTCCCAAGGACAACTCACCTATTGTGTTACCTGCTAGTCGAAAATACAGCTTTCCATCACTATGTGCTAGAGGCGTCAGAGTGGAGTTGCAGAGATGGTAAAGCTCCCCTACCCTCTCCCAGAAGCCAGGAGGGTTGGGGGGTATGGCTGAATTGTCCAAACCAATGAAGGAACCTGACAAACCTCTGTCCTGACCTTGTACATTAAAAATAACATTAAAATACACCCTAGCCCAGGGGTGCCCACACTTTTTTGACTTGAGAGCTACTTTCAAAATGACCGGCTCCCAAAACATCCGTAAACATCCGTTCACGTTTTTGTCCACAATTGGGGAAAAAAACGTTGGTCAAAATAACAATTATTCTCCATTTTCCAATTGTGTGGACTCTTGAAATTATGTAATTCAAATGTTTAAATAATGGACCCATAAGGGTCCATTTGGTTTCATTTTAACGCTCTCAAGAGTTACAGATCTATACATTTTAGGGGACTGTCATGTGATCACAATCTACCTTTTGAGCACCCCTGCCCTTGCCCCTAAGAGACATGCACGCAAGCAAGCATCTATGCAGGCATTTAAGCGTGTATGCATGCACGCAAACATGCACTGCACACTTTGTCTCCCTTTGTGATGCTTTTACTATCCGTGCGCTTTTGTGCATACACGACAACCACTCTCTATTTAAAACTGTATTTGATAGAATAGCGCCCCACCGCCCATCCCTCCCATTGTCTCTCAGTCCCTCCTTCATTATCCTGGTCTCATTCTTCCCATAGTATCTTAATGAACAATCAAGCCTGCTATTATGATACTGCCATTGTGCTTGTCCTCCTCGAATATACACAACAATTAATTCCTAAGGCTTCAACTTTTCATTATCCATCTTAATAGATTATGAAAGTGAAGGCGCATATTGTTTGATTTAGAACACATGGGTATCAAACCCAGCTGACAGAATAAGACTTAAACAAATTAATTAATGAAAACATTTTTTGCTAATCTCCCAGCAAGGCAAGTGAGAATTTAATTGGATCCTTCGTATTTAAGACAAGACCAATTCCTCACCCCGCCACGTCCTTTTCTCATCTCTGAGATTCCCAACATAAAATGCTAATTGACTTTAAGTGTAAACAGCTCTCTATATAGGCGTAAATATACGTCCTTTTGGACCATCTCTGATCAGACTAGATCAATGGGCTTGAAACCATCATGTGGTTCAAAGATGAAATTCGAATGTAAAATAATATTTATCAATATTGTGCTAGCTATTCTAAAACTTCCCGGCTGGCTATGTTTTTTTTTTTTTCCATGATTGAGGAAGTGTGATGAATGTGATTCATAGCAAAACTGTCATGAAACACTGTAATTTCACTCAAGCACATATAATTACTATAATCTTACTTGTATAACTTTGAATGTTTGAAAGCTGAGCCATTTCTCTCTCGCTCGCTCGCTCACTCACTCACTCACTCACTCTCTCTCTCTCTCTCTCTCTCTCTCTCTCTCTCTCTCTCTCTCTCTCTCTCTCTCTCTCTCTCTCTCTCTCTCTCTCACTCACTCACTCACTCACTCACTCACTCACTCACTCACACACACACGGACACACGGACACACACACACACACGGACACACACACACACACACACACACACGGACTACAGTGCAACAATCTTCCCCTCTCTCTCTTCTCAAGGAGGTGAACTCTCATTTGAAAGAGGCTTTGCCACGCTAAAATAATACGAACGAGGCGACTGAAAGCTCTGGACTTTGACTACTCATTCATGTTATGAAAGAGGTCAAATTGAGGGAAGGCAGAGGCACACTGTCAGCCTGTGCATCCAATTCCACTGGAAAACCCGGAGACAAGTGCATAATTTGCTTCGCAGAAACAGATGTATGAGGGCTTCCCTGCAGACAGCAACGTTTGTGTGGCACCTCACAATGACATGCACATCGCTGCCTACAGCTCCAGGAATACAGATTATTTGAAATCATGTCTGATCTGGATGGAACAGCAAATAGGCCATTGAAAGACGAGAGGTGTGTGTGGCAGATTGGCGGTGGTTACAGACAACAATGGATATGAGATGTAGAACGATCTGCCTTGAGAGCTTAAACCTGGCCAATTAAATATCTAAGCAGTGTTTTCAATAGGGTAAAGCTTTCTGGTGACATCCTGAACTACATTCTCAGCATGCATGATCCAGCTGGTGGCTGGTGGTATTGTTTGCTTATGTTTTCAACCTTTTATCTGACCTTTGCCAATACATATCCACCCCAATATAATTCAATTCAATTATATTCAAAGGGCTGTATTGGTATGAGACGTTTACATTGCCAAAGCAATACAACGGTACAATACGTACAATCAATACAACAAGGATCAACATTTCTGAGTCAGAATCATCAATTCACTTGATGCAAGAATACCCTCAATGATTGTTATTTAGGGTGGTTGTGTTGCATTTTCTATTCTTCTCCTGTCACAGCAACTCACAAATCTCGCTGCTGTGTTTGCACATTGTTGTACTTCACCCAATAGGTATGGTAGGATAGTTTTTTGTCATCGGTCATGTTCCCAAACTCTCCTTGGATGGTTGTGATCATTGAGAAGTACTGTATGTGTCTCTGAAGTCTTGGTACTGTGGACAGATGGTTTGGAAGTGTAGCTCAGTCTCTATAATAATAATAATAATAATAATACTTAGACTTATATAGCGCCTTTCAAGATACCCAAAGCGCTTTACAGACTATCCCATTCACACCCTATCACCCATTAGGGCTGTATACCGAAGCTCGGGATTCGAACCATTCGCTCGCTAAGGTCGCCACGCGAACGAATATTAATGGTGCCGAACCATTCGCATTTATTTATTTATTTAACTTTTCCCCCCATCTAGTAGATCTGCGACATTGAGGGGTCAGAAACTCGCTGTGAAACGCGCTGTTACTGCAGTTAGAAATGCATTGTTTTCACTGAAGGTGTCCCATTCTCAATAGAAGTCTATGTAGGCGATCCGCCATTAGACTGGCTCTAGGAAGTGAACGGAGTTTGCGCAACTCCGTCTGTACTCTACAGAGCTGCACGCTGAGCGGTTGGTCTTACGGTTCACTGACCACCATAGCAGGCTGGTGGGCAGCAGGCTTAAGCCTATACATACAATAATAGACACGTAGTCGTTCACAGCAAACAAATAATTAAACCAGCCTTTTTGTAAGGTTGGTCTTAGGGTTCACTGACCACCAGAGCAGGCTGGTGGGCAGCAGGCTTAAGCCTATACATACAATAGGCCTAATAGACACGTAGTCGTTCACAGCAAACAAATAATTAAACGAGCCGATGGACAGCATGTTTTGGCAATCCAAACAGCGTGTTACCCGTGGCTGTGTCGGATCGTCTCATCAGAAAGGAAAGAAAGGACAGCGGTGTCATGACTGGTGTATTCACAGATGTCAATCACATCTCAGGGCAGTAGAAAACGTAGCCTATCTACCGATGGCAACATCCACAACATTTTAAGAGTTAGTAGACGCGTGCCGCGCGGGGGGGGGGGGGGGGGGGGGGGGGGGGGGGGGGGGGTAGCATGCTGCTTTTTTTTTAGCGAACGTTCGAAGCTCGCCCTATAATTCCAGCGAACGTTCGAAGGCCAGAATTAGTCCAACTATACAGCACTATCACCCATACATACCGGTGATGGTAACTACGTTGTAGCCACAGCTGCCCTGGGGCAGACTGACAGAAGCGTGGCAACCAATCTGTGCGCAACGGCCCCTCCGACCAACACCAAGCATTCACGCACAATCATAACTCATTTACACTGCATGTTTCATTCAGGTGGGAGGAAACCGGAGTGCCCGGAGGAAACCCACGTGGTCACGGGGAGAACATGCAAACTCCCACAGGTCATACTGGGAATCGAACCCAGCACCTTCCGAGACCGGGAATCGAACCCAGTACCCTCTTACTGTGAGGCAGTGATCTTAACCACTCTGCCACCGTGCCACCGTAGCTCCGTCTCTATACCTCATTCTGTGTGCAGTGGGTGGGTACATAATCTGTCCTCTCTTGGGAGAGGATCGCGAGTGAGTCAAGCCTGACTAAAGCCAGACCAAATAAAGCTGTTGGCAAAAAAAGGCCTGTCAGCAGGTCGGTCTGGAATAGCTCAATTGTACAACCATTTCCTACTCCAGAAAATTGGGGTGGCAAACAGGGCTGGATTGGGACAAAAAATTGGGCCCAGTCATTTAAAAAAATGGACAGTTGGTAGCCAGATGTAAACCAAATGGACCCGTGCGGGTCCATTTGGTTTCATTTTTACACTCCCAAGAGTTAAAATATTCATCTGAATTATCCCAAATCCACACAACTAGAGATCTAGGTTTGCCTGTTATGTTTCTGAAATCCATCCTGTAATTGTAGATAAAACAGAAGAAATCTTTGGGTTTTGGGGTCTGTGCGGCTAAAATGTCATAAAATGGTGGTCCGTGGCTCAAATGCTGAATAAATAGGGGACCCTGGTATGAAAAAGTTTGAAAACCACTGATATAAGCCTAATAGACACCTACACAGCCCTTTGTTGCTGACAAGAATGATCCAAGATAGAAGGGCGTTAATTTGTTACTCACTGGTACAGCTACAATACAGATCTGCCAAAAAGGGGGGCACTTTTTTTAAGCACCACATAGCGGCCCCCTATGGCCGCGGCCCACCGGGAGAGCTCCTGGTACACCCTATAGCCAGTCCGACCCTGGTGGCAAACATATTTGGCCACCCCAATTTTCTGGAGTAGGATATGAGTAGAGCACAGTAGGGGAGAGTACTGACACACTTTGATCTTGCGCTCCGCGCCCTGCACGTTCCAAACATAGGACTACATAATTAACCACTGCTTGACAGCACAGCCTATTTTCTTACAATATACATTAACCAAAGCGAGTTATATAACAAATAATTATTCACTACAGTGACGAGAGGTCTGTTAATGCGTTAAAATTCCCTAAAATGCATTTATTTCGCCAATTTAACTGCAAACGTGCGACCTGCTGTCAATAGGGCTGGATGGCTAGAGTGGTTTGTTTGGAACCAGAATCCCTGGTAGCATTGGGAGTCAACGGGACTGTCAGTACTCTCCATTATAGAACTCTAGAAATGGGTATACAATTGAGCTATTCCAGACCAATCTACTGACAGGCATTTTTTGTCAGGCTTTAGCCAGGCTGAGTCTATAGAAAGTTAATGTTCATCTTAGTTTTGGATCAGTTACAGTGCTCAAGTATACTGCTACTTTGTATTCTCTATTTAGAGATAAGTAGCATTTCATTTTGCTTTGGTTTTGACTTGATCTTTTCCAGCGTATGAGATTTTCTTTTTGTTTGTTTATTATTTGGTGTAGCGGTCCCATTTGTTTTGTGTCTGTTGGCTGTGATTGTGTTTTTGTCCTAGAACTAGCTGGCTATATAATTTATATATCCATTCTGGTTAGGAGGGTGCGGGGGATAAAAGAGAAACTTTCCAAGAAAAGTGCCACGTCAGTTATAGGTTAGGAGAAGAAAGCGTTCAGTGCAGAGTTTTTCAACCAGTCGTCCGGGGTCCCTGAGAGGATTCCAGGTGGTCCCCTGCTTAATGATGAACAATGGACCCTTTTAGATCTGCAACTCTTGAGAGCGGTCAAATGAAACCAAACGGACCCTTACGGGTCTACACAATCAGAAAATATTGGTTATTTCGACCAACATTTTCCAGTTTTCTCTCTGGTGGTCTGTGGCTAAAATGCAGAATAAGTAGTGGGCCCTAGTACTGTATGAAAAGGGTTGAAAACCCCTGGTTTAGTGCTGTGCCATCCTATCCTATCGATGCCTAGGTCAGCATGGGTGTCCAGGAGCAGCTGGTGGTTCACCGTGTCAAATGCTGCTGATCTGCTCTAAAAGAACCACTAGCAGAGTGGGAGGCAGCCTGGGAAGCATGGACTGTAGTGTCATGTGCTTCTGTGACTGCATGGAGTGCAGTTTGACTCTTAACACAACAGATGGTGGCAGTTTGCATCTGTTTCTGAGGATAACATGAAGACTTGCAGTATTTGTTTCTAATAAGGAAATGTAAAGTGTGTGTGTGTGTGCGTGTGTGCGCGTGCGTGTGTGTGTGTGTGTGTGTGTGTGTGTGTGTGTGTGTGTGTGTGTGTGTGTGTGTGTGTGTGTGTGTGTGTGTGTGTGTGTGTGTGTGTGTGTGTGTGTGTGTGTGTGTGTGTGTGTGTGTGTGGGGGGGGGTGTTCTCTCACTAAACACAGGTGAAATTCACCTCAACATGCAGAAAATAACAGATACAGGAACTGGGCAGAAACAATACATTCTAACCCACCATCATCAGCACAGCAACATTATAATAATGTTGTAATGATAATTGTAATATAATTGCCAGGTTGAAATTGTATATAGTAGGCTACGACTTTTTACCACTGTGCACACACACACACACACACTCTCTCTCTCTCTCTCTCTCTGTCTCTCTCTCTCTCTCTCTGTCTCTCTCTCTCTCTCTCTCTCTCTCTCTCTCTCTCTGGAATCCTCTACTATCTCTCTCTGCCACATTCTGCCTTTCTCTTTCTCTCAAGGATTTATGAGATTAGTATAACTCGCCTTGCTCTCCCATGCTCATTCGCACTCTTTATCTCGCTGCTTTTACTTATAGCTTTCTCTCCCTTTCATTCACACTCCATAGGGTCAAATGTCCCAGCACTGTCAGTGAAAGCAGCTTAGGGAATGTTGAGCCCCATAACCATAGGTTTTGGACAGGAACCTGATGGCGAAATTCCATAGCCGTTGGATGATTCGATTCTGGAATGCGCGAGCGAAGAATCTTCCCGCTCGCTTCCTGTCTTTTTGAGCTGTGCAAGACCCGTCTTGTACATGCTGTACTGTCTTGGAACAGTAAAGCCTAGTGCAGATCTCATAGAGATGGCAGATTGCTTCCATCAAAGGCCCCCTTCAGCTGAGAGAATGATATGCTTCAGTCTGACCGTGTCTGTAATAACTCAACCACATGAGCCTGCACTCTCACTATTCTGAAGTGGGAAAAAAATATCAGACAGGGTATTTCCGCTTAATAGCCAATCGCAGAGGGCCAAAGGAAGGCCTAGTATATTCCCCTGGTTCTAGTCATAAAAATATGGTTCACGGTACCAGAGAGTGAAATTCACTTTGGGTGGGATCTTTTTGATTCCCTGCTGATAGCACTCCTCCTGCTAGTCACCTGGAGCCCCCTATTGGCTAAGCACTGTAACTACGTGAGGCAGTCTTTCACTTCTTTCCACTGTCTCTCCTTTCAATCCATCTTTCCACTCTCTTGTTCTCCACCTTAGTTCTAGACGTGCATGGCATGCTTTTGTCTTTTTCCACCTCGAAAAATCTCAACCTTCAATTGAAAGGCAAACTTTGTCCAAGTGTTTGGTTGTTATTAGAGAAAGTAAAAGATGAGTGTTAAATATTTTTCACTCGCTGCTTTTCTTTCGTTTTAGGGATTTTTGACAGGGGAACACAGTATATCGCATCAGCCTAGTATCCCTCTTCACATTCGCTCTCACATTATCAAATTATCTCTCCAGTCTTTCATTATTCTTTGTTTGAAATCTTATACTCTTTCTTTTCATTTCCTCCCTCATATCAATTTAGACATCAATAACGTCACCTGGCTTTTACTTGCGCGGGATTATCTTCCTTTTGTGATCTTCCACGCTTTTATCACTAATTTCATTCTCTGATTCACAGGTGTCCAACCTATTTTTGTTCAAGCCCCTCCATCTTTCTGTCTCTAAACATAGTTTCCCCCCCTTTTCCCCCTTCATCTTCAACTCTCTTTTATTTTGGTCTTGGGGAAAGGGTGAAAGAGTTGTTTCTTTTCTTCTGGTTAGATCTACAAAGAAGGCTTAGAAGAGTGTATTTTTTACCTCTGAAATACCCTATGTGTGTGTTGTGAATTTACAAAAAGAAAAATGAATAGTTCGCACACCGTTTAATAGCTCCCAGGTCAGGTTTATTCTGAATAAACCTGACCTGGGAGCTATTAAACGGTGTGTGCAAACTATTCTTCCTTCTTTTTGTACATTCCACTTTTTAGTCCAGCACTTGTACATTTTTTTTTTTCTAGAGATAAGCATACTTTACTTTTGTTTCAGTCTGTGTATTGTGAATTCAGCATGTGTGGTTCAGTGACTGTACAGTACATGTGCTGTATTCTGCGACATCACGTAATGGCAGTGCCAAATATGACTTATAATCCATAAAGCTATGGATATTGCGAATGCAATATCCCCACACATCTGTCAAGACCGGGGCTGTATGCAAAAAAAGGTCGGCTATGGCTCATCGACAACATAATATATTTTTGGTGTAGTTTTGATGTCTGCTCGCCACAAAGGCATCAAAGGCACATATTTTACGTGCAAGACATTCAGATCAAAATAATGAAAATCTCCGTTCCTCTCTCTCTCTCTTTCTCTCTGTCTCAGCCTCTTCTCTCTGCCTCCCTCCCTCTGTGCTGCTCCGTGCCAGCGGGGCTATCCCATGGAGGGCTGAGCATCAAAGCGGTGGCGTGTCTGACACCTCGTTAGATACATGCTGCTGCACAGCTCTGCGAAAAGTGCTGCGGTCCCCAGACAGTCCCCAATCCCTCTAGCCAGAAAGAACTCATTGCCTCTCACCCAGGCCTGAAATTAATATCACATGTCTTCATAGGAGACGGACTAAGGCCTGCAAGCGGTCCAGGAAAAGAGCCTGGAGTTTGAGAGTGTCAAGGAGTTTGCGCTCAACAACAATGTCAGTGCACACTTGCATCGTGAAGGCCAGGGGCGTCAAACACGAATACACAGACGGCACACAAAATAGAAAAAAATTGGTACAAGTCGAAGGCCGGTTTGTGCTTCAACAACACAGGCATCGGTTTATGAAGACATTTCGGGCAAACGGCAAAAAAGTAATTGCACTTCAGAAACCAGTGCAAAGATGAATGCATGCGTTATAAACTGAAAATGTTTATAGAAAAATGAGAAAGTAAGTCAACTTAGTTCAATTATTTTCATTTTCCAATATACTAGTGGGCGAGTTCTAATAGCATTTAACATAATTAATTTACAGGCTTGATTTGGCCCCCGGTCTTTAAGTTTGACGTATATGGTACAGGCCTACTCTAGTCCTAACACATGCAGAGTAACTGTGGTTCAGGAGGCATAGCAGGTCATCCAATGATCCGTGGGTCAACGGTTCAACTCCCGGCTCCTCCTTTCTCCATGTCGCAGTGTACTTTGGGCAACACTCTTTCAAATTGCTTCCGGTGTGCTGGTTGTGCCTTGCATGGTCTCCACTGTGTGTGTGTGTGTGTGTGTGTGTGTGTGTGTGTGTGTGTGTGTGTGTGTGTGTGTGTGTGTGTGTGTGTGTGTGTGTGTGTGTGTGTGTGTGTGTGGTGTGTGTGTGTGTGTGTGTGTGTGTGTGTGTGTGTGTGTGTGTGTGTGTGTGTGTGTGTGAGAGAGAGAACGGGTGAATGTAATGCACTATGTAAAGTGGAAAGGTGCTATACAAATGCACCATTTACCACACACACACACACACACACACACACACACACACACACACACACACACACACACACACACACACACAAACAAACAGTGGCTTACCAAACCCTAGCTAAGCCATAGCTGAGATTGTGTGCCCAGTACCCATCATCAGACATTGGGTGTTATGAAACACTGGCTTTTTCCTCCTTGTGTGTGAGCTATACTTCAGGCAAAGTAATGTGTTTTTGCAACTCCTAGCCTATTGATATTGCCAATGGTGGTGCTTGAGGCTGCCTGTCGGCCACCCTGATAAGATTTTCTCCCGATTTTAATGCAGCCATGGTCTCTTCTCTAAAAGTATTTGCATCGTTGCAGAGCTGACAAAATGCAGCATACGCAGAACCAATGCCCATCAACAACACAGAAAAGTTTCACAACAAAGTTTAATTGTTTGGACAAAAGACCATCCCAACGGAGGTTCTGTGTTGCCACAATGGTCTTTGTCCCGTTAATTAGTCTGGGCAATGTTCTTGAATCTGGACTTAATTGGACTACTGGTCACATTACAGCGCTGTGCATGACTTTGGAGATGTGGGAACAAAGGCATGTTCCTGAGTAAATCCTAAGTACAGTGTATCCCCATGACACGCCTGGCTCCCAGCCACACAACATGGACTGTGTCCAGGGGCGTTTTTGCCATTAGGCAGACTAGGCAGTTGCCTGGGGCACCATGAGGGTAGAGGAGGATGGGGGGGGGGGGGGGGGGGCTGCGGGGCGACCACCAGAAATGCTTTAAAAGGATCCCAGGCTAATAAGCCTCGTATGGATTAATGCATTATACTTGCCCTCTATAACTACGGTAGAATCGAACATTGAATCTTTAGTTTACAAATAGTTCATATTTTTATCCCTGGGGGGCTGCCATTTTACTGTGCCTGTCATAGGTACGACGTCACAGGGCATTTTCCTTGGAAAATGGGGAAAAATCTTGCCTGGAGCTCCATATTGCTTAGAAACACCACTGATTGTCTTCCAGTTACGTTTGTTAAATAGACACGTTTTGAAATACATAAAGTGCGTGAGCATGCGTGTGCATGTTTGCGTGTTTGAAACACATAAGAGATACTTCACTTAAAAAAAAAAAGAAAAAAATGTGATTATATCATCTACTCAACCCTACGTGAACTGAGCACCCCAGGCAGTGTATAAGTTACTCCATTCAGGATTTAGATAATTGATATTCATTTTAGCTGCCCTGCCCCCTTCTATCTAAACCCATACTCAATTTTAACCATACTAGATTCATTGAATAAACACCCAATCTTTTTCTGCTGACTGATATTGTCCTCCTAGTAAAGTGGCTGGGTCATGGAAGTCATTTACTGTTTTCAATTATTCTTAAATATTGTTTTGGAAAATGTAGCAGCTGATGGGGACGAAAGACTAAAGCAAATAATGAATAAATGAAAATAGTAAATGAAAAGCATTGCCCTGTCACGTATTAGGAGGAGAATATCAGTCACCCGATGTTTTGATGAATCTATCATGGTTAAAATGGAGATTTAAGTTATAATGGGTTTGTATAGGAAGGGGCGGGGCAGATAAAAAATGAATATTGCATATCTAAATACTGGATCAAGCAATGTAAAAACTGTCTGGGGTAAAGTAAATATAATGACCAAAAGGTTTTTTTTAAAGTGGAATATCCCTTTAGATAAAGAAGTAAAAGTGCCAGTGAAGATGCCTTATTTCCTTCAACATTGCATTCAGCGCATCACAAGCATCTTCCCACTGAGGGCCAATCAATTCCATAATTAAGGCTATAATGTATTCTAACGAGCTACTCGCTTTTTTTTCTCCTTTTGTTTGGCATGGTAGCCCCTGGGGCTTTGGCTGGGAATGGATGAGAGTGGGTGGAATGAAAGACAAATGGATAGATGGGGTTGGAGGATCGCTCGCAGATAGAGAAGTCTCAGCAAGGTGAGAGAGTAAAAGCACAGCAATAAAGGATGCGAAAGAGAGTCTGAGAATGAAAGGCCAAGCGTGTGCGTGCGTGCGTGCGTGCGTGCGTGCGTGCGTGCGTGCGTGCGTGTGTGCGTGTGTGTGTGTGTGTGTGTGTGTGTGTGCGCGCGTGCGCGTCAGGGGCGGATCTAGACATGGGCGTGTGGGGGCAATGTCCACCTAAATGCCCTGACTGCCCCACCAAACATGACGGCATCGAAACCACCCCGAATTTCAAATACTGTATATTTCAAGTGTTTATAATCAAAGTGATTTGAAACACTATGCTACTAGTACTAACTAACTACAATTGTTGTACCACTAAACCAACAGCATTTCATCATTGAAACCAATGATGTGTCTGATGTTATTACTGGTACTTTTCTTGCCTAAAATAAGTCCTTTTCTGCTGCCCTCCCAATTGGGAAATGTTATATCTGCCCCTGGTGTGTGTGTGTGTGTGTGTGTGTGTGTGTGTGGGGGGGGGGGGGGGGGTGACCTTGAGAAAGTGGGGAAAACAAGTCTTTGTAATGACTGGGTTATTGAAGGACAGAGGCACTTGTCCGCTTCCTCGGAGAAAGAGACTGATGTCAAATTAATTAATATGCGAATGTAGACTCTCAAAATGGTATAGTCCCGTTTGAGCGGCTGTCTCTTTGTGCCATGTTTAATTTATACTGCCAAAGCAGACTAATTAGATTAATAGAATGGAGCACCAGATTATTAGCAGCAGGGTGCTTACTCGTAATTTCTCTCCAACAGTGCTAAAGCCATTTCAGACATTGAGTTGGGTAGTGACGCAGGCTTTCGTGTCCGAATGTGGGGAAAATGATGTTTCACCATACCGCTGCTTTTGCTTCTAAGGTGGCATTCTCATCTAGTATCTCAGTAAATTTGATGCGAATGGGCTGAGAAAGTATAATTCTTGCATCTTTATTCTGCTACGCGTTGCTTTCACACTACACTGTCTGTCATCCACAGCAAATGGAAACACACAGGGACCGTTATCATTGTGTTCAATTCATAAATTACAGAGTGAAATACAATAGGCCTACTTCTAATACTTAAATTTAAACATAATGTGATTGGAATTTCGGAACGTGGTTGCAGTGAGCAGAGCTGGACTGGCACACAGTCACATTTTATGCGTGAATTTGGCCCAAACCGGCCCATTTTTGCACAAATTTGGCCCAGTCAGCACACACAAACAAACAAGCCATAATACCACCATTTTTACACAACATAAATGATACAAACCAACAGACGCCTACACAACCCTTTGTTGCTCTCACTAGAATGGTGCTGGCAAAATGATCCCAGATAGAACAGGCTTTAGTCACTGATACAGGTAGAATACAGGCCTGTATTATTATTATTATTTTAGCGCCTCCTAGTGGCCCCCTATGGTCGTGGCCCACTGGGAGAGCTCCCGGTACTCCCTATGGCCAGTCCAACCCTGGCAGTGAGTATCATCTGTGTGTGTGTGTGTGTGTGTGTGTGTGTGTGTGTGTGTGTGTGTGTGTGTGTGTGTGTGTGTGTGTGTGTGTGTGTGTGTGTGTGTGTGTGTGTGTGTGTGTGTGTGTGTGTGTGTGTGTGTGTGTGTCAACATCAGGATTCCCTGTTGAGATCTGTATACAAGCGCAAACACTTGGCCATCTTAGCGCATCACTGTTGCTGCATAGTGCACAATGGTGCCTTTTCCTTCCTTCTCGAGTGCCACAAACCAATGTCTTCACGCCACAATGGGATATTCAATCCATATGTTTGATGCGATTGCATTCACACCTGCAGTGATCCGCACTCTACTGCGTTTTGAAGCGAAGCCACAACCACTATAAACTACAAATAAAACAAAATGTCTGTTCATATTAGACTAAAATACTAAGGCCTAGATTTTCGTCACCGCTAAACCCCTTATCCCTTAAATTCTTTGCCTTTTTAAACTATTAAAAAAACATTTTCAGTAGTTCAAATGGCCAGTCTACAAGCTCACACCGTGTCAATAGATTGACATGTTATACTATTCCAAAACGTTTTTCAAAATAGTAAAAAAAAGGGGGGTTTGGGATAAGGGGTTTAGCTTGTAATGAAAATGGAGCCCTAAAAATACTCTGCCGAACTCAAGCCACACGCAAAGTTCGGTATGAGCCGCTTCACACCTGTGTCTGAGTCATGATGTGAGAGGCACAGTATAGTAAATATTATAAAGCCCAAACTCATCCAGCCCGAAACTGCCGTGGTGAAATTGTACTTTCGGATTACTTTTGTAATGGGTGAGACGACCCACAGAATACAGGAGAAAACTCAATATTATGTTTAGTTAGTTGCACTGCTCATTTGGTTTATATATATATATATATATATATATATACATATATATATATATATATATACATATATATATATATATATATATACATATATATATATATATATACATATATATATATATATATATACATATATATATATATATATATATATATATATATATATATATATATATATATATATATATATATATATATATATATATATGGGCTGGGACTTTAACTGATTAATTGAGATTAATTAATCACAGAAACAATAACGCGATTAACAAAATGAACTCATTTTAATCGCCACACAGACCCCAAAACTAAAGATTTCTTTTGCTTTTGTCCACAATTCCAGGCTGGATTTCAGAAACAATGTCACAGTTCAGATCAAAATGACCATTAATCTTCTACATTCTCTAGTTGCGTAGAATTGGACGAATTCAGATGGTGAATATTTTAACTCTTGAGAGCGTAAACATGAAACCAAATGGACCCGCAAGGGTCCATTTGGTTTCATGTTTACGCTCTTAAAGAGTTACATCTGGTTAACCAACTTTTGATCTAGTTAACCAAATTTTGATCTGGTTAACCAACTCGCAGTGTCGACAGTTTTGATTTAGAAAAACATGCTACACGAGCCTGTTTTAATTGACAAAAGCAATGCTACTTGGGTCAAATATTGGTATGTGATTAATTGAGATTAATTAATTACAAAGCTTCAAATTAATTAGATCAAAAATTTTAATCGAGTCCCACCCCTAATATATATACATACACACACACACACACACACACACACACATACAGGTACATATATCTCTACGGAATGTTATGTTCATTTATACTCTATCGTGTGAGATCAGGCAGGTGCTGCAGAACCTAAGTCCGGGGGTGACAGAGATAGAGACATACAGAAACAGAGACAGAGCCTGAGAGAGTTCTCTGGCATTGGAATGCAGAGGAAATATCTGTGTGTCTCCAGGTGATGACTGCAGACTGAAGAGTGAACACAACAGCCTTGTCGCATGCAGCCATCGGACAAAGTAATAAAAGCAAGTGAAAACAGAATCCATTCTCGCCTTCCGTCAGACAGAGGAGAGAACATCTGCCAACCTTCTCTTTTGACACAGCAGGGACCTTTTGAAATGGAAAAAACAATCAGCAAAACAGTGTTTTTTATTTCTTTTTTTTTCTTCCCAAACACATGGATGATGATTATAATTATCGCCCTCATTATTATTACACTTGTTAATATTGAACATTAATGTTGTTAATATTAACAATGAACAATTTCAACATGCAATTCTGATTTTGTGCATATTATTATACAGACACACATGATTGGATGTCATTGTAGACATCTATTTTTGCGGTTCAACACCATTGCAAAATGTCTTAATTTGTTGTTTTTGCTGTGGTTAATGTTAATGTTTGTTGTGGTTAACTTGTGGTTGCCATTCATATGTTTGTTTAGAAAACAGCTTCGACTGCACATACACTTTCATTACAATGTAATTTGACAGTAATTAGAATTGAAATTGACAGTCAGGAAATACATTATAGCATCATGGCTTTGACAAAGGATATACAGTCTTATTTTAGATTGCACCTGCAGCTAAATGACCTTTGGTGTAATCGACTGAAACACAGGATTAACATCATTAACTTGATTGCATCAAAATAAAAACACATGCAAGCGTTAGGCTTATGGTATGCAGTACGAGTATGACCTCATGAGTGTGCATGTGTGCGTGCGTCCCGGCCTGAGTGTGTGCATGCGGATGAATGTGCGCGTGTGTGTACTGTCCAGTATACCGGCAATGTCTGTGTGTATGTGAAATGAAGGCATACATCTTGTGTCAGAGCCACTTTTCCTGGGCCTACTGTTGCATGAGTTCGCTTGTCAGCGGACACCATTACATATATTTGTGTCTTTGTGTGTGTCCATGTCCGTGTGTGTGTTTCCATGTCTGTATTCTTCCAGCCACATATGCACTCTAAAACATATGTTTCAGCCTCTGCCTATACTTCTTGTGTTGTGTCTGTGCTCATTTGTCATTGCATACATGGCTGCACAACACAGCAGCAATGCATCAACCTATGGGTCTCTCTCTCTCTCTCTCTCTCTCTCTCTCTCTCTCTCTCTCTCTCTCTCTCTCTCTCTCTCTCTCTCATATCCATAAATCCCAGGTGGCCGAATGTCATAATATTGGGTATAATAACCGCTAATGTGCTGTACAGTGTGCATTTACGATCATGGCCCTCTGTGTTGCCGCCTCCCCCTTCAGGGAAACATACGCTACAGCAGCAATATTTGCTATACTGTAACTCCACAGCATGGTTGTGTATTATTGTGAACTCAGAGCATCTTGGCAAACTCACAGTACGTGTTGCCGCTGTTGATGTCCTTTTTTGTGTCACACCATGTACTGTAATGCTTTTTCACATGCACTTTTGCATTTGCTGGTTGGTCATTGTGCAAAAGGCAAGCATGCAGCCAATATGCAACAATGACATGTGCTACAAAATGGGAATGGTGGATCTCTAGTCAGCTAAAATATAAATACACCAGTCATCCCCCAATACCTTCAGACCCTTCTCAGTCCAGGCCATTTGTTGTGTAGCTGCACTTTTAAGGAAATCTGGTAACTCACGGTGGTTAGTGCTGTTGCCTTACAGCTAGAAGGTTCTGGGTTCCATTCCCGCTAGGGACGCTGCTGTGGGTGCTGGCAGTGTGTTTCCTTCTCTGCGTCATCAGTGCCCATACCCGAAGCGGTGTTGGCGAAAGGCCTTTCTGCATGGAGTTTGCATGTTCTCCCCGTGTCCCCTTCGGTTGGAAAAAAAAAGCTGCTTCTCTGTATTCTTGGCTAAGGTCCCTTCCCCACTGACCTACCTACCTGTTGCACAGGAATTACTTGCCTCATAAATGGCATCCTCCAATAACTGATCTGCTAGCTACTTGGTTGGTCGATAATACTGTTACAGTACGTTTTTTACAGCTGGCGACGACAGCTGGGCGATGTGGGGCGACACTCGAATTTCATTGCCTGTAGCCTAAATCACACAAGTATCGGGCGAAAGGCTCAACCTGCTATCACCAGCCTGCTATCACCAGAATCGGCAGCTCTCATAGACAAATAATGGAGTTCAGGAAACATTGTCTGTCCATCGTCGTCTCCTGTTAAAACGTACTGTTAGGGGTCTCAGGCAGGAGACCCCTAACAAATGCTGGACATGGAGTAGAAAGGACTCAGGAATTCAGACAGGAGCTCATGTTTATTGCTCCAATTATCTATTGATCTACAGCATAAATGCACATTGTCTCTGTGTGTGCAGGCACGCAAGTAAAGTATATGGAAAAAATAATCCTGGCTGAAGCAGGGGCAGACAGTGAGTCTGGGACACATTCCCGCTTTTCTATCTTTCTTTGGCCTTCTCTATTCCCTCTGCTTTCCCTGACACACGTGTGTGTGTGTGTGTGTGTGTGTGTGTGTGTGTGTGTGTGTGTGTGTGTGTGTGTGTGTGTGTGTGTGTGTGTGTGTGCGTGCGTGCCTTTCTGTCCATGTTTAGAACAGTGGTTGTATGTAGCTGATTGCCTATTGTGTCGCATTGTTTCTTGTTTACTTGTTCATTTATGATTCATCGAGCAAACCACTGAGACGTGACATGTAGGCCACTATAATCCTGATAGATCTTCATAGAAAAAAAAAGAAAGTGAACGATGCATATGGTGTGAGTAACATTATGTAAAGAAGAGAGGGGTAAGGAGAGAGAAGGAATTAAGGAAGAGAGTGGTATAGCTCAATAGTGCAAGAGAGAGAGTGAGAAACGGGGAGATATCAGGGGCGGATGTAACATTTCCCAATTGGGGGGAGGAGAAAATGGTAAGGGGGCGTTTTCATCGCCTGTGTCGCTTCGCGCCACAGGCGATGAAGCCGCACCCATACCATTTTCGGTTATAGGACTTTTATTAGGCAAGTATAAGCATCAATAATAACATCAGTTGTTGTTGAAGTTGCAACAGACACGCAGCATGCATAAAGATAAAGGTCTGACTCAGAGTTTTCTGTTTTTAATGATAAAATGCTGTTGGTTTACTGGTGCCACAGCTGTAGTTATACTTACTAGCAGTAGTATAGTGTTCACATTATTTTAATTATAAGCACTTTAATTTGACATATCTTGGGTTGTTTTGCATGCCATCATGTTTGGTGGGGCAGTCTGGGCATTTAGGGGGGCATTGCCCCCCCATGCACATGCCTAGATCCGCCCCTGTGAGATATGGTGGGAGTACAGAACGTGATTGAGCGACTTTGAGATAGAAGAGAGAGATAATGAGAACAAGAACAAGACTCTTTGAAAATGAAGAGAATGATAAAGTGGGCGTGTGTGTGTGTGAGAGAGAGAAACTTGCTCTGCATGGCATTACTGACACAAATGGGCTGACAGGCAAATCAAGCTGAAATGCTCCTCTCCATGGAAACAAAAGCATACAGTATAGTATATAGGCCTATAGTGTAACTTGGCAGCAGAGCTGGGGGAATTAATTAATGCTACATCGTATGAGCATTAGACGACATGATCATTTGTGAGTGTTCATCATTAAAGTTGTTTTTTTTATCCTTATATGATTTCTGTTTTGAAAACGGTGCACCCTGTTGTAAATAACTGGTGTCATCCACAGTGACGTTGAGTTGTACTTTTGTTTGAAATGTACCTATTCTGCATACTGTTAATGAATAATTCAATCACTCGTGCTGATGAGTTTCCATTGCTTCAGACTGTGACAGAAGCATTTGAGTAGATAAAACCTAATTTAAAAGTAGCATAAATTACATTATGTTGTTAACATAATAAGTGTTTCAGAGGTTCGTATTCAGCTGTCCAAAAACGTTTGGGGTCGCCTGGTTTACTGGTAGTAGCCTAAACACCCAGGCTTTAATTTAAGTCTGTGTACCTGGTCTAGCAATGTTGACGTCCTTCAAACCCTAGCCTACCAGTCTCAGGGCGGGCATTCTAACTACAAGGCCAGAAGTATTACAATGGCACTGCTTCTATTGATGCGTTTTCACTGTCATCCAGTTACAGTTCACCAGGGGTGCCCAAAAGGTAGATTGTGATCTACCAGTAGATCACACAGACCGTGCAGGTAGATCACGACAGTCCCCATAGATCTCTAACTCTTGAGAGCGCGAAAACAAAACCAAATGGTCCATTTGGTTTCGTGTTACACTCTCAAGAGTCCACGCAATTAGAAAATGGAGAATAATTGTTATGTTTTGCCAGTTCTCTTTCCCAATTGTGGACAAAAGTGTGAAAGTTCTTAGTTTTGGGTGCAAGAGACTAAACTCAACATTAGAAACGTCAACTCAAACCCCAAATACTGTTTTCAAACATCAGTAGTAGCATATACAACAAAACCTTCCAATTCTCTCTTTCTATTTTTCATTTTAAGTGCATTATTATAACAGTATAACACTATAACAGTAAGTAACTGTTGAAATGGATTTTCAGCAATGGAATAATCACATTTTTGATGTGTAGATGTTGTTGAGCCGGCCATTTTGAAAGTAGCTCTCAAGTCAAAAAAGTGTGGGCGCCCCTGCAGTACACAATAGTGTCTTGAGGGAAGTCCCACAAAATGCCTTACACTATAAATAAATGAGGAGCTAATATGCGGCACTTGTTTTCTTTTGTTTTGAAGTAAAGAGAGATGACTCACGCAAACCCTATCTAGTCAACTGCTCTGTCAGTAGGTCTAGTTTGGCTGCCTCTACTCTGCTGGATTTCCTACATTTGTGGCACAGAACTTTCTAAACAACTGTATGTATGTGCCAAACGGCTGTGTACTTGTGTCAAGCTCAGTTTTGTCTTTGTTCCTTTCATATTTATCCACAAGCATAGAGGATGGAAGGCATGCTGAGGGATTTTTGGATGCTTATTCTTGACGGCTTGAGTTTTGTGTGGCTACAGAATGAGCAGTTGTCTTATCTTCTACTACATGCGGTGCATGAAAAATGTTAACACTTCTATGCTGCCTGCCACTGCCACTGAGTGTGATTGTTTTTTATTGTTGTTATTCTAATTTGCATTGCTTTTTTAACTTGTCCAAACCCTTGAAAGCAAGGGGAATCGTTCTCTCTAAACCAGACAGACTTATTGAGTTATCACTCAAAGGATACAATATGCCTATTCAATTCTACTACAATTGGAAATAATAGATTGCACCGTTAATTTAAGGAATAATGTGAGGCAATGCAATTCAGAAGGGGAAGAAAAAAAATAGTCAAAATATGATCCAGATTCTAATTCTACTGATAATTCATTACAGTGGTCTGTTACCGTATTGTGAACATAATGTGAAAACAGTAGCGCCTCCAATACAACCCCATATTTTAGGATATTTTCCATTCATGCCAATCAGGCCAGTAACATCTTTCTATGCAAACACATTTGGCCTGTGTTCAGAGGAGGTAAGCCTGGTCAATCCCAGAAACATCTGGTATCGACAGTCTGCAAAACCCTCAATTTCACACTTCAAAATTATTGCCAGCAGCAACCACGCACACCCTCGACATTGGGGAAATGCGTTGTGTTTTGTGACAACCTGCAGATTAGGTTCTTAGGTTCACTCTTATTAGAGATGCCAACGTAGACCAGTAGTGATTATGCGTTGGCTGCTCTCCGCCACCCCTAAGAAAGGCATGCAGTGTCTATCCCTGTGGAAGCCATGAGTCGGTATTGCGTTGCCATGGCATCACTGTGCCAACAGGCAGAATTCTCCCACCAACGACGGCACGATGCCCAGAAGATCCTCAGGATTTTCTTGTGCGACATGCCTCCACCCACCCCCATCTCTCTATCTCTCTCTCTCCCTCTCTTTTTTATTTTCACTGTTTCTTCTCCTTATATATGTTTTCTTTCTCTCATGCCTCTCCAACTGTATATGCGCTCTTTTTGCTCTCTCTCTCTTTCTAACTCTCTCTTAGCCCTCCTGTCTTACTTTACCACCTCTCTCCTCATCCATCGTTATTCTTTGTACCCACCCCCCCCCCCCCATGTGCGTGCGTGCGTGGTTGTTTTTGTTGTTGCAGTGTTGTTGTGTTAGTGTGTTGCTGTGTTGTGTTGTGTAGTGAAGCATTAGCCTCTTGAAAAATGCATCCATGTCTATAGTCAAATGTCTCCTGGGACTGTTGTTCAACAATGTTTATTTCATGTGCCATTGAGTGACAAAAGGGCTTAGGAGTCACGACCTGTACAACTCACACACCGAGAGACACGGACAGGTTTGTTTAGACAGGAAGCATCAATAATTCACAGGATGCAGGCACTGTGTATATAAATGCACTGTGTGTGTGTGTGTGTGTGTGTGTGTGTGTGTGTGTGTGTGTGTGTGTGTGTGTGTGTGTGTGTGTGTGTGTGTGTGTGTGTGTGTGTGTGTGTGTGTGTGTGTGTGTGTGTGTGTTTTCCAGGCTGAGGTTGGTACCGATCATACAGTCTGCTGTGTCATGATGTGACATAAATAAATAAACATACAAACAAATAAATGCATCTCAACCACTTAGTATATCCTGCTGGACAGCTTGATTATTTTTGGTTAAAGTACAGTATTATATAAGCAATAAAGCTTTTAAGCTTTTAAAGAATTGTAATGGCATTTTCCCTTCTTTTTCTCCTTTATCTTAGACCATTTCATTATTAGATCACTTCCTGAAGATATATAGTATCTATGACAACCATAGAGCCACCGTGCCACCACCACCTCCACATTAAATTTTGTCTTCCACCAATCCTCCCTTTTTCCTTAATCAGAGGCAGCTTAGCGATTGTCTAACAAATAGTCCCGGCCGGACTATTTGTTAGCCAATTGGGAAGAGAATGATTGAGAAAGCTTATAAGGAATTATTTGGAGGCCTCCTGAAGCCCCTAAAGGTGTCAAAAACACTAGATTTCTTTTGGTGATGATCCAATTAAAGGAAGAATTCAAGAAAAACATAAAATCAAAAAACAATGCAATTGTTATTTTGACCATAAAATTACAAAACGGAGCTTTAATGTTCCCCCCAGAATGGATACACACACACAGGTGCGTGCATGCACGCACAAACTAATAGAAAGTAAGCACAAAAAAATAAGCACAAAACACACACATCTGCTTCAACAGTGTGTATCAAGACGTTCCACATTCTATTCACTATACCAGGGGTTTTCAACCTTTTTGACTCCAGAGACCACCATTTATTCAGCATTTGAGCCACGGACCACCATTTGATTACATTTTCACACCAAAGACCTAAAATTAAAGAATTCTTTTGATTTTGTCCACAACTCCAGACTGTATATTGCCAACAAACCAGTGTAAACTTCTCAATATCTGTGCTAATTCAGATGATGAATATTTTAACTCTTGAGAGTGTAAAAATGAAACCAAATGGACCCGCAAGGGTCCATTTGGTTTCATTTTTACGTTCTCAAGAGTTACATCTGGTTAAACAACTTTCCATCATTTAGCCTGGGGACCACCTGGAACCTTCTCAAGGACCACTGGTGGTCCCTGGACCACCTGTTGAAAACCCCTGCACTATACCTTTTAAGTGCAGCTGTTGAGGTGCATTCTTATCGGCCCCGATGACACTTTCAACCCCCCACAGGAACAGGGACCCAAACAGCCATTTGGCACAAATGATGTTTCAACCGCACTGCTCTGGTTCATTCAGCATCCAAACGGTTCTGTTATTTCTACCCCAATACTCACCTTTAATCTATTCACTGTTTTTTTTCAGCGTGGTAGTGGAAGAGGTGCATGTTCCCCATGAATGACCCTGCTAGAGGCAAAGGAAGAAAGAACGCATGCTGGAATCTGAGGCAATTCATGCTTGAAAAGAAAATGTCTATTGCATTCCCTTTTGGAAGAAGTTATAGAAAAATGTTTTCCAGTCTAATGGTAGTGGCTGTCTCTCGTTTATGTTTGTTTTGCAGAACATGTTTCACAAAGCCTGAGTTTGTACTGTAGAATCGCTTTACAATCTCTGCTTTTGTCACCTGTTGAAAAGAACGCGTTGGCTGCTTGATGAGGGTTGGCAGCCATGTGGCCTTTGTCGATGCCGGGAGAGATTTCATGTTGTGTTCACAGGCGGTGGATAGATGTCTTCGGTGGTAATTTGTCGTGGAGCCGCGGACACACTTTGCACTTTACAGTTACATTGGTTGCAATAGCACAAACAACGATGAAACAACTGTTTAAAAATAATGTTAGAAGACTACTTCTACCTCTCAAAGACGTTCTCTCTTCGTTTTGTTGTGTCACGTACACACACATAGGCACACACATACACACGCATGCGCACACACCCACGTGTACGTGCACATACACAGATACATATGGAGGCTTTGAAGAAGGAAGATTCAAGGATATCCAACAACTGTCCTTCAGCTGTGATAAATGGGTTCTGTGAATCAAAAACCTTGGGGTGCACACTTCTAAATTTAGCCTCAGCGTGTGGGAGGATGACATTTTGAATCGGATTGAAAAACTGGCATCTTCTCCCTTTCATGTGTCATGTCTAATAGTAGATCTGTGAATATATTTTGGTTTCCAGTTAAAGCATCTGCATGAAGCGTTACTGTGACTGGCTCACCTAAATGCTGTACACAAGAAAGAATGTTTTTCTCCTGAAAATATACCTGTAGGTGAGACTGCAAAGGAGATCTCTGCGATATCGAATCAGTCAAAAAACAGGACTATGCAGCCAAACTTAGATGTGCTGCATGATTGCTATGCATTTATATCAAAGCTCTTTATAACTTTGATCTGTGGTGTTGTGCGTGCACATGGCACTGGCTCTGAACCCAGATATAGCATGCGGCCGGAGAGCTCACCTTACTCCCACAATCAATCCCCCTGGCTCCACCCACGGCGCGGTCTTATTTGAGTGAGTGATCACAAAAAAAAGCGAATAAATGTAAAAAAAATGCATGGAAAGTGAAGATGCGTCTTCCTCACTGTATACATATGGGAATGGTCAATGTGTGGCAATATGAAACATATCTGGCTACATGCTATAATTGTTCTTAAAATCCTATGTTTCTCAGTGCCCCCTATTCAAATACGTCATGATTTTTCAGAATGCCCACAGTCCAATATACAGTGACTTTGCAACACTAGTATGCGGCACAAAAAAACACTACCGCCTTGCGTCAGAAGATGGTGCTGTTGTCCATCAGATTCTTGGTCTGTTCAAGAGGGGACTCTCACTGCTGAAATTCTGAAATGAATTTGAGCAGGACATTCAGAGTATGAGAAAAGTCTGTAGACAGAGAAACAGACAATATTCTCTACATTCTCTCTCTCAATTATTTTCTGCATTTCAGGTGAGATATAGGCTAGTGCAAAACCATGAACACTGTATATTAATTTGCTTATCTGTGACAGTACACAAGTCATTTTTGGTTTGTTTATAATAAGAGTGATAATTGGAGAACTTTAAAATAAGATATGCATGGATGCATGCTATGGTTATCTTGTTAGCTATAGGGCGACCTCTACAGCAATATACTGTAGTACATGATGTGCTGTGGTGACCAGTCAAGCAAGCTAATAGCTAAAAGAGAGGGTGTACTATGAATACATTACTGTATGGAAGTGAGTGTTATGAAACCTGCTATGAAACTGGAATGATACTGTTTGTTCTTTTTTTTTGGGGATATGCATTTTTTTTTATTTTTGGGACCTAATTGATACTTTTTGGGATTGAATTGGACTATTGTGATTTGATTATGGTAATTACATTGTTCTGTTTCTGTAGGGTACTGTTTGGATAATCTTGAGAATATTTTGGAAAAGTCAGTGTATGAGAACAGACATTATTGACATTATTGTGTGTTTATTTTCTGCATTTTCAGAAACCCCTTGATGGAATTAAAATATGTGGAACTACCGGAAACAGTCTTGTTCTTCCGAGAGCGCTACAAATGCCTGTGTGCAGTCTCAGATCTATGGGTCCACCTACCGAGGAGAATGAGCATTTCCACCCAAAGCAGTCTAATTGTGTGAGTTCCCAATACTACTCAACAACTTCCTTATTTCATTATATGCCAAAGATTTCTCTGTCGAGAGATTTCTCGTAGATTGGTACACATTGATTGTTATCTTATCAATGTGGCTGTCTTGTGGCAAAATGTATTGCATAATTATTATCTGCACTAATCCTGCGCTGCAGTCAATCCCAAATCAAATCACTATGGATGTGCTTACATTATGGGCCCCATGCAGTTCAATGTGTTCTCAGTCCTCAAGGCAGTCATCTGCTAACTGACTGATTTCAGTCCAGTCACAGTCACACACAGAAAGAATGACATTACAGCTCATTGCATTACTGTGCGCTGATTGGGCGGCTGTGGCTCAGGAGTAGAGCAGACCGGATTGGAACCACAGGGTCTCCGGTTCAATTCCAGGCTCTTGAGCAAGACCCTGAGGTTGCACCCCTAATGATCCCAAGTAACAATGAGCAGGTTGGTTCCTCTGCTCTCTCTCTCTCTCTCTCTCTCTCTCTCTCCCCCCCCCCCCCGTGTGTGTGTGTGTGTGCGTGTGTGTGCGCGCGTTGTGAGAACAGTCTGTAGACAGAGAAACAGCCATTATTCTCTACATTCTCTCTCCATTATTTTCTGCATTTTAGGTGAGATATACAGGTAGTGCAAAACCATAAACAATGTATATTAATGTGCTTATCTGTGACAGTAGCCTACACAAGTCATTTTTCGTTGTTTATAACAAGAGTGATAATTGGATATGAAATAACACATGCATGGATTCCTACTGTGGTTAGCTTGTATATATGATTATTGTTATCACCTTCTACAGTATATCTCCATCTTTCGCTTTCAATTTCAAGTGTATACTGGCAACATTTTATTCATTGTCTTCATATATATGGAATCATATTTTTTACACATTGTCTACGTGTCCAGCCTCGTGGGGGGAGGGGGTATAAAAAAAAGGGGTTATATATTTTTTCCAACGTTTGTACAACCTATCTATCTGCTAACCCATTGAATAAAATATGTTATATATGGTTTAAAAACACTATATATAATAGTAAAGCTATTGGATAAACCACAGCTCAGATGGTGTCTCTACATTAGTGCTTATCTGTAGCCTGGTGCACCTAGAGATGACTGCAGGCCTGCAGAGCTGTAGTCTTTATCTATTTGTTAACAGTTCTGTTCAGACTACTGTGTATTGTTGTCTACGTGCTTTGTCTTTTGTTGTACATGCCTTGCTTTTTGTTGTGGACGCGTACTGTGGCGCACCGTACATGTGTGCGTGCGTGTGAAGGTGCACATGCACGACGTGCATTTACATGGGCAGTGTTAGCAGACGGTGGCAGATTCCGTGTTCCATGTCTTATATTCTCGGCTTGGGGTCAGAGCCCAGGGCTGACCTCACTGGTTACACTTCATTTGTGTCGGCTTCAGAGTCAGGATTTGGACAGCTGTCGGTAACATTGATTTATTACCCACAGAGCAGCGCTGGCTCCCACCCTCCAATCCCCTTAATGTCACATTACACGCTTCTTTATCGTCTGATTGAGATTGCATCCTGGCTTACTTTTCTTTATTATGTGAGGGTGTTTTAGCTGTTTTTTATAACGATTATACAGATAGTCATTTATCAGTTTTACTACTTTAGTATAATGGCAATTGATTTTCAAGTTGTCTCTATTTCCCAGCAGATACGCTTGAAAGTTTCAGATTCTACAAAACATCTTCTAAATCAACGGTTTTCTGAAAAATCTACATTTCTGTGTCAGTGATTCTAATAATATCTCATACCAAGGACCCCTGGAATTATGTGTTTGGCTGCCGACCCCCCCATCTAAAAACATGTCACCCCAAATCTAAGAGTAGCACTATAACACTGTAAACTGGACACCAAAAACAGTTCCATGTGACAGTCTGAGGGGTCAAAGTTGAACAAAAGTTGTACTATGGTAGAAATAGGTCAACAATACCTTTTGGATTGATTATTATTTGGGTACAATACCAGATGTTACTTTTGTTGACTACTTTTGTTTGGCTTTATATTAGTAAGCTAGTTAAGCTATACTATAGCTTGAACTATAGTTAAGCTAAGTACCTAAAGTTGCTTTTTATGAACGTTTGTAACCGCTTCTAGTATTGCCCCAGTTGCTGTGGAGAGCCTTCGTCCCCACCAGCTAGGGGGATTTCTAAGTCCAGCTCCATTTGAAACCTCCATTATAACAGTTTTTTTTTATTTTCAACATGCTGTACTTCTAATGCTTCAAGCCCTGTCTGTGGTGAGCCACTGTGCATCCTGACGATTGTAATCCATTGTGTGTTGGTATCACACTGTGAAAATGCGACGTGTGTGTGTGTGTATGTGTGTGTGTGCGTGTGCGTGTGTGTGTGTGTGTGTGTGTGTGTGTGTGTGTGTGTGTGTGTGTGCGCGCGTCTGTGTGTGTGCGCGTGTGTGTGTGCACATACGTGCGTGCACTTGCAAGTGCTTGCTGGCGTGTGTGTGTCATTGTTGGATTGTGTGCGTCGCTGCGGCTGCTGCTATTGCTATTGTTTTGTGTGTGTTCACATGTTCCGCCTCCAGGTAAGCTTTCTAAACAAAGATAAGGCTTTAAAGAGGCTCAGAGAGCCCCGACCACCGTTATCAGCAACTTTCAATGTGAGAGGCAGCGAGGCAATCTGATCCGGGACTGAAAGGGAAGGAGAGGCTATATTGGAAGCTAAGTACTGTTCACAGGTTTCATTATGTTCCATCTGATTATGGGATATGATGTGATTAAGGATGGATGAGTCCGACATTAATTGTCATTCAATACACACCCTTGCTGCTTTCCATAATTGAGGGAGAGCAGCTAAGGCTTGACGTATCACGTCAAGTACACCGCCACCCAGCCTACTCTGTGAGAGGTGAGGTCCTCAGTGATGTGCAATTCTCAGGGATTTAAACTCTCTGACACTTTCCACTGCAGCCCCCCCCCTAATCTGGATGGGAGCGTGATCACTGGGAGGTCTCCTGTAGTCAAAGATCAGCTCTTTTACAATTTAAGCACTTGGCAGGCGCTTTTAATCCAGAACGACGTACTGTACTTTAAGCTTGAAAAAAAAAGAAAAAGCATGGCAATGCACCGTATACATACAAAGTAGTTAAAGAGCCGGTGAATTGAAAAAATACATTTTTCACACTTTTTTTAGACCACATCCATGGTCAGATAGCCATACCAAACAATACATGCCAAAAATGGGAAAAAAAATCACTTTTGTGTATTTTTAAGTAAAAATTCCATGTCAATTTTGAATATCTTCTGAAAACGAAAATGTGCTGCGTGATGACGTATCCATTTTCACATAAATAAAAGCCAATAGAAGTTAAGCTGACCTGTTTTTAACCCATTCCTGAACCCTCCAATAACACAATGTTGATTACATTCAGAAATGGTCTGTTTTCAGTGTCATTCTGGCACCCAGACATTGTATTACTTGGTTTAAACTCACTCATCACGTTAGAATACACTGTATATCTGAACACATAGTGGTAGAAATAAGAAGCCACATAGCACTACAGAGGCAGAGCTGAGTGACGTCCGTAAACATCCATGTGTTGCGTGTTGTATATAGCTCGTCGTACAGCTGTCCCTCACTCTTTGCGCGCCATAGCCTGAAGGGTTGTGAGGTCTGATTGGTTCAGAAACTTCAGATCGGCGTTTCAGGCTGAAAGATTCAAAGTAAAAATGCCCTCCATTTCCGGTTCACCGCACCTGTAATGCAAGTCATACATAAGCTAAGAACATAAGCGTAGGAAATCTATATAGGCTAAATAAACTGCTTGTGTGTGTATGCTTTTATAGTGCTATGTTTACACGAAATGGTACAGTATAAGTCTACATAAGCTGCTATCTAAGGTGCATAGATTGCGACTTTGCGTACGCCTGTACGCTAGGGAAGGTACTACTGCAATTGCTATGGGCTAAGATGGAGTCTGAAGAGGTGCGTTTTCACATTTGCGGCAGAAGATTGGGAGAGAATCTGCAGTTCTGATTATTTGGTTTTGTCAAGGTTGAGAGCCCGTTTGCACAGTACTGTTTAAGCATGGCTTATCGTTTTGGAAGACTGATGGTTTCAGTGGGGACTAAATTATCAATGACTTTCTAAATCACTGATAGTACATTATTACCCTCTGCAGCCTCTTTAAACACTGGCCAGCCCATTGACTCAGAACAGTCCTGCTGCAGGACGGAGACAGACTCATCAGACCAGCTCTGGGCAGTGTTGGTCACTGGAGGTGTAAAGTGTAGTACTAAAGTAATAATAGACTGCCCTGTTTATAGTGTTCATCAAAATACATTACCATGGGCTATGTATTTACAATTTAATTATTTGAAACATGGACAAATTATGTTGCTTATTAGTACTTATTGACAGTTGAATCATGCAGTATAGTTAAAGCTTATTGGTTGAAAATCAATTCCATATCTGACGGGCCTTTTTACCTTTTTACACTTTATTCTGACCTGCCAATGAACTCTGCATCATGCCATGTATGACAGGCACATACTGTAGCAAGCTAATCCACTCTCCTTCGGGTTTCCCCGCAGCCATAAGAGGTTCATACCATGTGCTGTACACCTCTTTAATACCCGCTGTGCCATGCATTCTCATAATGTGAACTCAGCTCAGCTGTTTGGCTCAGTAACCAGACAGCTTTGCCACACCTCCAAGTTATGACTTAAGTCACAAGACCTGATACTTAAGACAATCATAATAGGGCCCTGGCAGTGCTCTAGGGCACAGCTAACGGGGATCCCACCAAATAAACCATAAATAAACCATAATTAATGGACAGAATACACATACATGAGTTGTCCTCTAGATGTGTGTTCAAACGATATATGTGCACATGTAAACAGGCTCCAACACACCTATGTTTAGAATCACAATCTGTTCCCATGATATAGTTCTGTCAGTCTGTCTGTCTTTCAGACTTCCACAACCTTCCATTTCCATCTTCCATCTTCATGTCACACCACCTCCATCTCCTTTTCTTTATCACTGCCTCTTCTTCTGCCCCAACCCCCACCCATTCCATCTCTCTCTCTCTCTCCAACCTCTCCCCCCGGTGAGAATTGTTTTTAAATGGAACTGGGGGGATTGTGAAGTCAAACGGCACACTTACGCGGATGCTGCCATGGTTGCTATGGTGACATAGTCGGGGCCCACAAGGTGTCACGAAAGCTGTCAGCTACTGTGGCTTCTACGCACCTTTGTACCACTTCACTCACAAAGCGGAGAGAGATTGTAAATAGCAGAGTATACCGCAATGATGACTATAACACCATGACTAAAAATCATCAAAAGTCATTGAGCAGCTGACCTAGAGTACAGAAGTGCATTTCCCAGCAGTGGCATTACTGTCACCATTGCCAGCGCATTGCCGGGTGGGGGCTAGCTGGCTTGTAGCCTGGGTAAACCCACTCCCCCTACAGTAATGGTTTTCAACCTTTTTCATACCAGGGCCCACTATTTATTCAGCATTTGAGCCACGGACCATCATTTGAGACCAAAATAACCATTAATCTCCTACATTCTCTAGTTGTGTAGACTTGGGCTAATTCAGATGATGAATATCTTAACTCTTGAGGGTGTAAACATGAAACCAAATGGACCCGCAGGGGTCCATTTGGTTTCATGCTCTCAAAGAGTTACATCTGCTTAACCAACTTTCCATTTAGCTGGGGACCACCTGAAATCCTCTCAGGGACCACTGGTGGTCCCTGAAAACCCCTGCCCTACAGGGACCGCCACTCCCACCGTTGCTGTTCTACATTACGAAGCGGCAGCAGTTACGGAAAGGGTTTGGGTAGGGGGTTATTATGGTGTGTTTGGTTAGGGTTAGCCTTGACACCCAGGCTTTCATTTTCGTCCGTTGTTGCACGAAAACAGAAAGCCTGGACCAATTTATTAGCCACGGTGGCGTAGAGGTGGGAGTCAACATTTCAGGGTGGACGTCGCTCCAAATGAAGTGATGTAGCACAGCAGTGGAGAGGCAGGGGTTGGGCGGGGAAGGACGACACGTTGATGAAATCGAATCAGATCAGCTCGATCTACCATCCAGGCTCGGACGGTCGGCCAAAGTTATTTCAGGTTATGCCAGGCTAACCTGAGGCTCAAACATACTCCAGGGTGAAGTGAGATTAGGTGAAGATTGTTCACCGCAGTGTAGTTTTTAAGGCTTCACCCTGGATCATACATACTCCAGGGTGAAGCCTTAAGAACTACACCACGGTGAAATCCTATCACTCTATGGAGTATGTTTAAGCCTTAAGGGTGACCGCATAAAACACTAGTGACTGCCCTGGCAATGCCGACGGCAATACCGTTGCCGGGAAGTGCACTCTTTCTCTCTCTCCTGGAGTATGCAAGTTCGTTTAGCAAAGAAGGTGAGGCAGCGCGCGCCTAACATCATCTCAGACAGCCACACGGAAATGAATGGTGCCCTAGAAAATCTTTTAGTCCTCTTACTCTGCTAGCGCCATCCCCATTGTTGGATTTATGACAGCAGATGCCCGAGGAGAGCTAAAGCGTATCATGGAAGACAAGACAAAACAGTCTGTTTGGGATGATGCAGAAAGTGTCAGGAGGACTGGAATGAGCTTGAGGCGACTCAAAGCGCCGCAGGGCTCTAAGCTCGGAGAAAGCTGTTATTTTATCCGGCAGCTGTTAGAGCCATAAATAGGGAGACGGAAAAGAGACCAAAACAAAAAGTATGAATAAAAAGGACAAACAATAAAGTCATTTGGTGCTACAAAACTAGCCTGGGTCCACATCATAGTCTCCTACGCACTCCATTGAGTTTCACAAAGCTTTATAGTCTGATAATCTGCCTATAGGCGAATACAGTATGTCTATTTCAAACATTGTGCACAAACATTGAACGCTGTTGATAATTAATGCCCAGCTTTGAGTGTGTAAACACAACCATTGATCTCAGAGGCAAATATTTCCCAGTACAGTATATTACAGTATAGTGTTGTAGCCCCATTATATGACAGCTTTCCACTTCTATAAATTATCATAATTTAGTACAAGTTCTGATTGTATGGTATGGTATGATATGGTATTTGATTTTTATATTTCTAAAAATGTACAGTTTCAGTCAATTCCTCAGTCATGATGTTGTCGAAGCCATTGTGATTTCTTTGCACAGAGGAAAGCAAAGCTCTCAAAATAAGAACTGAACGCCTCTGTTCCGTAGAGCCCTTAATACTGCACTGTACAGTAGAGGCTATGCTGCTGTATTTCAGCATCCTATTCGTCAAATTTAAATGCTTGACATTCTGTCTACAAATACGCCCTTTTGTTATTATTTCTTTACTCAATAGAGATATTCTGAGATATTGTACCGGTATGTAGAGTGAAAACCAGAGGGAATCGGTGTACAGAGCCCTGGGAAATCCAGTCAACCACATAGTATTTCATATAGCATATAACATTCTAATGGAGAAAAATACACTTTAGCCTCTGTTCTATGATATCAGCCTATACCGCTCTCCTCTTTTCATATAGCGTTTGACTCATCAAAAGTCTGCTCAGCTCCGATGCGTTTCGCCAGGCTCATTTCAATTACTCAATAAGCCGAGGAAACGGGGAATAGGGAACGGCAAGCTTGTCTTGTTGATTACTGAGGTGAAAATACAGCCTTATCCCCACTGATTTCTCCCTTATTGGCTTATTATGACAGGACAGTGAGGTGCTCATGGGGGCTCTACATGTCACCACACTGAGTTATAGCTTCGTCATGAATTGATTACGGGTTTTGAAAACGGGCTGTTAAGAGAGTCTAATGTGGAGGCCGCGGCGGGTGGCCAACCTCGCGACGCACAACGTGATCATTAATTTGTATTACAAAGATTCTCAAATGCCGATAATTCCCTTTGGTATTGTTGCCTGACGGCAAACAATAAATCATACTTTTCATGTCCAAGACAGTACAAGATGTTCTGTCCAAAAGCTATTCATCATATTAATAAACGTGTCACAAACATGCTATTTATGCCCACACTTTTTTTTATCCTGCTCTGTAAAATAATAAGCTGATGGGTTGATTCTGAAATCTAATGTAATGATTTCTTCAAACAGTATTCGATTTCATATCACTGAAAATGTATAAGCATTCAATCAAACTTTAGATATCTTCTTACTTGATGAATAAAATATTCCTCCTGGGACTCCTTGAGTGCCAGAGCAAGTCCTGGAGTCCCAGGGCAAGTCTTTGAGCAAGACTCCAGTGTGCAGGTATTGGTGCCTTGCATGCATGTTTCCTCTGTCATCAGTGTGCGATTGAGTGTGTGCGTGCTGCGGGAGAATTGGTGACTCTTTCAATGCACAATGAGCTTTAGATAAAATCCCATGAATGGATGAATGTCCACAGCACACCATGTTGGTTAATATGATTTCCATTGAAATGGATAACGGGAATGAATGGTAAATGAGGTCAGAAGATAATGTTTCACTAGAAGCTGACTAAGGTATTACTTTAATAATATGTAAACACAGGGTGTCACAGGTTTGAACATACAGGGGCAGAGCTCAAGTTGGGTTTGATTTGATCTTTCAAATCAAAACTGGAGACATTGCAGAAATTTGATTTGTAGTAGTTGTATCCACAAACATTGCAGGTTATTTAATTGTAACCACTGTATTTTAGAAGATTGATATTAGCAATACCCTGATTCACATGTATACATCGATGCCATGTGCTATCTTTGACAACATGTTTGAACCGGAAGCATATAACACCTTCACATTTGTGTTAACCTCGGATATGTTGTTAAACCAGTCAAACAAAGCTACAGTATGTGATTATTAACGGGAACAGAAGATGTTATGCCATATTCTGAAAATCTGGACTTAGTCTTAAGCCCATAGTGGTGAGAAGAATACTTTAATAACTTCTGTCGAGCTGGACAGAATCCTAATCATTCGTGACTAGGTACTGAAAGAAGTGCTGCATGTCGGCTTGTCAGAGGTCCTGAGGTTGTGCAATGTATTCAATGTGACAAGGACATCAACACAAAAAGACTGCGACAAATGAATCCTACATGCTCCCTCGCTCCCACATTTCTCACTTTAAGTATGATGGAGATGTATTTGAAATCGCACTATGCAATTATAGGTAATGTTTAAGTGATCGTTTTTGGTTAATACAAAAAGCTACAAAAACAATCCCACCTACGTGAAGTGAGGGCCAATCATGATTTGCATCATCACTTTTCCCATCCTCGCCTATACAAACCTGGAGAGCTGGGCATCGGAGGGACAAGTTCCCCTCGAATTCATAATATACACACAGTTTTCTGTGGACATCCTGCTGCTTTTGCCACCTCAGTTGCAATGTCCCACTGGGACGTTTTCACAGGAATTGATATTACAGAGTCATGATCATTCAAATTAGCTCTGCAGCAGACTTCAGCAATGGATTTCTCCTTTACTCTGGTAGCCAGTGGTAGAGGTGGTACTGTGCACATTTAATCTGCGGTATACTACAGCTCTTCAAAAATAGAAGAGAAAACAAAATCAAAAGTGAGAAAATGAAAAGTAATTAGACAGGTGACTGCACTCGCTAACAGGAATATAATGATTTGAGGCTGTAACTTCTCACCCCAAGCAACTGAAACACAACTTCAGTTTCTTGAACTTTTTTGAGCCCATGTTGAATTCACTTGAAACGCCATCTGTTTAAAAATGCAAGATGGAATGGCTGCGTCTGTGAGGAATGACAAAATGATTTTATAACATTGCAACTGCTAATGTCTTGTCTCCGTAATTGCTTTTTTGATGGCTGATGTGTGGGGGGAGTACTAGAGAGAGAGAGGAGGGAGGGGAGAAAGACATATAAGTGGTCGGTGCAGCATGAATTCATTTTATAATATAGTGAAATGGCTGACAAATGTACTGAAAGAGATTGAAATATAATTTAATTTTGCCTCTGTAACAGGACTAATGCCTTAGGTTGGTTTCATGCAATTCTCAACACAGAGACAGAGAGAGAGAGAGAGAGAGAGAGAGAGAGAGAGATGCATTACCAGTATGATTTCATGTTTACCTGTATGCACTGTAATCTTTTCTGAGTTTTGCATGTTCAGGTATTGTTTAGAATTACTGCGTGAAATCCGTAGGTAGTAGGTACTGCCATTTCTGTTTGTTCATCCTCTGCTCCTATTATTCTTCTTCTTATAATTGTTAGGTTTTGTGATAGTTTAAAGGTATATTCAGTGATTTCGCTTAATTTACTTTATCTACTGTAAGATGGTTTATGATAATCCCTTTTTCCTTTTAATATTTGTCACCGTCAAAAGCCCAATCTGAGGTCTCATAAGCCAAAATGAATTAATAAAATAAATAAATAACATGCCTAGCAAGTGGTCCAGTATCAGGTGTGGCGTGAAGGCCCATTACTCAGTGGCAGCAGCAGCAGCACAAGATCAGCTCTGGGCCTTGGAGTCCAGGACCATCTGGCTCAGTGTCACTGGCACACAATGGATGGCGGTGCTTTCACCGTGCCAAGGCCTGAGCTGCGTTCTGCCGTGTGCCCCCGCGCCCATCTGATGCTGAATCCTTGACAGAAATACTGGTGAAAGTAGTTTCTTCTCTGGATTTACCTTAGACGTCGCTTCTCTGGTCGTTGATTTGTATTGCAACTTGCAGTTTTTTCCCCCCCCGACACGTCTGATAGCTTTCCTATCGCAATTAAAAGATAATTACAAATGCAGGCAAAGCTTGTTCTTTTTCTTTTCAAATCAACCCCTGCAGCATAGAATATCTATCATTTTGCGACTGATGGCTACTAAAGCTAACCCTAAACATACCTCAGTAAAATCTATGCCCAAACCTAACCTTAACCCCAGATTGATAGGATACCTGCTGCGTTTGATAGGATAACTGCCACGAGTCGCGACCGATAGGATACCTGCTGCGACAGCAAAATTACATCAGTTGGCACTCATTTACTAACAGTCACGACTTACCACCTGCTGCGAGCAATGGTCCGTCAGTCGTGGTTGCAAAATTATTTCACCCTTCCCGGAGAATGAGAGCGTGCAAGTTACATACAGCCTTTCAAAACCCTTTGAATGAATTTAGTTTTCACATGACACGTACTGTGCAGTGCAGAGTGTATGTGAGCGTACGTACGGGCAACTACATACTATTTCCATTTCTTACCGCCCATGTTTACTACATGGTGAAAGGCAATGGGCCTGCAAAGTGCAGCTCCATTAGCCTGTGGCCTACCTGGCTTTTAGAACAGTTTGTGTTTTGCGTGATGATCTAGCTCGTGTTAAAGCCGTCCCTGATGAGCATTTAAAGCATGAATACAATTTAACAGAAGTGCTCTGCTAAAGCACTCACTGTTCAGGAAATGGAAGAGAGCAGCAAAAGCACTCATGGTTTTAATTATATATTGGAAAAAACATTGATAGCTTACACTGGTACCCCCATGGACTGGCATGCTCTTCCTCCAGTCTTTAAATCTACTGGATGAGTGTACACACTGGAGTATCATGTATGCCTCTGGCATTTGTACTGTATGCTTTAAAAAAAAATATCTGCATACTGAAAAGACAAACCTTCCATGCAGAGCAACCTCTGAATCAAAGCATGCCACTAGTTTTGGTTTGTCCCATTAACAAACTGCCTCAACATATTCTAGTTCGCCTGGACAACGCTCCACGCGCCCCAAGCTCTTCTCCTTCCTGGCCCCAAAACTATGGAATGAACTTCCCCCTGCAATCAGGACCTCAGACTCACTACCTATCTTCCGCCGCAGTCTTAAGACACACCTCTTCAGACTCCATCTCAGCCCATAGCACTTGTATTATATACCAACCCACAGTTCTTGCTGCAATGACTTATATAGGTTGCCTAATGTATTACAATGTTTTTAGCGCTTCATTGTATGTTGTAAAATGTATTGTAAATCCAGATTAAATTGTAAACTTTTCACCATTGTAAGTCGCTCTGGATCAAGAGCGTCTGCTAAATGCCTAAATTGTAAATTGTAGTCCGTAATTATTCTTTTCCTGCTATTGTTCTCTAGATACAAAAAAGAATAATAAAAAATAATAATTGGATCTTAAAATGAGAGTAAACATTATCCTTTGAGTCACTTGTATAAAATTAATTCCAAGTCAACATTGACAGCAAAGTAATACGCCCTATACAGTCTCAAAGCATTCACATGTTTCATCCAAGTGAGAACATAAGCCCCTTTCAGAAGTATCACTTGTGTGGGACAATAAATGTCTTGATTTGACAGGGGCAGCAGTGGCTTAGGGGTAGAGTCACCGGATGGTAACCACAAGGTTGCCAGTTCGATCCCGGGCTCCCGCAGAGTTACTGTCAAAGTGTCCTTGAGCAAGACACTGAACCCCTAATTGCTCCTGATGTGCTGGATGTGCCTTGCATGGTTCCCACCGCCATCAGTGGATGAATGTGTGTGTAAATGGGTGGATGAGATGCACAAGCTATGTAAAGCGCCTTGGATAAAGGCACTATATAAATGCACCATTTACCATTTAAATGCACCATTTACAGGCCTAATATTTATTAATCTTGTTATTGCACCCCCTCATCAGTTTTCACTGGAGAGAGAATGGATGTTTTGATTGGTCGGCTTGGCTCATTTTGGCAAATTTTGTTGCCCCCCTTGGTGTGTTGCCCTAGTTACAGTGTGGGACAGGGTCTCAATAGTGGGATGCATGAAAAGTCTTAGAAAGTCTTGGAGATGAGTGATTGTCACACTCAAATGGGGACTTTATCCACATGACGCTTGTGGCCCAAGTATTGATTCATACTAGTTGACTTGAGGCGAGCATGTTGATCCGATACTGTGCAGTAAACACTGCCTCTGGTCACACAAATAGTTGTGTTGGCAATCCATTTTTAAAACAAATGCTTGTTGATTTTTCTATAGGGCATAGTAGTATTCCATACACACAAATGGTAGCACAAACACTAAAACAAAATCTTCAAAGAAACAGCATATGACCATGAATTAAAATGTAATGTACCTTGTTTGATGAAGTCCAACTCTCAGTATCTTATAGAATATAGCGGGCTTCTCCTTAATTATTATGTTAGTTTCTCATGTGTCAAGCTGATAAAATTCTTCAACCAATAGTAAGCTGTCCGTAGTGGCATTGCCATTTTTCCAACTCATAGCAAACGAGCACCTGGCCTGTACCTGGTGAAGGTCAATCATTAATTTTTCAGTCCATTGTCTATTAGGTCTGACAAGCACATCATCTGCTGCACCGACATGTTCCTTTGGGCGGACAGCTGAACCGCCCACCTATACCTGTGCCTGTGTCCTACCATGTGTCTCTGTCCTCAAATCACTGAGTCACTGGACTGGTCCCACTCAACAATCACAGCCTTATCCATCACTCTGACGATAAAACCCACCTCCTGTCGCTGTGAGGGTGGCTGTGAGTTAACCTGAGGAGTCAGCAGGCCTTCTGTTTCACTTGTTATGTGATTAATAGCGCTACTGTTCACTGTGTCTTTGTTTGATTGTTAACTTGTTTATGGAAGTCATTTATGGCCATTGTAGCACTTTTGGGGCTGTTTGTTCTCTGTGTTTAAATGGGTCGTTGGTTGATTATACTTTGGTTAGCTTGAGTTTTAATTTGTTCCTTTCAGCTTTAGTGATTTGGTGGGGATCTGCTGTTTTAGGTAGCACATTTTGTTATCACCACCGCCATCATCATCATCATCATCATATAAGGCATGTCTCTGTCCATAAATAAAATGTCTGTCCAGTGTCCACAATATCTCTGGCCAGGGTATAACTTGGGGAGCAATAGACCAACTGGAGCCACATTTTGGACATGCCAAACAGCAATTGGGAGAGGTTTTACGGACACAGTGAATTGAAAAAATCTAAAAATGGACCTGTGGAGGAGGATCTGAATACTGAGGTCTGACGCAGAGGCAACGGTTCTAGCCTAGGCTTCACTGGTCTGTCAGACTCCTTGAGACATTCATGAGTCACTACAACGTTCGTGCCAGGCTTCATGTGACGAATGCGAAGACATATTGGCTAAGCTACCAGCACGTAAGTCATTTGTGAAACTGCAGAACAAGCGCCATCAGGCAGTGCAAAACACACTACGGTACGGTACAAATTCTTAGAATTTTGATTGCACCTACTGTATGACCTCTTTTTTACACAATCATGCCAAAATGGCATGATCATACCTTCTTTTTAAAACAATTTGGGTTTGTTGGCCCTGGGCTCCATCATTGTAAATGCAGACTCAATACAGTTGAATAAGAGGTACAGTATTGAGCTCATTCAGCTGTATGGAGATGCTCCATACCATTCTGCCTTTACCCAGTGGAGCTGTCTCATATGTGAGCAAAATACCCATTCATGCCTTGTGTCGATCTTTCACATGGCACATCCTACTGCTGCATTCATTCAATTTGTTTATGGAAATGCAACTTCTCAGTGTGGTCAGTTTGCGTTGCCTAGCAATGACTGTTGCTTATTAGCTAGCCTTGACACCCAGGCTTTAATTTTCGTCCATGTTGCGCAAAAACGGAAAGCCTAACTAATTTATTACCCACGGTGGTCTAGGAGTGGGAGTCAACTTTTCGGGGTGGGCGTCGCTCCAAATGATGTGACGTATCACAGCAGTGGATGGGCGGTAGGGGGAGGGGCCGGGGATGACGACACGTTGGTGAGATCAAATCAGATCAGCTCATCTGCTGTCTAAGAACTGACGGCACCCCGCCCCCCTCAGCCTGAATCATTTCAGGTTAGGCCAGGCTACTACTCTGGCATGCTAGTTAAACCAACCCAAGTTTAATGAGTTGGTGGAACCTGAATATCCAAAGTCTAAAAAAGCATGTGCTGTAAGGCTCCCAAAATGCAAACATGTTGTTCATGTACTTGTACAGATATACACAATACTATAGCACATACCACCACTCTCATTATGAACGTCTATATGCCACCATGACATGCATAAATCACTTGTAATCAGCGATGTCAAATGGCCAGATGTGTCCCTTCCAAGTAAAATGCTAAATCCTGAGGCTTATAATAAAACCGCATCCTTTGAGCTTCCATCGGTGTCAAATTAGCTGTAATCTGAAAAGTCGTTAGTCAGATTAATGCCAGTGTCATGGATTATGTAGTGGCTGATTTATCTGCTTTTCAAACCTATTCCAGTGCCATCTGTCTGCATGCTAGTGAATACACACAGGTACTCTCTCTCTCCCCCCAGCACGCACGTACACACACACACACACACACACACACACACACACACACACACACACACACACACACGCACACACACAGGCCTATGTGTGCAGCAGTATCCGTATAATATTAACAAAGTACCAACCCTTCAGGTATTGCAATAAACTCCTCCTTCAGGATGGGGAAAGAGGCATTTTTTGTAATTCCCTTCCCTGCTTGTTTTGTCCACGTAATCACTCCTATAATGATTGGATTGAACTTTCCTGGTCCATAACAACCTACCTAACCTGGCGGAGACCCTTATTATTATTATTATTATTATTATTGTTCTTACCCAGTGAGCAAAAAGTAGTCCAGATGACGTCATATGGACGTCATTTCCGACGTTCAGAAGACGTCCCCTGAAGAGCCAGAATGAAAGTTTTTTATACGTCTTTTCCCGACGTCATTTAGACGTCATTGTACAACGTTATATAGACGTAATTTCCGGACGTTAAAAGACGTCCCCTGAAGAGCCAGAATGAAAGTTTTTTATACGTCTTTTCCCGACTTTATTTAGACGTCATTGTACAACGTTATATAGACGTAATTTCCGGACGTTAAAAGACGTCCCCTGAAGAGCCAGAATGAAAGTTTTTTATACGTCTTTTCCCGACTTTATTTAGACGTCATTGTACAACGTTATATAGACGTAATTTCCGGACGTTAAAAGACGTCCCCTGAAGAGCCAGAATGAAAGTTTTTTATACGTCTTTTCCCGACTTTATTTAGACGTCATTGTACAACGTTATATAGACGTAATTTCCGGACGTTAAAAGACGTCCCCTGAAGAGCCAGAATGAAAGTTTTTTATACGTCTTTTCCCGACTTTATTTAGACGTCATTGTACAACGTTATATAGACGTAATTTCCGGACGTTAAAAGACGTCCCCTGAAGAGCCGGAATGAAAGTTTTTTATACGTCTTTTCCGGACTTCATTTAGACGTCATTGTACAACGTTATATAGACGTAATTTCCGGACGTTAAAAGACGTCCCCTGAAGAGCCGGAATGAAAGTTTTTTATACGTCTATTCCGGACATCATTTAGACGTCATTGTACAACGTTATATAGATGCAATTTCCCGACGTTAAAAGACGCCCCCTGAAGAGCCAGAATTAAAGTTTTTTATACATCTTTTCTGGATGTCATATAGACAACATTACCCAGAAGAGCCAGAATTGACAGTTATTAGACCTTCATAGACTTACATATTAAACCATGCCCATATCTACATGTTAACAAGTACAACGACAATCTAGTCAATCCCCATTTTTGCTTTATTTAAACAAAAACATGCTGAAACATTGAAATATATTGTCAGTATTTTGAGTTAAATTAAATGCCCAATGCATTCTCAATAACTTGATCCAAAGCCAATGGATTAAAACTATACACGTGTACCCACACATTGTCAAATACACAAAAAAGTACTGCACAGCCTACCTTATTACAGGGAAAAGGATCAGGAAAAAGGAATCCAGGAAAAATAGAAAACTAAAGTCCAAATTTTCTTAGTATTGTGACACACCGAAACATCCGCCAGAATCCAGTCCTTATTGATAGTGTCCGCTGTATCCACCAACTTAAAAAAAAATAAGGGTGGCGAATGTCCATGCCTAAGCAGTCCCCTTTTGTGGGGACCTGTGTTAGAAGAGCCAAACAAATACAAAGTACAAAACAAGTGCTGCAATAAATAGCCAGTGAACAGGCATCGTAATGTCCATATCCATTTCAGTGAAGTCCAAGATTGTGACACCGTACGTGTCTACTCCAACATCCCCAATGAATGCTGGCTGCTGTCTATGCTGCCTCAATCCCCATCTTGCTGTTGATGTCCTCATGATCGTATATTTGACAGCATCTGCAAAACAATAACGTAAAGGAAACATGCTGTCATAATGTCCATGTCCATTTACACCAATATATCCACAATTTCAAGAGAAAATAATCTCCATCTACATAAACAGTCATTTAAAATGTTATGATAGCCAATGTTACAGTTAGATTACTGGGTGTCAATTTTCTACCCTTGAACAATTATGTTTTTTCTCTACATGTTTAACTGTGCTGGCAGGCTGTTCAGAGAACTGGAAGACAGACTGAGCGCAAGGCAAATTAACTGTAAAATGCAGTCATAGTCTTTCACCCAGAAGAACGTCTTACCGGCACACAGGAAGGGAATGCTGATCGCTTCCCAAATATAGAGTGTTTGACTCAAACATAGTGTGACGCACAGACATTTCTTACGTAGTTATTGTGAAGACAATGAGCCATGTTACAGATGCGTGATCCTGCACGCCAGTAAGACACGCAGCATATTACTGGTCTGGCTCACTGTATTTGCAATTAAAGGGTCACTTTATCCGTTTTGCAACCAGAGCTTATTTTAAATTATGTTTAGGACACAAGGAGCACTTTATGTGTAATATGTATTAGATATTTTAGTTGTGAAGGGATGTTTCAGGAAGTTTCTTCCTGGACTACAAGTCCCATCTCCATGCAGCCTTTTCACAATGAGGGGAGGTTTACTGGAGGTGTGACTTTGTAGTCCAGGAAGGACTTCCTGGATCTTCAAGAGTCATGAATTGTGTCCTAGACCTTATTAAAATAAGCTGTGGTTGCAAAAGGGCTGAAGTGGCCCTTTAACCCAGAAACTGTCTAGACATTGAAAACCACAGCGTCACATACCTGTTGTCACCACCTCCTCCTGTCTTAAAGTCTGGAACTTGCTTGAGGTCTGATGGCTGATGTCTTCTGTAGCTTTATGTTTGCATTTTCGACTGCATCTGAAAGACAGTAATACAAGGGAAACATGCTGTCATAAGAGTCCACAAGTATATTACAAAACCATCTCCCTTTACACATCAGCAGTCATTTAAAATGCTAGAACAGTCAATGTTACACAGCTAGATTGTTGGGTGTCAGATTTCTGCCCTTGAACAATTACCTTTTTTCTCTTCATTGAATTGTGCTGGCAGGCTGTTCCCAGATCTGCGAGACAAACCAAGTGTAAGGCAAATTACTGTAAAATGCAGCCAGGCCTTCACCAAGAAGTGTGTGACGCACAGACATTTCTGCCTGGCTTACATAGCTATTGCATCTCAGTAAGATGCGCAGCGTATTACTGGTCTGGGTCACTGAGTTTGCAATTAAAGGGTCACTTCATCCGTTTTGCAACCAGAGCTTATTTTAAAATATCTTTAGGACACAAGGAGCACTTTTGTATATGTGTAATATGTATTAGATATTTTAGTTGTGAAGGGATGTTCCAGGAAGTTTCTTCCTGGACTACAAGTCCTATCTCCATGCAGCCTTTTCACAATGAGGGGAGGTTTACTGGAGGTGTGACTTTGTAGTCCAGGAAGGACTTCCTGGATCTTCAAGAGTCATGAATTGTGTCCTAGACCTTATTAAAATAAGCTGTGGTTGCAAAAGGGCTGAAGTGGCCCTTTAACCCAGAAACTGTCCAGACATTGAAAACCACAGCGTCACATACCTGTTGTCACCACCTCCTCCTGTCTTAAAGTCTGGAACATGCCTGAGGTCTGATGGCTGATGTCTTCTGTAGCTTTGCATTTTCGACTGCATCTGAAAGACAGTAATACAAGGGAAACATGCTGTCATAAGAGTCCACAAGTATATTACAAAACCATCTCCCTTTACACATCAGCACTCATTTAAAATGCTATAACAGTCAATGTTACACAGCCAGATTGCTGGGTGTCAGATTTCTGCCCTTGAACAATTACCTTTTTTCTTTTCATTGAATTGTGCTGGCAGGCTGTTCCCAGATCTGCGAGACAAACCAAGTGTAAGGCAAATTACTGTAAAAGGCAGCTGTACTGTAAAAGGCAGCCAGGCCTTCACCAAGAAGTGTGTGACACACAGACATTTCTGCCTGGCTTACATAGCTATTGCATCTCAGTAAGATGCGCAGCGTATTACTGGTCTGGGTCACCGAGTTTGCAATTAAAGGGTCACTTCATCCGTTTTGCAACCAGAGCTTATTTTAAAATATCTTTAGGACACAAGGAGCACTTGTGTATGCATAATATGTATTAGATGTAAACGTCACATACCTGTTGTCACCACCTCCTCCCTGTCTTAAGGTCTGGAACATGCTTGAAGTATGATGGCTGATGGCTTCATGATCGTCTATTCGACTGCCCTGTCAAGACAGTAATACAAAGGAAAGATGCTGTCATACAAGTGTCAAAGTCCATTTAGACAAATGTATCCACTAGTTTTATACATTTTTCCACTGAATTTCTTCTGATATAACATTTTAGGCTTTTTAAACATTACAGTACTCTATTGTTTCTGAATTGTATCATGAATTAAATTGAATGAATCATAGAAATAAATATTGTCTTCATCCATCTTACGATTCATGGTTATAAGTATACAAAGTAAGCAGGCTTAAAGGGATAGCTTGGATTTTTTAAGTTAAGCTGTATGAACTACTTGTCATCAATATAGTGGTGTCAATTGTATTAATTGATTTCCATGGTGGGAGTTCTGCTCTGGTTTTGGTGAAATATGAAGGACTCCAGAAAACTTGGTTTAGGTTGTTGTCCTGGTTCTAAAATATTATTAGCACATCCTTCATTCATTTTGACCCCTCTATCACAGAAAACTGCATTTTGTGTCCATATCACTACGCCCAAAAGGTAGTTCCAGACAGTGTTGGGAATATTACTTTACCTTGTTAATATATTACTTATTAATTATTACCTTCATTTTAAAGCAATATATGATATTACAATATTACTGTCTAAACAAGTGTAATATATTAATATTATTACATATTACTTTAAAAAAACTTTTTACAAAATATATAATGAGATATTTATTTCACTATTAATCAAATATTGCATAGACCAGTGACATACCTACAATAACGCAAGCGCACGTGCTATCTGGCCAAATCCATATGAAATCAACTTGAAAAAACTTCACTCCTGAATCAATAATTTGATGACAAATGATAGAAAAGTGATTATTTAACTTCTGCAGTTGTCAATATAATTTCACAAGAACATTTTCAATGAGAGATTGACAAAAAGTAATATTGAAAGTAATGCAGCAATGCAGAAAGAAAAGTATAATATATTAGATTGTTTTTGTTAATATGTTAATATTACAAGTTACTGCATTTTGGTAATATATTATGTAATATATTAAGTTACGTAGTGCACATGTCCCAACACTGGTTCCAGATGTGATAGGGGGTAAAATAATTCAACAATACAAATTACGTTAGTTTTATGGATTCATTTACTTTTACTGCGTGGCCGCAGGGACCCCCACAAAATGACCGGAACTACTTAATATTGACCAAAACCAGAGAGGAACTCCCACCAAGGGACTCTGGAAATCAATTGATACAGTTGACACCACTGGCAAGTAAAATGTGGACTAAAGACTACTAAAATGTGGCCTCACTCACCAGGGATTTCAACACACTATACTTGACTGAATAATGTCTCCTGCAGGATCACAGTTGGGACTCTAATGAGTGTTATGCTGCGCTGGCTGTAGGCTAATATTAATGAGAGCTCTGGACAACGACGTGCTGGTCTAATGCTGGCTTTATACAATTCAACTTAAGAACGATAGAATGATAGTACTGCCTCCCATTATGTCCAGTAGGTGGCGGTGATGTATCAGTCAACACACTAAACACTATACCACTATATATATTTTTTTCCATAGCCCCCCTGAAGCCTTCAAATATTTTTCTTTGACCACCCCTGGCCTTCTTCAGAATAATGTATACCCCCCCCCCCCCCCCCCCCCATACACAATACTATACATATATATTATTTGCAACAACAGTGAGAGGAGAAAACAGAACGAATGCTGACCCCATATGGAGACTGATCACGACCATTTTCATGGTTCTATCAACAGATAAACCATAAAATCACTGACTGTTCCATTAAGGTGACAGCCATTTTTGAAAAATGGCCGCCATTTTGAAATTTCAATTGCCGTCGTCAATTTTTTGTCAAGTGACCCCTGGAGACCACTCATACCAACTTTCAAGCTTGCACCCTAAAATGCAGCATTATATCACTTAGCCACTCTGCTATAAACACACTCAAGAGTTAAAATATTCATCATGTGAATTAGCCCAAGCCTATACAACGACAACGACACAAAGAGGGCCTGGAAATCTTTAATTTTGAATCTGTGTGGATAAATTATCAAATGGTGGTGTGGTAGACCACTGGTCTTAGTCTATACCAGGGGTTTTCAACAGGTGGTCCGGGGACCACCAGTGGTCCTTCAGAGGGTTCCAGGCAGGGGCGGATCTAACATGTCCCATTTGGGGGGGCAAGAGAAAATGTTGGAGGGGCAAGAGAAAATGGTATGGGTGCGGCTTCATCGCCCGTGTCGCTTCGCGCCATGGGCGATGAAGCCGCACCTATACCATTTTCAGTTACAGGACTTTTATTAGTCAAGTAAAACATCAATAACAACATCAGTTGTTGTTGAAGTTGCAACAGACACGCAGCATGGATAAAGCTAAAGGTCTGACTCAGAGAGTTTTCTGTTTTCAATGATGAAATGCTGTTGGTTTGGTGGTGACACAGCTGTAGTTAGTTAGTAGCAGTAGTAGTAGTGTTTCAAATACTTTTAAATATAAGCACTTTAATTTGAAATATCTTGGGTTGTTTTGCATGGCATCATGTTTGGGGGGGCAGACTGGGTATTTAGGGGGGCATTGCCCCCCCCCCCCCCCCTTGCCCATGCCTAGATCCGCCCCTGGTTCCAGGTGGTCCCCAGGGTAAATGATGGAAAGTTGGCTAAGAATGTAAAAATGAAACCAAATGGACCCCTGCGGGTCCATTTGGTTTCATTTTTACACTCAAGAGTTAAAATATATCTATTAGCACCACTTCATTAAGAAGTCTACACTGTTTTGTTGACAAAATCCAGTCTGGAATTGTGGACAAAACCTAAAGAATGCTTTAGTTTTAGGCCTTTGGGCTGAAAGTGTAATCGAATGGTGGTCCGTGGCTCAAATCAAAAAGTCAAAAAGGTTGAAAACCACTGGTCTATACTCAACATGCCGAGTTTGAAAACGTGTTGAATTGGCTTCATGTCACAGCACCAGAACCGAACGATAAAACAACCAACAGCGTGCACAACTGCACAAATCGTAAGAGAAAATATTTCGGACAATGAAATAAAAAGCATGCAGCCTAGGAGAGGAAGACACATTTAGCTTACCTCCACACATCGTCACACGTTGCAGTCGCATTTAGATTCGGTCGGACAGGTGTCCGTCTCTGGGTAGAAGCCGGGGTATGGGCTCGGGGCTCGGCTACGGTCTGGGCGGGAGCCCGCGGGCAGGGGAGTAGTCATGCTGCTTCTCGAGTCATGCTGCTTCCTGGCTGCTAGACCTTGACCGAGAACGGCTTCGGGAGAACCGAGAAGGCTCCTTATTCTTCTTATTTTGTGTCTTTGTAATTGTGCGGCCTCTGTCCTGTTCGTTCTCCATGTCTTCTTCTTCTTATTGTCTTCCGTAGTTCGGTAAATCGATGTTTTAGACAGAAAGCCACATACTGTATGTGGTGTTGTGTCTGAAAGAAACAGGCCCTTAGTGACTGATTTGTACATTTGTTGCAGCACCAATTAGTGGAGCGGCTAAGTGCTTATTTTCATAAGCATTCTGCATTTTGGGTTACAAGCATGAAAATTGGTATCAGTGGTCTCCAGGGGTCACTTGACGAGAAAATTGACAGAGGCAATTGAAATTTCAAAATGGCGGCCATTTTTCAAGATGGCTGTCACCTTAGTGGAACAATGGAGTGATATATTGGTGTATTTGGTGATACACGCATGAAAATTGGCATAATCAGTCTCTATGCGTCACTTGACAATAAGCCACCCCCAGCTAGTTGAAATTTCAATATGGCGTCCATTTTTCAAGATGGACGCCACCTAAATGCACAATTATAGTGATATAATGGTTTATTTGATGATACAGACATGAAAATTGACATAATCAGTCTCCATGAGTCACTTGACAATAAGCCACCCCCAGCTAGTTGAAATGTCAAGATGGTGTCCATTTTTCAAGATGGCCGACAGCTACGTGTATAAGTTAAGTGATAATTTTTTTGATGATACGAGTCATGACAATTTGCATGAACAGCCTCTGTGGGTCACTTGACAGTAAGCCACACACAGCTACTTTAAATTACAAGATGGCCATTTTTCAAGATGGTCGCCACCTTTTTGGTGCAGTTAAGTGATATTAGGGTTTATATGTTGATACATACAGTCAAAGAAATCTATTGGACACCTCAAAAGGCTCTCCCATGACCTGTCCAGTTTGGTAAATCCTCTCAGGAGTCGCCTCCCACTGGCATAGCTTCACAAGCCCCCCTACCATGACAAGGCAAGCCCCTTTATCCAAGGCGCTTCACACACACACACACACACACACACACACACACACACACACACACACACACACACACACTCACACTCACACTCACACTCACACACACACACACACACCAGGAGCAGTTAGGGGTTCAGTGTCTTGTTCTAGGACACTTCGACATTAACTCTGAGGGAGCCTGGGATCGAGCCGGTAACCTTGCGGTTACCCTCAGTCTTATGTTCCCTCAGCCCTATGTTCCCTCAGCTCTATGTTCCCTTATGTTCCCTCAGAGCTATGTTCCCTCAGCCCCATGTTCCCTCAGCCCCATGTTCCCTCAGCGCTATGTTCCCTCAGCTCTATGTTCCCTCAGCCCCATGTTCCCTCAGCTCTATGTTCCCTCAGCTCTATGTTCCCTCAGCCCCATGTTCCCTCAGCTCTGTTCCCTCAGCCCCATGTTCACTCAGCCCCATATTCCCTCAGCTCTATGTTCCCTCAGCCCCATGTTCCCTCAGCCCCATGTTCCCTCAGCTCTATGTTCCCTTATGTTCCCTCAGAGCTATGTTCCCTCAGCCCCATGTTCCCTCAGCGCTATGTTCCCTCAGCCCCATGTTCCCTCAGCGCTATGTTCCCTCAGCTCTATGTTCCCTCAGCCCCATGTTCCCTCAGCTCTATGTTCCCTCAGCCCCATGTTCCCTCAGCTCTATGTTCCCTCAGCTCAGCTCCCTCACCCAAATTAGGTCCTATGTTCCTCATGCTTATGTACGTGTATATATGGTAACTTTAGTGTTGTAGTGTCGTGGTCAATGTGCATCAACTCTCCACAGAGGTTCTAAACCAGGACATCTCGACCCCATTGGACGATTGCAAACGCCTGATTTTTTTTCAGTGTCTCTGTGTCTGTCTAAGCACAGAAAGATGCAACACTGCAACTATATATACAGTATATATATATATATATATATATATATATATATATATATATATATATATATATATATCATATCATATACATATGAAATATGTATTCACTAACAACTAACAGATCACACATGAGAACACTTACTCTGGTTACACACTGGCAAAGGGTGACAGAATATTATAGCAAATGACTCATGACCAATAGTAAATGACCAGCCGATAGCAATGGTCACGACTGTTTTCTAACATTTCTAAAGGTAGAGGAGGGAAGTCCCCTATAACCGTTAACCATCAGTCGCGAATGGTCAAGCCTCATTTTGGACTATCGGCCACGGCCATCTGAATCGGTGGAAAATTGATTTTGCTGTCTCTCCAGCAATGTGTGACAGTAATCTATGGTCTATGCATCCATTTGGTAGTTTGGTAATCCTAAAAACCCAAAACTGCAAAAACAGGTTAATCTGACTCGTTGCTTACTATGTGTGGTTTTTCAACCTTTTTCATATGGAGTTCGAACTCCATTCTGTGAATGGTCTGCAGCAAAAGCAGAGGCTGAGGTATTATCCTTATATACCACCTCACTTTTACCAGTTTTTACAACCTCCCAGCTTTTTGGTGTATGCAAAACAACTAAGATCATGCCCTGAGCACTACGTACAGTTAGTCCATTGTTCATCCAATGTAATTTAAATCCTGTGCGATCTGTACACTATCCGGTTAACTAAAACCCCTTTAACCTTGGCTCGACTCTCCCATGCTGGAACAACCTGTCAATTCAGATGCAACTATCTAACTGTTTTGGGGTAAATTAGACAGCATTATGGGAGACTACCTTTCAACCTGACATTGAACCCCATTCTGAGTTTAACAGCAGTGATATATCACCAGTGTGCCCTGGTAGTGCAGATATTCACTCTTTTATAATCCATCTATGATCACCAAAGGAATTTCAAGTGGCTGGGAGTAGTTCTTGTGAAGCAGAATACAAACCCAACAACACCATCCCACCACCGTCAAGCATGGAGGTGGAGACATTATGCTTTGGGGCTGTTTCTCTGCTAAGGGTACAGGGCAACTTCACCAACGTCTTTTATCTGGATGTCAATGGGCGTTCAATTTAAGGCTTGTTAGGACATATATGCCCAAAGTCATTTATCAACTAAATCTGGACGTCAATGGACTACCAGATTGCAACATAGCAGAAACATCTTTTCTAAATTTAAATCTGGCTGTCAATGGACATCCAGAATAAGGCCTGTTGTGACTGTTTGACCAACGTCATTTATCAACTAAATCTGGTGGTCGATGGACGTCTTCATTATGGCCTAGATTCAACGTCTTTTTTAAACTAAATCTGGCTGTCAATGGACATCCAGAATAAGGCCTGTTGTGACTGTTTGACCAACGTCATTTATCAACTAAATCTGGTGGTCGATAGACGTCCTTATTATGGCCTAACATCAACGTCTTTTCTAAACTAAATCTGGCTGTCAATGGACATCCAGAATAAGGCCTGTTGTGACTGTTTGACCAACGTCATTTATCAACTAAATCTGGTGGTCGACGGACGTCCTCATTATGGCCTAACATCAACGTCTTTTCTAAACTAAATCTGGCTGTCAATGGACATCCAGAATAAGGCCTGTTGTGACTGTTTGACCAACGTCATTTATCAACTAAATCTGGTGGTCGATGGACGTCCTTATTATGGCCTAACATCAACGTCTTTTCTAAACTAAATCTGGCTGTCAATGGACGTCCAGAATAAGGCCTGTTGTGACTGTTTGACCAACGTCATTTATCAACTAAATCTGGTGGTCGATGGACGTCCTTATTATGGCCTAACATCAACGTCTTTTCTAAACTAAATCTGGCTGTCAATGGACGTCCAGAATAAGGCCTGTTGTGACTGTTTGACCAACGTCATTTATCAACTAAATCTGGACGTAAAGAGACGTTCAGATTATGGCCTAACATCAACGTCTTTTCTAAACTAAATCTGGCTGTCAATGGACGTCCAGAATAAGGCCTGTTGTGACTGTTTGACCAACGTCATTTATCAACTAAATCTGGACGTAAAGAGACGTTCAGATTATGGCCTAACATCAACGTCTTTTCTAAACTAAATCTGGCTGTCAATGGACGTCCAGAATAAGGCCTGTTGTGACTGTTTGACCAACGTCATTTATCAACTAAATCTGGACGTAAAGAGACGTTCAGATTATGGCCTAACATCAACGTCTTTTCTAAACTAAATCTGGCTGTCAATGGACATCCAGAATAAGGCCTGTTGTGACTGTTTGACCAACGTCATTTATCAACTAAATCTGGACGTAAAGAGACGTTCAGATTATGGCCTAACATCAACGTCTTTTCTAAACTAAATCTGGCTGTCAATGGACGTCCAGAATAAGGCCTGTTGTGACTGTTTGACCAACGTCATTTATCAACTAAATCTGGACGTAAAGAGACGTTCAGATTATGGCCTAACATCAACGTCTTTTCTAAACTAAATCTGGCTGTCAATGGACGTCCAGAATAAGGCCTGTTGTGACTGTTTGACCAACGTCATTTATCAACTAAATCTGGACGTAAAGAGACGTTCAGATTATGGCCTGGACGGACGGACGTGATATCAACTTGATTAAGACGTCCATGGACGTCGCCTGCTCACTGGGTAGTGTGGTTGCCGTAGGCAATCACATTATTGTTATCCTGGAAGTTTGGTCTAGAGCAGGGGCACCCACACTTTTTTGAGTTGAGAGCTACTTTTATAATGCCAAGCTAAATGCCGTAACGTAGAATAATGGTAACCCAATAGTATGTTTTACGTCACATCATCAAGGGCAACCACACTTTGCAATTGCAAATTGCATTGATCTACTTGTTATTATAGTTCTTCTTATTATTATTAGTGGGGTTGCTGTGGGAACCCCACTACTGTTATTGTGATGGCAAAATGTGTAAACTTTTATCTTTATTTCTTTCTAGAGAAATCCCTCAATTCTTAATGTGATGGCTGTAACTCTTCTCTGAAAACTTTATATTTAATTTAAGCTAATATTTATTTTGTAATCGTTCAGCCAATGAGAAACCACCGTTCTAGATGACACAACTAAAGCATGTTTCAAAATTGGTAGTTTATTGAGAAACACTATATGTATCGGCTGAGAAAGTGTATGAGAATGTGTACCGTGAATTCAGATACCCAAATTTGGTGAACGAATTACATCATTAATCACGTAAGCATTCAATTGGAAGACCTAGCTATTTCTGAACATCATTCTAGAAAAGACAATTCTGAAGGAGTTGAAATGGAGGAATTATGCCAATATCATCAAGGCAACCTCATTTTGCAATTGTAAAATTGCATTCATTCTAGTTATTATTATTATGCGTAATAGCAGTATTAGTGTTAGTTGTAGTGGTATTCATTTGTGTTCATTTATTATTAAAATAGCACTCCTTCCTGCCTTCCTGGCTTATGCTTACTGGCACTGTGAAGTCCAAGGGGACATAGTGATGCTTGGACCCCTCTAACGACCTCAATTGATTTCCAACCTTGACTTTGAAGTCTGTGTTTACTCGTTCTTATCGATACCTTAGCCTTCATTATCGCTGTCGTCATCTCCTCCCTCTCTCTGACGCCTCCACGGGTGGCAAATTAATACTGTTTCTCTTGTTCTGTTTAATCAAAGTCCCAATCACGCATCATGCTGCGTCATCATTAAAGGTCAAGGGAGTTGGGTGAGAAAGCAGTTAAGCTTGTTATGGCAGTAGACATAGAGCTAAATAAGACTGATCTCATAATTACAATCTGCTCATTGCGTCTCGGCTCACACACAGGCCTGTGATTAATGCACAGGCACATCGGGCAGCAGTCCGGCGCTCCCAAAATGGTCCAGGGGGCCCCTGCCTGCAAGTGCCAACTTGGGCTACAACTATTGATTCTTTTCAGAGTGATTCTTCTTCTTTGATTACTCTTTTGATTACTCCAAAAGTAATCGCAAAATTGTTTTTTTTCTTTTTCAATTTTAGTCTAATTTCAAACAGTCCCTAGAGCGCCCTTGTCCTAAAAGGCATGGGAGTCAGATCAACATACCAGAGCCCACCATTTATCCAGCATTTGAGCCACGGAACATCACTTAAGGACATTAGCTCCACAGACCCTAGAATTAAATATTTATTTTGTTTTTGTCCACAATACCAAGTCATTCTAATGAGCATTCTTCTACATTCTCTGGTTATGTAGACATGGGCTAATTCAGATGGTGAATATTTTAACTCTTGAGAGTGTAAAATGAAACCAAATGGACCTGCTAGAGTCCATTTGGTTTCCTTTTTCACTCTCTCAAAGAGTTGCATCTGGTTAACCAACTTTCCATAAGCCTGAGGACCACCTGGAACTGTCTCAAGGACCACTGGTGGTCCCCAGACCACCTGTTGAAAACCCCTGCCATAGAGTATAAGGGTGGTAGGGGCCGGCCTACATTCTCTTGAGTCTACAGGGTTTGATTAGGGCATAGGCAGGGCTGGGCCTTAATTTTTGGGCTCGGCATCAGGGATCTCCATGTATGGGCTTAACCGCAGCAGCATATCACATACATCTCCATCTCTGGTGCTGCCACAGGATGTGATGAGACATACAGTATGTGCACCATATTTTGTGGCTGACACACACTGGTAACCCACACACTAATGGGAAATGCATGCTACCATTAAACTGCAACCTTTGGTCGCAATTATCCACAAATCGATTAACAATTTAAGCCTAAAGATGTTTACAAATATCAGCTATTTTCACTGATTACCCATGTTTGTATGTGCATGCCTGCACATGTCCAGTTTCATTCAGAAGCGATTCTTGGGATTCCTTCCAGTTGACAGTCACACAGACAAATCCTTCTTTCACACACAGTTCCATCAGTTTTGAAAAGGATGGGAATTGATAAAGAAAATGGCACAGGGAACAGTTGTACAACAATGCTGGTACTATGTTGAGCGCATATAAAGGACTGCAATCATGCCTACATGAATTAAACCCACTTGCAGAATGGGTCCTGTGTGAATACAGTTAACTGCTGCCCGGAGCCCGAAGAGGTCTTTCCGTCCATTCAGTCCCTCTATAATTCTTTCTATATCCTATCTCCTACCATCACATTAGCAGACACTGACAATGCATTTTCAACCTAATGAAAATAATTGTACACACGCAGGTCTCCCTCACTTGGCAGTCTGTTCACAGTTCAGCAGTCAAAGGAGTATGCTTTCATTTTACCAAAGCATTATCTAGTTGTGAGATACACACAGCATAATTCTTTCGTAGAAGTCCTAGAAGCATAGCTTACTTTATCCTTCATTTTAAACCCATTTAGGACTTTCAATCCGGATGGTGCCTTTGTATTACTGTATATCTTGTTAGTTGTTGCCTCTGTGACTGTGTGTGTGCGCGTGTTGTGGGGGGCTTAAGCCTAAACAAAGCCCAGGGGTCTTGAGTCTTAATCTGGCCCTGAGCTCACATATGTAAAAGTCAACTTGGAGGATACATCTTGCTTTGAAAATGGCATCAGGAGGTACAAATCCTGATACTTTCCATTCAGGGCCATATGTCGTGTAGCTTCTATACCATCTGTCTTTGTAGAAAATAATACATAAAAATGAGTGCCATTGATCTTTATTGATTGAATACTGTATCACTGTAACAGTTTGCAGAAAAAAAGCACAGGAAGGATTGTGTTGTTCATCAAAAAAATAATGGAAGAAAAAGTAAGGTCATATAATATACTGTAATATGCAATATATTATTAATGGGCTAAGTCATATAATATTACTTTTTAATGGAGTAATATAGTAATATGTATATAATATATTAATAAGTAATATATTACACAACTTGTATAATGACTTTCCATTCAACCACACCAAAACTTGCACCAAAGTGCTGACTCTCTCTCCTCATTTCAAATATTGACAACATTTGACATACTGAATTTCATTTGCATTTAGATCATATTTGATCTGCACCCAAATGTCAGTGTTGGCCTGTGCATTGATGACTGTGCCTCTAGTGAGAGTTTTTTTTTTTTTTTTTTTTAATTAAATGTAACAAAAAAAGCATATGAAGAATTTGATAAACCATCTTGATTACAGAGAGATAATGGATACATATTTATCTGTACCCATGTTTGGACAAAATCTGTAGGGTGTAAAACATAGTTTTGCAAAAATACTTTTGCTAGTGCTGCTGTTATTTCTTTGTTGGCCTAGAGGAAATGTGTGTGTCCGGTGTTACCGCAGTAGCACCAGAACTTTGGAAGGCAATCTTAGCCAATCAGGATCATGGAGTATGAAACATCCATCTCGATCCCTTGACTACAAGGATACTGTGTATTATATTTGTGGGAGTGTTATCAAAGAAGGTGTTTAGCAAAAATCTGAGGTTCTGCCCTGCTCCCGCTTCTATTGATAAGTGGACAGTTTCACCTTGATTGGAACAAATGATCAAGATGCCTTATTTGGCTTGCCGAGGAGGAGGAGAAGAAAGAGAATAAGAACTTTGAATAATCTTGGTTATATTTTGTAATAAAAGGTACAACATTTAACTATGCAAATTATGTTAATTGAGGACGAGCCTTTCATAGGGATAATGAAATGTGCATATTCCTTGTTTATTCTTGTGTAACATACTATTTGTCATTGTGTATAGCAGCTCAGGAGCTGGTATCTTGCAGTAGGCCTTTTCAGTATCACTCATACAACAGCCAGATGAGGCATTTTCTTCGATGTGAAGAAGACTTTCCTCATGAGACAGTGGAATGTTTCTCGTCACCTGCAGCTCGCTTGAACAGAAAAGTAAAGGGGGGATTTGATTAAATCCAGTCCTCTTCTTCCACCAGAGGTCTTTTCAATCAGGCAAACACAAGAGGAGCCCCTCTGTCGCTCTTTTGTTGGAACCCGGCGGCTCGATAGCCTGTGATTACTTCTTTGTTGACTGTTGCTGAGCCCCCCGGAATCAACACCACGGCAGTGGGGATCTAACAGCAGATGATATAGAATGGCACTGGTAGGCGGGGCTGTCTAGGTTCTCAATGAGATGTCATTTCATTTTTTGAGGTTTGATGATGATTGCAATTCATATTTTTTCCATTGGTGTGTGAAAACAGGGTGACACTAATGTGATTGAAAATTTCAATCAGCTGTTTATTCATTAATGTTTTGATTATTTACATCATGAAAACAACAGCTGCTGTATTATTTTTGCAGAATTGTTCTCCGACCTCTGAGCCTTGACATGTTTTTTGTACCAGTTATCTGATTAACTGTCAGGTCTCTCAGCAACCTTTCTATCTCCAATCTCCTTGTGTCTGTTTATTAGGCAGCTTGCAGCTGCCAAAAACACACAATCATTGGTTTTCTCAAACCAATGTAATATTATTGTTATTTTGAAAGCTGCTATTTACTGGATTATGTACTCTATGCAGGCATAATCAATTTGATGTATTGACATTTTGATAGACTTCACCTTGTGTCCCAGTATGCTGGAAAATGTCATACTTTGACATTTAACCATATTTGTTAAACATGCATTGGGATGCAAATGAATTTGACCCTGTGAACTCTGCCGTGGCACAGAATTTTATGGACAATATTAAGTTTGGTCATACCTTATGCAAACTGGACTGTGTGTGCATGTATAAAAAAAAACTCGACACAGGCCATGGGTGGATTATCTGTTGGTTGCTTGGGTAATGGGTGATAGCCATGTGTGTTCAAACCAAAACGTATTGGCATCTTTATGCATGTCTATGACTACAACATGAGACCGTCACTTGCCAAAAGTGATATATTGTAGAACAATAGACCTTTAGGTAAGCCCCGCCCTCTTGTCTACCCTAGGACACTTTCCAGCCAGGCTCATTCATTCCAATGTGAATATCATGGACACAATAAATAGTGGTTCATTTTTGGAACCAAACCTTCAAAATCCATCAACAAGGCATGCCCTATGCAGTCTGACATTTTTTTTTAAACTATGTTTTATCATATAGGAAAGCTATTGGTGGAGAGGTTTGTCTATCACATGTTATGCTTAGCTGTGATTGGACCATAGCAGTTTGGGGAGGGCCTCACTGAAAGGTCTATTAGTTGAAGAGAAAGAGAAACAAGAGAGTATCTTGGATTCAGCAGCACAGAGATTATTAGGGCTTTGTGCGTTCATTGTTATGTCTTCACGCACATTGCCTGTGGCATTGATTAGTCAGTTTGACAGGCTAATTTCCTTGCAGACAACACAGCAGAGATTAGCGGAGAAGAAACCCATGAGAGGTTTTGATGGTTGGACAGAGATTGCTGGAGGAATAATGTTCTGTGTTTGATTGTGTTATTAACTGTCACTGAACCCTCTAAAAATGAAACGTTACATTGTCTTGTTATGAGACGTCACTGTTCAAATCGGGGGTGGTGCCCCTCCCAGGTGAATTCTGAGGAGCAGAGTGTGGAAAAACATTCAACATCAGTTCATTCATCAGTTTAAGAAAATTGGTATGTTCAAATTTAATTTCCAACCCCCACTGAGATGAACATTATTAATAAGCAATCTGGGGACAAATAAAGCTGCCAGAATACTAGAACAATATAGAATTATTGTCTGTACTTTTGTGCTTTTTCCAATTGCGATATTGACTATAAAAGGGCTGCGTTGCGAAATGGTTGCAACCTGGCCATAGGCCGCTAGTGGATCTCGCCCTGCAGAATTATCCATCAGATGCACACCCCAATTAGTAATTGTGTCAAACCTTCTAGCTAACTCATGATATTATCTTTTCGCTATGAGTAAAATGGTGATTGGTGACACCCTCCAGACCAGAACTGCTTCAAGGAAAACGTACCTTCCACCATGCTGGACTCTGGCATGATTATGCCAGATGATGCATAACTCGAACAATGCATGCTGAGTCAGCTCTCATGGACATGGCAACATAAGCGCGTAGTGACCCGCTTGTCTTTCCAGAAAACATCGGTGGGGCGGAGCAGTTTTCTGACATTACTCTCAAATTTCTGAGAAAAAATCCTGCGAATTTCAACTTTAAAATCTCACAGAATTGTGGAAATGATCTCAGAGATTTCAGAGAAAAATCTCACAAATTTCAGACTTTATAAACTCACTGATTTGCCACATTGATCTTGGGAATTCACATGATTTTTTCCAAAACAATAAGGAAATTCATCTCGCAAATCTGTGAAATTATGCCAGGAATAGGTGAGATCTTTTTTTCCTGAGATTAATGTCAGAAAAGTGACACACCACCTGTGTTTATTTATTTATTTCTAAATTTTTATCCCATTTTTCATCCTGTGCCAATTATCTGATGTGCTCCTGGACTCTACACTCCCTCAGCCAATCTGGGGGGCAGCAGACTGACCTCATGCCTCCTTCTATGCATGAGTAATCCAAGCTGCTTCTTTTCTCCTGACAGGGCGAAATTTCCCCGGATGGATGTAGCGTGTGGAAGGGGAGGTAGTCTAGAGACCTGCATGTTTACTGCATGTTTTTTGTGAGGGTACATACCTTAGGGGACACTGGGAGAACATGCAGCCTCCACACAGAAAGGCCCTTTCTCCAACCCCACCTCAGGTATGGGCACTGATGAGGAGGAGGAGACACGCCGCCAGCCTCCATAGTGTCCCTAGTGTGAATCGAACCCAGGTCACCTCTCTCTCTCTCAGTGGTATCCAACCAAGCCATTTAATGGTAAATGTGCTTTTTATGAGCCCCTCCACTGTAATGGGTTCAAAAATGGATACATAATTACAATACTAATACTAAACCTTCAGAATTCTGGTCCACCCACAGCTCCTTTTTTTTATCAATCAAGTCACCTTAATTCATGTGACAGATACATAGAGATTGTATAATTTTAGGGGCATGCCATGTGGTCTACCTGCACAGCCTTTCTAATCTACTGGTAGATCCCGATCTGCCTTTTGGGCACCCCGGGTCTACATGGTCTATAATGTGTCACCAACTGACCCTGATCACTGAAAGTGACACTAAATGGTTATCCAGTGTGTCGTTGATCCAGTGATGCCATGCATTGTGTTTATATATGTCAAAAATAATGAATACTTGGCTACCCTCATACCATCGTACATTGTTTGTTCACAGTTTTGCTACATATGGGCTGTTTAAACTGTGGAGACTGATAGACCTACACTCACAGTGGGAGCCAGTCAATCTGTCATATAGAGGCGTATAGTCCCTGGGCTTAGTATAGTCCATTAAGCAGGCTTCCACACACATCATAGATTTCACTACAGCAGGGAAGGTTCTACATCTTCTGCTCTCTCTCCGTAGTTCTATCCCTCCCGCTGTCTGTATCATTCTATGTTGTTCTTTTTCATTCCGTGTCTGGCTGTCTTTCTGTATGCCTGCAGCAGCCCTCAGCCTTCCTCGCTACATCTTCACGTCCCTAGGGGTCCCCCATACAATTATGTACCATGTCTGTTTTCTTTGCCACTTTTTTACTTGTTTTCTTCCGGTTTTAAATTTAATCTAATTAAATTGAATTTGATTCATTTAAATTAATAATGCCATTGCTGCAACGTCATTCGTCTTCCCAGTGGGGAACACTTTGCAGCTCATATAAGGATTTCTATTCAGGCATGGATGGTTGAAAGTATGTGTGTAATTATGTGCAGAAAGGTGGTACACTGTGGTAATTGGCATTCCCTTTTTTGCCATCTCCTCCACTGAAGTCAAACTCTGAGTAAAGACTGCTTTCGTCACCCAGGCCATTTCCTATACTGTGTGCTTCCTTGTAGCATATCAAACAGCATTAGTGGATGTACATACAGACTCACAACGAGTTACAAGTTGCAACACGAGACCTGGTCTTGGAGACCTCCTAATTCCGTAGAATCGTTGCTTATTTCCGGCCAAATGTTCACATATTTCTGCTGATGCCAGCGTAAATATTTAACATTAATCTGTTTATGTTCACCTAATATGACATGCCGATGATAAGAACACGACAGGGTAAATGTGATTAATTGCAAGACATGAGAAGTAGCATAATGGGATTCAAGCATTCATTGGACACAATGGCACAAGCTACAGTCGGGGTCAATGCTTGCAGCTGTGCCATTCCTGCATGCGCATATAGAAATGATCTCTCTCACTATGCATGAGCCTTAATGCGTGTAAGCTGCTTTTCCTGTGCACAATATTGAACCAGAACCCCAAAACACAAAGCTATGACATAATGCAAACCTACATGTATGCATAAAGAGTAATGATCGAAGGTGTATAGTAGCTTTGATGATATTGAATGTGCACACCACACATGCATAAATTAAGATAGATAATTGCTCACATTAATGCACATGCATGCATTGGCAAGGTGTGTGATTAAACAAACATGCCACATACAGGTACTCACAAAGCCATAAACCACACAATATGTATCCCCCCGTCTCTGTCCCTCTCTTAGAAGCAAATTTAAAAACTTTGAACTGGTGCTTTTAAGAAATGCTTGATGACCGATCTAATAGATATTCATTTGCATCTACAATAAACAATGACATTTTATTATTATATTTTCTAAATAATGATCTGTTGTTCTATGTCAAAAGAAACTCTATCATTATGGCTTAAAATATTGTAGATAACTCTTGCCACCTGGTAAAATTGCTTATAAAGGCTAATATCATGACATTTGTACTGTATGTCAATAGACATGACAACTCTCAACTGCATCCAACTGACAACAGTGCAGAAATATGAATGGACAGATAGAATTTGTATTAAAAAATAATACTCAATCGCACAGCAGAGTATCTTACTGAACTACGTTGTGGCATGTTGACAAGGTGGACATCAGGCTTTATATTACACTGACTGAAACAACCAATGTGTAAACATACTTCTGCTGTTCTTTATTGTCAAATTTTATGCCCTCGAAATGTGGTCAAATTATTCACTGTACGTTGTACAGTTTACAATTAACCGTCTTTCACGGGGATTACAGAACAAACCATGCAGCTAATAACAGTCAATTAAAAAAATAAAGGTAAACAGGAACATTTTTACAAGGAGGCCAGGGACCTGACTTGCAATTACAATTTTAACTTAATTAAATTAATTAATTAAGTTAATTAACTTAATTATGTATCTGTTACAGGACAAATGTTTCTGCTGTTACACTGTCTTTAATTTCTTTTGCTTTTGCCGGATTGCCAGGTTAGCAAGCAGTGTATTAGATATATTAATCTTTTGACAGTCCAATACACGCATGTGCACGCACGCACGCATGCACACACACACACACACACACACACACACACACACACACACACACACACACACACACACACACACACACACACACACACACACACACACACACACACACAGTACTTTCTGGGCAGAGTGTCACACAACTGGACAGCTTGCACAACCTGTTCTTAATGGCAATGGCATCTGGTACAATCACTAGGGCGCAAAATAGCTAAAACCGACAATGCTTTTTTAAGAATATGTTGCCACTAGTGAACTTAAAGTGTCTCATTTCAAACACTAGCTGGGGGAACCACAAATCAAGTATGCTGTTGGGATTGATTCACAGAGAGCAGATTATGTCAAATGATGTGCTCCATCTGAAGCATTCCTCAGTATAAGAAACGGTATAACAGTGTCTGGCAGCATGCCAAACAACAACCAGGCAGTATGTGTTATAATCTATCGGAGTAGTTAATCACGTTAGTCTTTTATGAAGGATACGGAAGCCTTCATCCATTGTCTCACACGTGGAATTGAAAGCATAAAAAACACCTTGGGGGAGTCATGCCAAAGTGAAACAGATAAGCATAAGCATCTGGGCGATGAAAGAAATGAAATAGTGGTCCTTGTTGACACTGAAGACTGTGCAGCGCCTTGGGAAATAGACGTGCCAGTAGCTCTGTCAGGTGATTGAACACAGAACCACATACTGTACATAGCATACCTAAAATCACAAAACCGTGAAGTAATGCATACATACATGCACAAAGAGTAATGTACCCATGCAGGCGCGTGTGTGTGTACGTACGTGTGTGGATGCACAAACATATAACACACGATAAGAGAAGCATGAACTGCAGCCACAATGGACGCCCTGTAGTGTAGATGAAATTCAGCCCAGGAGGGGGATTTGTATGTGTGCGTGTGTGTCTTTGTGTGCGCCTACATGAGTGTGAACGTGTGTGCATGCTTGTACATGCATGTGTGAGCGAGTGTCTATTGGTGTGTGTGTAGTCTGTACTCGGTAAACTTCTAGTAGTAGTATATTTTATCTTCCCTGTCTGATTGGGGCACGAAATGACAATATTTTGGTCATGTGTGCAGTGTGCATGAAAAGGCATGGAGCAATGGAGGGAATGGCCATGATGATAAAGCAGTCTGATATGGCTTTCTTTGGGTCAGTTTATATTTGTAAGTTATGCAGTAAATGGTTCGATATCTGAAAATGTCAAATGTATAAAATCACTTAGAGCACGACACCAAAACGAGCTTATCAATATGTGAAAGTAACATGTTAATAAATAGGTCTTGCATGTGTTTTGCAACCCATACAGAAGTGTACTTGCATATTTTTGATGACTTTCAGTTGTCAGATAGGGACATCATAAGACATACGTTTTGGGGGGGCACTGCTGTCGGTACCCTAGCACCAGCTGGGGTGCCCGTCGGAGGGGAAAGAACTGTTTGGAATAACGTGTTCATTCACGTGCTACGTCCGTCTCCCCGGGTTGGCAGAGGGAGTGTAGCACCCAGGATGAGATTAGTTCATTGACAGTGGGGATGGAAAAAGGGCTGCAACAATCATGGGATTAAAAAGCAAAAAAGCAAATTGTAAATGGAATTGTAATTGTAAATGGAAATATTTGTGGAAATATTTTCCATTTCATGACTATTCTAAAGTACATACTGTACATATAGCCACTATTTACCCAGTAGGGATGGAATGCAACACTCTGACACACACACACACACACACACACACACACACACACACACACACACACACACACACACACACACACACACACACACACACACACACACACACACACACACACACACACACACACACACAGTGGGTTGATGGCATATCACCGGAAACCTGAGATTGGATGCATCACATCCACCTGTTTTCTCTTTGACAATCTTTTGCTTCTAAGTAGGGGGTACACAAATATCACACATAGAGTAGAACTGAAAATGATTGTGTAGCTGTCCATTTATGTCTCTGCCTGCCTGCCTGCATTGATCATTCCTTGCCACTTCATTATTTTTTGCCAGAAATAATATATTTCTGTTTATACCACACAACTGGGGACATATTATATGTCCTGCAGCTGTATTATTATTATTACTAGGACCTTACCCGTTTGAATATGAACTCCAAAATATGTTCAGTGGGTGGGTATTGTTATGTAATAGGTCACATCCTCCTGGAGAGGGGTGTGTGTGTGTGTGTGTGTGGGGGGTGTGTGTGTGTGTTTCTATTTGCATTGCCCCCTGTGGCTGAAAAGGGAATTGCTTTTGCTAAGTGGATGAGATGATTGAATGATTCAATGATTCAATGCACCAATAAATGCATTATTAATCAATAATTTCTAAGAAAAAAGGGCTTTGTTAAACTCTTCATAATATCATGGTGTGTAAAAAGTCAGAGCGATTGGTGCACCCAGTGAGGAGTTACGGCGGTTTCAGACAGACAGACAGACATTCATTCATTCAAACAGGCATTTCCTTATTTATAGTATGGATGATTATCATTATTGTTACCAGGCTTTTAAAAGTGTGCATATGTGTGGAATTTACTGCACATATAGAGGTGTGTTTGGAAAGATTGTGATTGATTCGCTTGAAGGCCCGCACATGGTATAGCCGGTATCCTCAATTTGATATTTCCAAACCTGGCCGTGTACAAATGTGTTCATGACACATCACAACACAAATCAGCTGTCGTAGTTGTGGTAGGTAATGGCTGGTATTCTCAAACAGCTATAGCGTAGCCAGGCATGGTTTTCTCATTGGCTGCAAATCAGGTCTGGGGTATAAGTTATTATTATGGGTAATTATTTGGTAAGCCCAGGCCCAGGCCTGGTGGTATAGGTTTTTTGGCCTACCACAAGGCCCCAGACCTGATTCTCTGCCATGCAGCCAATAAGAAGACTTCCACCATACCTGGGTACGCCATAGCTGTTCAAGAATACCAGCCAATAGTCAAAAATGCATGGAACTCTGGTGGAAAGAAGAATGGGTGGCTCCATCACATGTATTCATGTATTCAGGTCAGTTTACAGTACACCACATGCCACTCCACCTCCACGCCCCTGACTTTTTAGGAAACATGTGTAATGGTCCCTCTGTTTCAGCTCCACACAGATGGTCTTCTTCAACTCATTTACAGAGCAGATGTCAACAGACAGGGCCAGGCAAGCCCAACCCCACGTGATACATCCCTATACGCATGTCATGTGTCACACTGAACACAGACGAGACAGCATCACTTCATTCACCTGCAGGACATGCAGGATATTGTATTGTAGAATACCTACATAGAATTAATTTATCTCCCATAAAAGCAGTGAAACGTAAGTGCTGGCAAATTGCATAGGACACCACACACCACACATCTAAATAAAATATTTTTATGGCATCTGCAGAAAAATAATAACTAGAATGCAATTCTGAAATTGCAAAGTGGGGTTGCCCAGATGATGTTGTAATGGTGATGTGGTGGATTAATGGTCACTGATGGTGTAGCCTCGACACCCAGGCTTTCATTTTCGTTCGCGTTGCGCGAAAACGGAAAGCCTGTACTAATTTGTTACCCACAGTGGCCTAGAGGGGGGAGTCAACCTTCCGGGGTGGGCGTCGCTCTAAATGACGTGACGTAGAACAGCAGTGGACGGGCGCGCGAGGGGCCGGGGATGACGACACGTTCGTGAGATCACGTCAGATCAGCTTGATCTGCCGTGTGGATCCCACGGCACCCCGTGTGGATCCCACGGCACCCCGCCCCCCTAGGCCAAAATCATTTCGGGTCAGGCCAGGTTACTGATGGTGTAATGTTGACATACATCAATCATTCAATTGGCTGAACAAGGAAGCTATGTATGATGGTGTAAAACTTTCTTTTACTACGTCACCACCGCGTATTATCACGAGGTGAAAAAGTTTACAGAATAAATGTTATAGAGAGAAATGTTACATAAAGAATGCACCGCAATAACGATAATAACCAGCAAAAACAACAATGTAATTGCACTTCTGTAGAGCAGAGGGTAAGTGTAGGGGTGAGGAGAGGCCTGATTGTGCAGCACCCTGAACATCCTTGTTTGGGAGCCAGCCCAGATGGGGTTCTTGATGCTACACAGCTTCTGGAAATCAAGTACCGCTTCAGGAACTCCACATCTCTGTCAGACTTTCTGAGTCGACAAACAGAGACATAAAAAGCCCTTGGGGAGGCATTCCTATGATGGAGAACCGAAGTGATAACTGATGGCATGAACTACATATGTTTTAGGACATAATTATATCGACAGCATAATTTTGCATTTGATATATTTAGTCTTGTATGAGGGTATGCTGCCTTTAACTGAATCTTGATATCTTGGATGAATGGATGATGGACAGTATCTAATGCGCACCATTTGAAACTATGGGTAGTCTATACCTCCAGCAGTTTGATAAATTAGCAATATAACAGTCATGTACCAAAGTGGTTTCAGTCACAGTTGGCCATCATGTGCCAATACTGTTGGTCGATAAAGCTGCCAGCTTGTCTGGACACTAACTGATTCCAGACCTGCCATAATCAGGCTGCAGGCATACCATGGGGTATTTTCAATTATATTAAGTTTCAAGTAATTTGTAGTAGATTCCAGGCCTGGTCAGATATGTTTTAATGAGTTGTAGAAATTAATCAGTAACACTTTCTTACCCTTTTCATGTCTCCCAATGTTATGTCATCTCTTCTCCTGTTGCTTTCCCGTGTCAGTTTCTTTTTATTTCTTTGTCAGTTTCTTCTTCTATCTTTCTACATGCACAACTTTTGGCCAAGTTTCTTAACCAAATTATTTATTTCTGTTTTCTTGTCTTTTTGTTTGAGATTGAAATTATGCCACTGCTAAGTGCTGTCAAGAACATTCTGACTTGTGGATGATGTGCCCATCTTTAAGCCAATTAATTAGTTTGGTCCGGCTGTATGACAGCCATGCACAGCACACAGACATAACATCTTCCAAGTCAGAACAGCTATACAGTAGATGCATGTTAGTGTCGTTAGTGTGAATGTGGGAGGCAATACAGTCATGCAAGACTGGGACTATACCTCCAGTAGCATGCAATGTGGGACTATACCTCCAGTAGCATCTCACTGGAAGGCCACTCACCCAACCGCTAGCCCCAGTAAATCCCCCCACAAAAACACATGAATAAAGTCATTCTGACACTGACATTACTGTCAGTGCGGGAAAGAGATAATAAGCTAATGTGAAAGGGCGCCAATGTGAAAGGGTGCCTGTTTGCCATCAAAGGGTGCCTTTGACGGCAAACGGATGATTTGAGTCATTCTGCTCCAAAAATGTATTTCGCAAAAATCCACTTATGGGTGCCGCTCTTACAGGCCTTTGTGAAAAATGCGGAATGTGAAATATCAGACAGTTCTGTCTTGAGTACATCATTTTTAACAATTTGTAGGATTTGGGGACTGAATCTGGAAGAGTAATAACCAAACATGTGTTCCACAAAAGTCGACCTTCTGGTGGCACTATAAATGTCCGCTCAGAAACATTTGGGGCAGAGTTTCATCGTTGGCATCTAGGGACACACACACACACACACACGGCCGGACACACCCATGGACGGACGGACGGACGGCAAAACATAGTGTCTCCCCATGCCTTCAGCCTGGTGGAGACAAAAAACAAGAAAAGGACTTTGCCATGCATGATTCTCATGAAACACTAGCTCTACTGGATATTACTGTTATACATTAGCTACAAAATAAAATATAGCATGCAATATAGCATGCATTTTCTCTCAATACAATGAGGCGTGGTTCAATATCACTGAAAACACAACTATACTGTAATTCGTGCTATTACATTAATTACCCACGCTCACACCGTGTCCTCACACACTCCCAATTATATAACGAAAGCTATTTAAAATGAGTTGGGAGTGGGACTACACAATGGTATATACAGTATCTTTTCATCTAATGTACTGTACAGTAGTGTGTCCCCAGAACTATTGCTGACTTAATATTACAGTTTTACACTTTCCATCGCACCTCCCCTGGGATGATGTTTGGTATAGTGGAAATGCAAACAGTGTTTACTCTGATCCTCCTGCCCCCTGCAAAAGGGGCCCTGTGTATAGCTGAAATAATTGATTACACCTATCAGTCAGCTACCATTTGCCATTATCTCCCAGAATGCAATTTCTTTTGTGACTTACACACTCATCTCATTAATAAGTCAGCTAAAGCAGGGGCTGTTTTGGCAATATAGCGCCATCTGGAAGATAAGCGGTCAGGCATTTCTCTTGCCTTGCTCTGCTTCCAACCATTACTGTTTCTTGGTCACACCATCATACTCAACTGAATGTACACACACATGCACACACACACACACACACACACACACACACACACACACACACACACACACACACACACACACACACACACACACACACACACACACACACACAACCCAGCCTGGCTGCCGTAACCATTTTCATGTCTGCATTATTCAGTATGTTGTTCATAGGCTGCCTTGCTCGGAACAGGGAAAGGGCATGTTTGCTTCGAAATATTAATCCAGGATCAGAATAATAACTACCGGCGCCTGCTGGCCTAATGGTTCAGGCACATGCCACATAATATAGGCTCTGGCCTGACATTGTGTTGCGTGTTTGAGTCCCGTTCATGACGACTTTTGCGGCATGTCTTCCCTGTTCTCTTCACGTCTTCAGGATTCCGTAAAAGGAGAAATCCAAAACACATGTACAGTATGCATCAGTCGATAATCCTATCCCAACATGCATGCAGGCCTTGAAATGTTTCCCACCCCTACCACATAAAAATGCAGATAGAATCATAGAAAGCTTGTTGTCCTTCATCCTTTTTCCTACCTATTTTACAACATAGTAGTAGCTCCATTTAGTTTTCACAAATGGTGTAGTGTCCTGGCTGGTATTCACACATGCACTGTTTGTCACCCAAGGCCACTCATATAGAACGTAGGGCCAGTCTAAATGTAAAAAACAAACAAACAAACAAAAATGTTTGGGTACTTCACCAAACTACGATAAGTTGAGGGCTGTGGGCAATTCAGAAACCCGCGCCCACCCTTTGGGGTGGGGTTTGCTCACTGTCCAATGCCAAACCACATACCTTAGCAACTGTTGCTATCCAGGTCAAGCTTTCCCGGTCAAGCTCTCCCCTTCTAACGTGCAACTTTTCAGGGCTCATTCCTGAAAAGTTGCAATAATCAACACAATCGTTCTCATTATAATAATTAATTACTATTAGGAAAATGGAGAAGGGAAGAAAATCTGCTATTTCATCATTTAAATCTGGTATTTGATCAGATTCGGACCCTTGTGTGAAAGAGATTCCAATTTTCTGGGTAGCGTTTTATACTCATTGCTGGCTGTCTGAATGCCAATAAATAAATAAATATGTTATTACATTTTTGACATAATTGGTAGCTACTAGAGGACCAATTATACAAAGATATGTTGAAATTGGTATGATTGACTAGCGAAAAATAAAATACCCGTCTTAGATTGAAGCTTTCTTGTTGAATTCTAGTTGCATCTTAGGGGGTTGATGTGTTTTGATGGATTTCTCCTTCTTTCCCTTTCGTAAAGGGATGCCTTCAAAGAGTCATTGATGCCTCATGCATCATGATCACATTTTTACCCTAATTCTTTAGGGTAAGAATGTAATTTTAGAGTGGAGGCATGTTTATCTAATCTCTTAACTTGTGAGAGTTTGTTTTTCCTAAATTTTGACAATGAATTTTCAGATTGATGACAGTAACGTCCGCCAGCTGGAAGAGATGGTTGCTTCTCATTCTCAGTCATATTGACAGAGAATCTGTCAATTATATTGATGTGTGTATGTGCCAGCAGAGAGTAACAACCCTGCAAAGATGTGTTAACAAACACCTGATATTATTAGGTTCAACACTAACCACAACAAACATCTAACCACAACAAACCTCACTATTGTGCTAGATCTGTAGTTCATATGAAGATGTCAGACAATTCTTGATGGTGTCAGACCCAGTCTTGTCTAGATTGATTGGCACGGCAACGTGTGTTGGTTTAAATGACAATCTGTCTATGCCTCTATGGAAAATATTATGTGAACTTCTGAACGCAATACTGTCTGGACACTGGATGATTTAAATATGATTCTTAAACAGATATTTTACAACTAAATTTAAGTTAAAGCTGCTGTTCGGAGCAGTAAGCTATTCACTGACAATATGTGGTCATCAGTTCATACACCATTACACCTGAGTGGAAATCTGGAGGCTATCATTTTGGTTACATTAGCCCTGATACGCAATTAAGGCATTTAGCATTGCGGAAGAGGCGTTCCCACACTAAAGTTGGTAATTTCGTTACCATCCCATCCCCCTTAAACACCTCCTATACCCGTTACATTACGCATAGGTGTGGTTTGGGCGTTTTTAGCTTTCATCCAATCCGTGTTGGTCTTGCCATTCCCTTTAATTCATCATTCATCATTTCCAGTGGCGTAGGGAGCAGAGGATGGGCCCTGGTGCAAGAATATTTTGTGGGCCCCTATCTACCATTGCCATAAACAAGCAACTTGTACGCATGTGTGCGCACAAACACCCACTACAGCTATACTGTATAGACTAACAAACGTGCCTGGCTAGTGGCTACACAATTATTTCATTCATTTTAAATGATCTTGGCCATGAAAACCACACACACACACACACACACACACACACACACACACACACACACACACACACACACACACACACACACACACACACACACACACACACACACACACAGACACCATTTTCAGAACCATAACAACATGGACAGATGCCAAGCTCAATCTCTATCCAGACTATCCTCCATCATTACTAATATCTAACAGCCTGTCCTGACCTGGGCTCAAACATGATGTCCCCAAACTATTACATTCACACATGCACTTTATGTCCAACACCAACAAAGCTGGTATGCACTTCCACAGCATAAGCAACAAGCATCAAGAACACAGCACTAGCTCTAGGAAGTGAACGGAGTTTGCGCAACTCCGTCTGTACTCTATAGAGCTGCACGCTGACTTCGGTTGGTTTTATGGTATGGTATTTACCTAGCCAGCAGCAGGCTAGCCAGCAGCAGCAGGCATGACTATATATACAATATACACGTAGTCTAATCTTGGCAAACAAATAATTAAACCAGCCTTTGGTAAGGTTAGTCTTATGGTTCACTGACCACCAGCAGCAGGCTGGTGGGCAGCAGGCTTAAGCCTATATACAATAGAAACGTAGTCCAATCTCGGCAAACAAATAATTAAACGAGCCGACGGACGGCATTTATTGGCAATCAAAACAGCGTGTTACCCGTGGCTGTGTCGGATCGGTCTCATCAGAAAGGAGAGAAAGGACAGCGGTGTCATGATGAAGTATTCACTAATGTCAGTCACATCACAGGGCAGTAGAAAACTTATAAAGCTACCGATGACAACATGCACGATGTTAATAGTTGGTAGGCCCAGCCACTCTCAGCGTTTAACCCCCTAACGACCGGCCACAGGTCCATAATGTAGTCACAGGGGCCCGCTGTCAGCAGCCTTTCTTTTCTTTTTCCCCCTTCCCTCTCAGTAGGCCCCCAAGGGGGCTGGGCCCTGGTGCACCGCACCGGCGGCACCGGCGATAAATACGCGCCTGATCATTTCCCTTATCCCTACTGCTATCCCTACTCCTAAGCCCGCAGCCTGGACACATGCATGAGTATTCTCAAACGATTATAGTTCTTATTTTCAAACAATTTTAGCTCGGTCAATTCTCGATCATTTCTTACCATTCAACATGTTATGTTGAAAAAACATGTTCCATGTTTTTTTGCTGTATGTGGCATGCATTTATCCCAAGTCTGCGATACGTTATAAAGTAAATTGCAAAAAAACTTGTAATTTTTCGGCAAAAACAGACGTCTTTTTGATCATTCATATCATTTCAAAATGCAGTTCAGTGGACTGTTTCCACCGAATCCCCGACAGTTACGTTTCGCTTGATTCCGCTTCGTACAGAAGACCTACCCACATATTCTATACAGCATCAGAGTGAGTGATGTTTGCCCTGCATTGCACTGTATTTTGAAATGTAAAAAATGGTCCAGAAATGACCGAGATATGAATGATCAAAAAGACATCTGTTTTTGCCAAAAAATCCCAACTTTTTTGCAATTTACAGCATTGCGTCACAAGTTAATTAATGTATTTAATTATATTATATACTGTACATTACCTAAACGCAAGGAAGTGACCGACAGCAGGCAATCTACAGCTGTTTATAGGACAATCCATAAATAAGGAGATGAATTGAACTGGCGCCTTTCCACGTGGAGTCGTGGACATCTCCAAGGCGCACAGATGCCCGCACCGTGCGCACGTGGCTCTGCCTTCTCATATGGGTTAGCGGGTGCTTTGAAATCGCATTATAGTTCCCAAATCTATTCGACAAAATTAGCAACTTAAGGGACTGCGCGACAAACACGCCTATGACCACACCGCAGTCGCAAATAAAGGTGTCGGCATAAAGAATAGTGGCTAAGGGAAGAGGAAAGGTGACGAAAATACCAATAAGGGAATTTGTTGCGGGTTTCGGGTAACGTTAGGGATGAGGCGGGGAGCGAAAATGGAGCCACATGTCTCCAGGCAATTATTTTTCTGTAAGCAATAAAGCAAACAGCCATTCAAAGATTCACTCCAGGAATTGCAACTTGATCAGAATAAATGTTTGGTCATAACTACAGACAACAGTGACAATGCTTTTGCCCTAATCAGGTCTCTGCATTGGCTGCGGATTAATTGTTTTGACCACAACCTGAACTTGGCTGTTACGCATTGCAGGACCAACAAACAACTGATCGGAAACCTCAGACTCTGCCGCAGCAGCATTGACACTGCCTTTTTACAAAGCTGGCACCGAAACAGAGAGCTGCATAAAAAGCAGGTAGAACTTGTGTGATGCATCAAGCCCTCATCCATTTATGTATAGGCCTGTAGAAAAATATATCCCGAGTCTAATATGTGTGTGGCAGAGATTAATAATGATGTTGATAACAAATTATACAATGTGCACTATGCCACGGAGTGATTAGGCCTACTATTTAAAAAAAGGGCTTAGGCCTATAATTCTTAGTGATTATAATCAATTAATTTTAAGTTTGAGGGCAGAACAGTAATACCAAGATTCTAAACTACCAGCAGTATAAAGCGCATCCTTGAGCAAGCAGAGGATGCACCCTCTTTCATGACAGGAAGACCTTAAGCCAGTGGTTTTCAACCAATGGTCTGGGGACCGCCAATGGTCTGTGAGAGGGTTCCAGGTGGTCCCCAGATAAGTTGAATACTGTACATACTGTACAGAATCCAAAAATGGATTTGCGGCCTGAATCGGTTAAACTGTTATTCCCAATGCACTTAGACCAGTCGGTGACTTCTCGACACTGTGATCGCAATTGTCGGAAGTAGCAGATCTACAAGCACTGTGATGTTTTGTGAGCTTTTAGATAGGCTATTTTTGTTATATGGCAGTGTCGGCCCCTTAAAGTATTTTTTGCTACCAGATCCAGACAGTCTCTGTGGAGGCAATGTGAGCGAGGAAGCAGAAATCATCTATCATGATTGATTTCTTTTCCTTTCACTTGTGATGTCATCATAGCAGCGTGAATGAAGCGCCTCAGGTAGGTACTAAGTCATGAGGAGATGCAGGTATACTTCATCCTTGTCAGAGTGGAAGTGATTACAAGCAGAGACCCTCAAAACCAACAACAAACTAGACTAGACCGGTATGTAGCCATAGTTATGGCAGGCCCCAGTGAACGCTATTTAGCAGCTAGTTTTAATCATACTCAACAAACATACAGTATAAACGCAACACTTGTTTTTGCTCCCATTTTTCATGAGAAGGACTTAAAGATCTCAAATTCATTCCAGATACACAATATTACCATTTCTCTCAAACATTGTTCACAAAACTGTCTAAATGTGTGATAGTGGGCACTTTTTTGCTGAGATAATCCATCCCACCTCACAGGTGTGCCACATCAAGATGCAGATCTGACGTCATGATGAGTGCACAGGTGTGCCTTAGACTGTCCACAATAAAAGGCCACCCTGAAATGTGCATTTTTTTTTTCTTTTTTTGCTTTATTGGAGGTCTGGGGACTCAGAACCATTCAGTACGTCCATCTCATGAAAAATGGGAGCACAAACAAAAGAGCGGGGGCAAGTAAGGTGATCGGTGTGCGGTGTTTGGTGTTCGGCGGTCAGTCCCTCGGTGTACTCCGATTGGCCGGTTTAGGTGATGACGTAATGTGGCATAAGTGAAAGATCTTTATATCTAATGTCATTAGTATTAGCACCCTCCACTGATGCACGAGTAGGCCATGGCGTACTTGTGTGCAGCGCACAAGTTCGCACCCTACTAAGTGCTGATCTAGTTGGTTTTGAAAACACAATGCATTCGGCAAGAATATAACATGCACATGCATGCATGCGTTATTGAACGTCTGCTGTGTTTTGTATAATACAGTGGGTGTGTTCGTGGGTGTGTGCGTGCACATGCCTGTGTGTGTGTGTTGTGCGCATTTGCGTGTGTGCCTCAGAGGCCGAACGTTGTTCAGCATGAGTAGCCACACATCACAATCGAACTTATATTGCCAACAGTCAAACGGCTCAATAGTTATGCCTGATCAAATTTACATTGTTGTGGGCTGCCCATTGTTTGGCTTTTATCGTTTGGCACGTCAGTAGCTCTCCACCATATTGGCAATTTTTGTGAAAACTGACTAGTGCACTGCACTACTGTTACGAAGAATAGTAGTGAATGTCACTGCTGTCACCTTCCTCTCCAGATATCTGACAAGGCCGTACAATAATCAATACTACAATATAGCTTGGCCATGGCCCATTCAGTTATAAAGGTAACATGCTTCTGAAGACATTGTAACACTACCTGGAAATACGTGTGTGCGTGCGTGCCTGTGGCGTGTGTGTGCACATATGAAGTGTGCCAGCAGCAGATGTGCGCATACAGTACTGCAGTTCCAGACCTCTTCTCCATTGAATGGCACAGAAATGAGGTTTGCAGTAGTGCTTTGCTAGGATGTTTTAGTGCTGTTTAAATTAGGAATGTTTGCAGTATTGTTTGAGGTCAAAACCTTTCATCAATTCCATTCCTGAATGTTAGACTGTCACAGGTCCGCTGCACAGTCTTATTATCAGTATAGTGTTACGGTAATGAATGCATTTGGAGAGGTTCTATCAATCCACGTTAGTTTATTCCTCAGCACGGGCAGAATAATTGATCTCTCATGGTCTTGGCACTGTGGATGGCAATACATCCAGAGTGCTTGCCAATATTACCTCGGTGCTCTTGAACAAGACACTAAAACCATCAACGATTGTGTCAATGATGATTCTAGCTGCAGGTCATACTGTGTGCCAGCCTCTCTGGATTACATACATGTAGGAACCCCCCTCTGTGCTTCTGTGGCACTGATATTATTGCAGTTGATAGACACCTTTATTATCCCTTGCCCAGAGGCAGCACATCAGTTAAAGGACAACTTTGCTTTTTTGTTTTCAACCAACCAAGGTTCATGTTTTAGTTGGTTATTAGAAAAAGTAGAAGATGGGTGTTAATTGTTTTACATTAATACTTTCTTTAGTTTTTGGGAGAGTTATGGTCCTCTTTGTAATTTAAACAGCTAGGTTAATATTCACAGAGTCATTATCAAAATAAAATAAGCTTGGCAAAGAATTGGGTTGAAGTTTTCTTTAATGACTAAATCGCAGATAAGACTTGCTGAAAAAAATGAACATAAATCTTTAATTGCAAACTTACCACAGAGTGTCTGCAACTGTTTATGAAAATGTATTGGCTCACACAATAATGACGTCTTGTTCTGTTATTTATTTGTATTTTTATTTTGTATATTGCTATGAAATGATTGCATTATGTATTGTATCTTGACGGCACTGCAAATGAAGGTGACTTGAAGGCTTGAATGAATGAATAAATGAATGAATATGTGGATGTGCAGATCTGCTTCGGCAGGCTGTATGTGCAGAAGTGGCGACTGGCAGATCACTCCAATGGAGATATAATAACTCCATTACAATTACAGGTGTTCTTCAACAGAGGCACAACGCACTCAACTTCAGGATAAACATGCTGGTCTCCTACGTCTGGTCTCCTTATGCCTCACCACTCGATCCTGACCGTCTTCATGAGTGCTCCTGAAATGGTGTAGAGGACATCTAAGCACTTGAATCAAGGTACTGTGCGTAATAACTACTTGCATGGGTTCACCAGTGCAATACAATCCTCACACACCAGGCAGAGTCAGGCTCTCTGTCCTTCTTAGGTTTTGCAGCCTGCTTCCATGCCGCTGGGTAATGGAGCTAATCTGCGCCTCTCGCTGCTGCTTGCTGTGTGCCTCCTCTCTCTCTCTGGAGCTCTCTGTCACACTGTTGCTCCACAGTTTTGAATGTTCCCTCGGTTTGCTCGTACGCGCCCCATGTGCGTGTGTCGATCGTGCCGACTGGAAACATTGATGCTTGCAATTGATCGTTGCTTCGTGGGACGACTTGGCTGGTCCACGTTCCGCCTGCCTCAAAGCTCTAATGCATAGGTGTCAAACTCTGGCCCGCAGGCCAAATTTGGCCCACCGTGTAATTTTATTTGGCCCTTGAGGCAATATCAAATTAACATTAGAGCTGGCCTGTTGGTATTATACAGCTGTGGCGCCGCTGTAACACTGCATGCATTCACTGCTAATACTACAGATCCCATAACGCTAGCTGTTGTTTTGCTGTCTACTCTGTAATATACTGTATTTACCTCAGAATTTTACTTTGCTAAAACTAATAAACCCTAACGGGTTCATTTGGTTCCATTTGGTGAAACACATGGTGAAAAACATCTTGATGATGTCATGTCAAGATGTGTTTCATCATGTTAATGATTTTCTTCAGACCTCCATTTCTAGGAAACACAGAATGGGGAAACGTTTTTATCATGTCCACCCAGCACCTCTAAGGTATGACATATTAGAACGTTGAAAATGGGTGGAATTCCCCTTTAAGCCTTGCTTCAATATTCAATGCAAAACTTGTTTGGGTCCATATTAAAAGTTTAGTTTGTTCAACCTTGGCCCATGGCTTTGTTCATTTTTAAATTTTGGCCCACTCTGTGTTTGAGTTTGACACCCCTGCTCTAATAGGTCGTGATCCATCTTCAACTATTACTACTAATAAGGCCAATGTTGCATGGCCCATGGCTCAGCGGTTCAGGCACCCTGGCTGGTAATCCGGTCTGGCAGTGTGCCACGGGTTCGACTCCCGATTCCCCCAAAAAAAGTGGCTATGATCCAACACTACAGGGCCATACTCCCTCATTCAAAGGTCTGCCAATAAGTTGCTCCAGTCCATTCCCTAGTAATGGTTATTTTTCTAATTATACTTGAAATGTCAGCAAAGGTGATCAAGTAGCAGGCACATAATCACGTATCGAAGGCTTTTGAGACATGAGTTATTCATTAAACAAGTGTGCTCAGCAAGATGCCACTGACTCAGTAAGCCCCAGTGACCTTTCATTCATACGTAAGCATGTAATGATTGAAAACTATCGTGTAAGTGCCTTCCGAGTTACAGTTTTCGTTAAATGTAATCATACTTTTGAGTTACTTGATGAAGAATGACATGTGAAGGGAGCTGGAGACAAAGGGGGCTCTAGCTCTATAGACAAAAGGGGGCGTAATACATGCGCCATAGTTTTATATGTCACAAGTTTTATAACAAAGTTTTGTACACTTTGTGTTACATGACATAGCTTTGCACAGCATGGCTTGCATATGGTATTATGTGCTGTATGCCATAGTGCAGTGACCCACATCTTGACATTTAGAATTTGTAAGTGCACTGCATAATAGCAAAAAACACCATGTGAGACAACAGCAGCAGCACAGTCACAGGCACAAAGCCTGAGTCTGGAAAACGGCTCCCCGTGGCTGGCTGTAGGGCTCATACTGCACTGAGAATATACACATCATTCATAGGCTGGCGCAGGTCCTGATGTGTCCTAAGCTCTCCTGGAGGGCTCAAAGTGCACCTTGAGGGGAAAATGTCAGCAGGAATTATGAGGCCATGCAATTTTCTATTTTCAATGGCTGCTGACTGACACTGACAGTCATTTTGGCATGCCTTCGGCTCAAGTAAATGCAGTACCAACTACTATGGATGAATTGATAATTCAATGGAAACGGGCACACGTATAAGCCTAACTGCTAATGTCATCTTCAATCTGGACAACATCATGATGACTTTTCCATTGCAATAATCAAATTCATCTAAATGAAAGAAACCTCACATGCATGTGGTTGATCACGAGCGAGATCACACTCCCACTCACCAGACCAACAGGCAACCTACCCTTCTAATAGGGCTTAGGCCAATGGCAGGGCTGTTGCGAGCTGGGTCTTGGCTGAGGGCTACAACCCCCCCTTCTCACTTCACACCGACGCACCATGTCCCTCATGTCCCTCACTTGAGGACATCGTGCTCCACGTCCTGCTGATCAGATTGCAGCATTACATGGAGGCGGGGATTGAACCTGGGGCTCCTACTTGCCAGACCAACACGCCACGTATCGTGCCAATAGGGCTGAGCCTGATTGGCAGGGCTGTTACAGGCTGGGTCTTTGCTGCAGTGGCAACCATAGAACTTGCTGTAAGTGCAAGGTGGCAGCCTACAGCATAGCTCTTACGTGAGATACGTGCTTTTTGTTGCAGTCCTTTATTAAATCTCATGCTACATTTCAATTTATTTTCTTTTGTTGTTGTTTTTCAATTGATTGCGCAAAAAGTAGCTAGCCTATACTCTTTCTCTCCATTTCAATCAGACGTCCAGAATTCATTCTCCATACAACAATCACGTTCTGTGATTACTTCTATCGATCTACGGAGTGCTTGCATTATTATGGGAATCCATAACTTTATCTATGGAATGATAAGGAACCACAGCCACACAGGGGAAACCTTCCTTCCTCACTCCTGTTTTCCCCTAGAGAATGAGTCATTCCTTAATATTTTGAGGAGAGATGGGATTCGTATAGCAGGGTGAGATGAGGGTTGCTTACATATGGGTATAGGAACACATACAGAGACATAGTGCATGCTGTGGTGCAGCCTCACTTCCAAATTTACGCCGTAATCTCAAAACAGCACTTGCCCGTAAACCCTGTTGACCTCACAGTCATAATGTAAAGGCTCGAATTTTGTAACTTAGGTAGCACTTAGCCTTTTTAGACATAGCACATAGTATTATATTTAAACATGTGTACAGAGCACTTTAAAATATGCATATACTTTCATTATACAGGCATAGATACAGAAAGATTCCACTATTACGTTCATGACAACTACACTTTTATGTAAGTGATATATCGCCGTGCTTTTAAATCCCTCTGGATCTGCTAAAATGCCTAAATTGTATGCGTGTACAGTTTGCTAACAATATGTTGTAAGTCTGTCCTTGGGTTTGTTTTGTGTCTTTTCAGCAGATATCTGAAATTCTGCTAACAGTGAAGTTTTGTTTTTCTGTGTGTTTTAATTGTACAGTTTGGGAAATCACAATCTAATTTTAGCTCATTAGTCAAAGTTGGCTGGCACAGAGCCACCTCAATGGCTCTGGGCTAGCGCAATCAACAGCAGTAGTTAATGTCTCAGTCACTGTATGTAAACTAAGAAAAGATTAGATTATAAGTAAAATAAATGAAAAAATAAAAGTAGTGTGATTTTTGTTTTATTTTGTTGGTAACAAAATTACACTCTATGCTTTCCTGTCATTATGGGTAAGGCAATAACATGTTTACAGAATTTGTCATAAGCATTGGTGTGGATTAGGCTTTGCCCACTTGTATAATGTCATGTCAATCTGTTTTCTTTTAGGCTACTATACCTGTAAATAACAAGAGGTAGCTAAACTGTGTGGGGGACTATAGTGATACATATCTACCATCTGTTAAATTAAAATTGCAGGGAGGTGAGTGGACAGTGGACAGCACAAGCTTAACATGCAGATCTGCGAGGCACACCGTTGCTCTGATCCACACCTTGGCACCGGCACTGGTCAGGGAGCTGTTATCAGAATAGCCCAGGGGCCATGTTAACCCCTCGGACGCCAAGGGCTAATGTGTCCCAAACTTGGCACGAACACTGTTAAGAGATCTGCCATGTCAATATAGGCGGCTGTCCATGCTCCCAAGGGAAGTTACTGGAGCTGAATCTGCATTTATTTTCTCACTTAAGAAGTGACTTTACAGTATGCCATAATAATCTTTTAGTCTTCTGTCTTTGTCTTCTATTTTATAGTTCTTTGAGCATCTTTTTTTGAGCTCCCGTGGCAGCACCTGTGAGGATTCATCTTCTTTCTCTGTAACAGGGCTGAAATCCAGAAAAAAGGGTGTATAGCCTGAAGGGCTTGTTGCCTGCTTTTCATGGATTGATTTTTGTTTCCTTTCCAACTATACAGTTGTGGGTTCCTAAACTTTTCAGGCCATGACCTCCAATTACACTCTCAGGAAACCCCCTCATGGAACCCTGAGCTGGGTCCCTGCTGGACCCCACTTTAGAACCACTGTGTAGTATCATATAATCCATCATTTTGAACTGGGGCCCACCACACTGATAAGCGCGCACAATGTTTAGTTCCATATAGAGACATACTATGAATAGCACAAGCATATAGATGGGCTATATTCCTCTTTCTTTGAGAAATCAAAAGTCATGTGGAGCCACAGGTTCAAAAACACTGAGTATAATCAACAGGTGGGGTATATTGTATTGTGTGTATTGATTAATGTGTATTGATAACTAGCAGTGTGTGTTGTACTGGCATATTGATTCAGTAAAAGACAACACTATTAATTAAATTTCTTCTTGCCAGTGGTGGAAAGCACCTGTTCTCATTATCGTGTGTGTGTGTGTGTGTGTGTGTGTGTGTGTGTGTCTGTCTGTCTGTCTGTCTGTCTGTCTGTCTGTCTGTCTGTCTGTCTGTCTGTCTGTCTGTCTGTCTGTCTGTCTGTCTGTCCGTCCGTCCGTCCGTCCGTCCGTCTGTGCAATGAGTAAAGAATCCACCCTCCTGCTTGCATCTTGGCGTTGTTAACGTCCAAATAAATATCATGTAAATATAGCATACCCTGTAAATCCTGTATGATAAAATGCCTCTCTTGACACACAGTCTGGGTGAGTGAGATAGCAGATATACTGTATTAATGAGAATCTGGGTGAGTGAGATAGTGGGCTTTAATTGTAGTCTGGTTGCCTCTGGCCCTGGCAACCACACTAATGAAATTCGACCTATAGAGTAAGAGACATTCATGCTGTTTTTGCATTTGATTGTGTTACATTCAATAATAAATAAAGTTGAAATGTAAATATATTTCACTTTTTGAGGTGTTCAAGTGGGCTGTTGGCCCTGCTCTATTTGCTGATCCAGGAAATGTTGATCACCACCATTGACCTACAGTAGGTCAGGTATATAGCATATACAGTATAGACTGAATTTGATCTATCTAAACCTGCAACCAAGTGGGTTATCTGAAGTGATTATTATTATTTTTTTTTGCTAATTCATGTCAGATAGGCTATAATGTTTACATCAGTGGTTTTCAACCAGTGACTGCAGGGACCACCTGTGAGTTGTGGTTCTTTAGGGTGTTCCAATTGGTCCCCAGGATAAATGATGGAGAGTTGGGAACCAAATGGACCCGTAGAGATGCTTAATTCTTAAGAGCTTAAAGTGATAGTTAAGATTTTTTTTAGTTAAACTGTATGAAATACTTGCCATGTGGTTGCTACTGTAATAGTCAATTACCAGAGTCCCATGGGAGTTCTGCTATATGGTTTTGGTGAATATTGGGGGTGGCACTGGGGCCAGACAGGCAGTAAAAGTAAATGAATCCACAAAACTATTGTAATTTCTGCTGTTGAATTGTGTCTGAAATATTATTTCATGTTCATGTTTGACCATGGAACTACTTTTTGGGCATGGACACAAAAGTTCCCTGTGATAGGGAGGTCAAAGATGACCAAAGGATCTTCTATTATTTTAGACATTGCAATTCAACAATACAAATCAGTTACTGTAATAATTGTAACCGATACAAGTGCAGTTCGTGTTTTTGATTAATTTACTTTTACTGTGTGGTCCCAGTGACCTCCACAAATGACCAGAACTAAGGTTATACTTTATATTTCACCAAAACGAAATTAAACTCCCACCATGGGACTCTGGCAATCGATTAGCAACCACTATATCAATGGAAAGTATTTCATACTGTCTAACTTAAAAAAAGAACTACCCCTTTAATATTTTTATGCTCTCAATTTATACAATTGTTAAACGCCTGCATTAGGCTAGTTAATTTACAATAATCTACATAGATTTTTTTTTTTTTTTTGCTCATTTGCCAAGTTCTTAAGGTCTCAATGGTGGTCGGTGGCTCAAATGCCCAATAAATGATGGCCCTTGAAACAAAAAGGGTTGAAAAGCACTCGTTTTCAACCAGTGGTCCAGGGACCACCAGTGGTCCTTGAGAGGGTTCCAGGTGGTCTTGATGGACAGTTGGTAACCAAATGGACCCTCCTGGGTGCATTTGGTTTCATTTTACGCTCTCAAGAGTTAAATTATATTTAAACATCTGAAATACTTCATTTTCAATGATCTATTAGAAAACGTAGAAGAATTGAAACGTTTTGCCAGTTGTCTCCTAAATTATGGACAAAGACTTGAAAAAATCAACATCAAATGGTGGTCCGTGGCTCAAATTCGGAATAAATAGTGCATGGGCCCATGTATGAAAAAGGCAGGGGCGGACGTAACATTTCCCAATTGGGGGCGGGCAGGTGAAAATGGTATGGGGGCAGCTTCATTGCCCATGTTGCTTTGCGCCACGGACGATGAAGCATACCATTTTTGGTTACAGGACTTTTATTAGGCAATCAAGCATCAATAATAACATCAGTTGTTGTTGAAGTTGAAACAGACACGCAGCATGCATAAAGCTAAAGGTCTGACTCAGATAGTTTTCTGTTTTCAATGACGAAATGCTGTTGGTTTAGTGGTGCCACTGTAGTTAGTTAGTAGCAGTAGTGTTTCAAATCATTTTAAATATAGGAACTTTAATTTGAAATATCCTCGGTTGTTTTGCATTGCCATCGTGTTTGGTTGGGCAGTCTGGGCATTTAGGGGGGCATTGCCCCCCCATGCCTATGGATAGATCCGCCCCTGGAAAAAGGTTGAAAACCACTGGTTTGGTTTACATCATCACCTGCGTGTGCGTGCGCGTGCGTGTGTGTGTGCAGAGAGAGAGAGAGAGAGAGAGAGAGAGAGAGAGAGAGAGAGAGAGAGAGAGAGAGAGAGAGAGAGAGAGAGAGAGAGAGAGAGAGAGAGAGAGAGAGAGAGAGAGAGAGAGAGAGAGAGAGAGAGAGAGAGAGAGAGAGAGAGAGAATCTCGCGCTTTTGCCCTCATTCTTTTCTCGCGTGGTGGTGGAGTTTCTTCTTTGTGGAGGCATCGCATGTACGCACCGTGTCACGGCGAGAGGCATTCGTGTGTTGGCGTGTTGTGGATTTGTGTGAGCTCTTCTTATCGCAGACAGGTTGTCATAATATAATACAGACCTGCAGGGCGATTTAATAAGAGTAACGTCACAGACCGCGTTGTGTGTGCGTGGGTTCTTCTCTCTCTCACACCGCTCTCACGAGCTGTGGATATTTCACGAAGAAGTCTTGGACTAAGGAGGAAGAAGAGCTTACTTTATCGTGCGCTATTTTAATAGTTTGTAGCCTACATTCAGCCGTAGCCTATCTGAGTCATACAGTGAACGGGGTGCACGTACGTTTGTTCGGCAGGTGTTTGGCATTCGTACGTAACGTAACGGATCCCTTTCCCGCCTCGTTAAAAGTATGACATGAGTCGTGCGCGGCGTGGGCTGCAGGCAGGGCAGGGTGGTCATTTCCAACCACGGAATAATACTCTCCAGCTTGGAGGAGGAGGAGGAGGAGGATACAGGAGTTCTAACACTCGTCGTCCATCCTTTATTCGCGGGGAAAAGGAAGCCTCTTCTTCAACTATTGCCTGAATGTAGCGAACGCGTTTTAGTTAAAGATTTTCTTTATCCCTTTTTCCCCTCGGGAATTAGAAAGAGACAAAATCCATCGGAATGGGTGCCCGGCGCCGAGCAACAAGCATAAACCGTGGCCGTGGGCAGCTGCTGGCACACACTTAAGAGGGATCGTAAAAACGCGTCGGAGAATAATCAGTCGTTTTTTTCTTTTTCGCGTGTGGAATTATTCTTTTTCCTTCATTCTATCTGAAAAATACTTGTTATCGTGTGGAAAAGCTGTATGCACGGGCTGGTCGACGAGCACCTGAATGAATGGACATCATTTCGACCATGCGAGACGATCGATGGATTCTTATAAAACTATAAAAAGTGCCTTGTTGTAAAGCTTTGTTTCATTGTGGTGGCATATTTTTCGATCTTTTGATTTGACTCGTGTCGCGGAAATTAAGGGGGGCTATACTATACTATACTAAACCATGGCCAGGCACAAGAAGAACCCCACTCCTCTAAAACCCTGCTTCTTCTTCTCCACATTCCGAGTGCTGTGGATCCTCACGGCTCTCCTCCCGGACCTGTCGGCTTCCCAGGAGATCTACGCGCCCCACTCCATCCGGGTGGAGGGCGACGTGACGCTGGGGGGGCTCTTCCCGGTCCACGCGCGCGGGGCTCCGGGGGGCACGCCGTGCGGGGACATCAAGAAGGAGAACGGCATCCACCGGCTGGAGGCCATGATGTACGCCCTGGACCAGATCAACGGCGACGAGGAGCTGCTGCCCAACATCACGCTGGGCGCGCGGGTGCTGGACACCTGCTCGCGGGACACGTACGCGCTGGAGCAGTCGCTGACGTTCGTGCAGGCGCTCATCCAGAAGGACACGTCGGACGTGCGCTGCACCAACGGCGAGCCGCCCGTCTTCGTCAAGCCCGAGAAGGTGGTCGGCGTGATCGGCGCGTCGGCGAGCTCCGTGTCCATCATGGTGGCCAACATCCTGCGCCTCTTTCAGGTAGGTGGAGGAGTAGTAGTAGTAGTAGTAATAGTAGGCATCATCCTGACACGAGATGGTCTACTGGTGGTTTTGACGCACGCACCCCCCCCCCACACACACACACGCACGCATGCACTTTTTATTTCCCTCCTGATGAGAGAGGTATAGATAATTGGATTCCACTCACCCATTTTCCACGATCTATCCGTAATTACGCAAATTAGGCTAATCTCCCATCTTCCATGCACTGTCTAAACACACACACACACACACACACACACACACACACACACACACACACACACACACACACACACACACACACACACACACACACACACACACACACATTCTTAAAGCCCCTACAGAAAAATCTTAAAGCCCCTACAGAAAAAGTGCATCTGACATCTAGCCTACTTATGCCAATCAATCCATGCACAGCGTTAGATGTTCAAGGCCCTATGGATAATCCAGATACACCAAATGTGCAAATTGCAATGGATTATTTTTTATACTGCCTCCCTCCTTGCCCATACATACAACGTAGGCTGTAGTGTACATGGTAAACACATGGGCCGCACACACGCACGCACGCACGCACACACACCCCCCCCCCCCCCCACACACACACACACACACATTTTAGAACAAGAAAACAACACATTTGCTGTGTTCAGTGTGTTGCCTACTTGCCTGGCTGAATTGTGCTGCAAACACTGGGGTTATATTTTGTGTCAATTATAACAACGCAACATGATTCACTGTATATATCTGGACTGAACCTTACAGAACAGCGCCTGCATGTGTATAAAGCTAGGGCCAGACTGCATGTTGATTCTGAGGCGTGAGAAAGGAGACAGATGAGAGAGTGAGGGAAAGGAGAGAGAGACACAGAGGAAAAGAAAGCGAAGACAAAGTGAGAAAGCCTACTGAGTGAGAGAGATAGAGAGAAAACACCTGTCGACAGACACCAGCTTCAGCCCACATTGTGTGTATTGCACACGAAACAGCTGTCTGGAGTGTGTAGACAACAGTGTCCCCTTTTGATTCACACAAAGTCGCCCAGCCACTTCTTTTCACCTGACAGTGAGGAGTCGTCACACGTGCCAATGAACACTATGCCTCCCAGTTCCACTCCCTGGCACCTGCTGAACAGTAGACCCGGCTTATACCAACCTGTTAGAGCCACTAGTGCAGTACTGAGAACATCCTCCCCCCTGCTGTCTTACCACCCGCATGCAAACATGGCCAGATTGCTCTTGTGAATTATTCTTGTTTTGTTATGAAGGCCCAACAGACGATGGGCACGTATAATACATGATCGGAAATTTAAAAAAGTGGCATTGGGACATCCCTAGCTAAAACTACCCCTTGGTGTGGTAGACTTCTTTAACTTTATAATTTAAATTATTCTAGTTCCTATATACATTTCACAATACTGTAAGTGGAATGATATTGTGGGTTTGTCAAGGTTTAATTCATATCTGGTCGCAGTTGTCTGTCTGCCATATCATCTACTGTATACCTACTGTATAAGATGATATGGTCCAGATGTGCAGTCTCACTGATGACTCTGGGAATGACAAAAGGCTACCACTGTCTTATTGTCTCTGCTCCTATCCCTTCACTAGGAGCAGTCTACGCATCCTCCTCCACCTTCACCAAATATTCAAATGTATTCTGGCCTATAGCTATAACTATCAATATATATTCTTGTCATTTTCTCCTTTATTGGACACAATCTTCCCATAGCCTGAAGAGAGAGTCAGCCGATTGTGTTAGATTGGGTCAGAGCAGTGAACAACCTGCCTCAGTTCAGATGAATGAGTTGAATGTTTGACTGTCTGCGCTTCAGAGCAGCGGAGACAGGGCGGGGCAGTCGGAGTCATCAGGTGATTGACAGGAGAGTCTCTAGACCGGTGCAGATCATAGCAGCGTAGATTAGCAGTGTCACAGTGGGGCAAGGGCACTACAACAGAACAGGGACAGAGAAACGGTAGTGAACAGATGATAGACAGATGATAGTGGGAGCAGAGAATGTAGGGTGGCATGCCCAAGCACATGAACACCATGCTTTCTATGCCATGCATGCGTGCACATGTGCAAGCACATACAGTAACAACTGGTCTGAATTATCCACTGCACTGTATAATACCAACAAAGCCAACTTGGGTCGTGACAAATCACAATCTTTTGGGACAATCAAATTATTTCTAAGATGAAAAAAGTGTTGTATCCTGCCGTTTTCTTCTACTTGCTAATTAGATATTGCATGATAATATTGTGTTTGTTGTCATGATTTGTCACGACCCGAGTTGGCTTTGTCCACAGCGCAATCATGTTTTTGTGAACCATTTTCAAAAAGTCTATGAGGAAAATGAATGAGTATTCCATTTCTGGAACCAAGGCGACGTAATGAAAGGGACGGGGCTGCACAGCTCTATAGACCCATAAAGCAAAATTTCTGTTTCAAACACCCCTTTTTCCACCTATTTCTGCAAATTTCCGACAAGGCAAAGTAGGTCAAACACTGTATTGAGAGGAACACTGCTGGAAAGCCACCAAGCTGCCTTCGGGCCAGCGGTGTCCCCACAACGCAATACCCAGCATAATGAAATGGGAAGCTAATTATTTACCCAGGTGATAGAAAAGTCATCTGTGTCACAGCTGTTTTTCAGTTCATTACACCCCTAATGTTCCTAAATGGGCTGGTTGGCACGGGAGCTACACCACAAACACATTAGTTCACCGCTTTCTGGGTGAGCCAGAGTTGCTACCGGCAGATCATGGTTTGGATCAGACCCGGAAATTATTACTGTATGCGTTATGTTGAGATCACTGATGTGCTTGTAACAGTTAGATGAGGAGGTGGGCATTATGTTGTGATAGTGATTATACTGAAGGATTCTTCAGGATAATTGCAATGTGTGTGTGATTTATTTTTCTTGGTAGAGTTGTAGTTGCAGAGGATTTTTCTTCCCGGCATGGTGCATAGGGCACACACGCATATCAATTAGGACATATAGGCGTACAGTATTCACCTCATTTCAGCAGGATTTACAGCAAGGGATTGCCTGAAAATAATACATAGTCAAAATAACTAAGCCAAAAATGCAAACGCTTGCAGTAATGTACCATATCATGATGGTTTAGGACTTTTGGGGTTACTTCATTGAAGCAAAATGAGTAAGCCTATTGTTAATAACAGTGACAACTGTCACTGTTACCCCTTTTTGGGGCGGGGGGCTGAGCTTGAGCCTCTTGGCGTTCACGTTATCAGTAGATAAGGTCGCAGTTATCACGTTTTCATCAGCAGGACTTTTTCGTCTCAGAATGGCCATGCTCTGCAGACTCCCATTGTTCCGAGACGCAAAACCCTAGCCCCCTCCAACCGTAACCCTAAGCCTAAATGCCCGACGCTCAACCACCTCACAGACGGTCTGTGAGGTGGTTGAGCGTCGGGCATTTAGGCTTAGGGTTACGGTTGGAGGGGGCTAGGGTTTTGCTACAAACATTGCTACACCCTTCTCTAAACCTACCCCTAAACCTAACCGCAAGCAGATTTGACTGTTATCAGTGGATAAGTTCGCAGTTGTCATCTAATCAGTGAGTAGTCTCCCACACAACATGCCTCCTCGATAAAATGGCGCTGATAAGCAGCCTACTGGGAATTATCACTTGATAACGGTAGAAGCGGGTGCAGCGGGCCTGGGCCCAACATGCCCATTGGATAATCCTCCCCTGGGTGGATGCATAGCTGATTGCATAGTGTAGAAGATGTTCTCTACTCGATTACTAATACAACCAAGGTGGCAAGGTGGACACAAAATACAAAGCATGCTCAACGTACTAATGAATGCATTAGTGAGTACCTGTAGTCCTAGTCTAATGGTGTTGTTAGTGTAGGACAGGTCACTCTACAAAGGAAAACAGCCAGCACACACTGTAAGCAATCAAACTTTGTTAGACATTTACCCATTTTGTATATGTATAGTAGATAGTAGTGTACTATGGTTCCTGTCAATGGATCTTCCCCATGTCATGGCATTTAGGAATGTGATTATTCAGCCTTCCTATTTGCAGTGATAAACGTGCAGCAATATTGATAGATTGATACAGTATATACTTTGTATTGTATTGTTCTGGCAGAACAACAATACAATACAAAGGGGGTGACTTCGTGACCTGAACACACTTGTACAATAGTCCTTAGTATAATGTTGGGCAGGCACAAAATTGAAATATACTGTATGTTCATATTGTGGCCAATTTGTAGAGCAGTACAGGGCAGGATGCGGGTGGATGCTGTTCAGGTGAATATGCTCATTATATGTCACTCTACCATACAGTAGGTAGTAATTCGTTTATCATCTGGCCATTGGAAATGTCCAATTTGTCAGGAATTTGTACATGCTTTACTCAACAGCGTTTAGAATAGATTAGCGGCTATTACTGTGTCCATAGTAAGACCAAGAGACATTTTCAAGTTTGTGAAATGACTGCAGGGGATTACATCTTATGTCATCTCAAATCACAGCCTATCCCGTGTACACACACAGTGCATAAAATAACTTAAATAAAGTACTGTGCTTGTAATATACTTTGTATGAAATAACAAACTGCTCTTACAACGATTAAACATTAATAAGAAAGGATCCAAATTAAAATCCAACCTTGTTCACCTCCCCATACATCATTACCACCAGTAATGAGGGGAATTTGAGTCAGTAAAACATGCAATCGCATTGCCTCTACGGGAAGCACAAATTATTCAATACATCACTCTGTTTTAACAATGTATTTAAAATGGAAGAATTGGCACACGCATCCCTCGTTAAAGCTGAATAAATCACCCACTAGGTCAGAAAATATTCATCTAAGAGCTGTGATGTGGCGCGCGCCATGTCTGGTGTGTATGCAGTGACCCCACCACATGTGCTTGTGGTATAATTAGGTTGATCTGGCCGCAGGGAGATGCATCAGAAAGTAGTATTTTGGACCATTAGTGTGATGCTCACTTGAAACCTGATACCTGGGCCACTTTGTCAGCTATAGGCTAGTTTGGCAGTTAATTGATGGTGTGGTACAAAGTAGCTTCTACATTATTATTTTATATGCAGCATAAGCTTAAAGCTGTACTGATTTACTGCAACTAGTCGCTAAAGTGTTGGCATTTGTCTGATGTTATAATGAATAGTAGATGAAGTCAGTATTTCAGTGTCTTTCTTTGTCTAGTATAGGGTGGTTTTCCACAAACGATAAAAAAAAGATTAAGCGAGCACAAGAGCTCGCACACAGCTTCTAGGAGGCGTCTCTGGTGGGATCAAAGCATTGTGTACAGCCACCCTGCTAATCTTACACTGTAATAACAAGAGATGTCTTATTTACAAGTCCTCTACACAACTTGCAAGTGGAATCCATTGCAAGTATTTAAACTTCAGAGGTATAAAAAGCAGCCAAAGGCAGGCACCCAAAACAGTTTTGGGTGAATATACAAATAAGGAAAGCAACAAAAAGACAAATCTGCTTTTAGCTTGAAGCAGACTCTTAATTGACACCTCCACCTCTGCACATTTTAGTTAGCTTATCCGTTCAATCCAGGCCCAGCCATACGCCCAACAGTGTTTGCCGATATGTATTCATGTTTGTTTAAAACCCTTTGGTGTACCAGCAGGTTGAGGTTAATTGCAGAGTGTTTTGTTGTCATTTTTAATTAGACTACCATGCAATGATGCCGTTGTTGTTCTGGACTACTTCCAGAATTCAAGCTGGATGATGGCCTATATTTTTGTTAATGACAATATCCCCGGGGACCTTCACTGTGCTCAGTCATCTTATGATAGTTGAAATTTCACAAACCCATACCAAGTCATGGGTTTCAGAAAATAACCTAATTACAAATAATGGAATCCCACAAACTATTGTCATTGAAATATCGACAATTCCGGCTTTTGATATCTATAATTGGGTTCAATTAATTGCAAACCACTAGAGGCCAGACCAACTCCTTTTAAAACTGTATGCCCATACATAACCACATGCCAAAAGACAGACACTCATCACCACTTGCATAATTGTAGCATACCCATTACCCAATAGTAACAGGATCCATTTGGATTTTGCATTCTATGCATTATTTAGGGCATCAATTGAGGCTCCTTACCTTTTGGATTCATACTGTATGTGCAAACAGACAACTACGGGATGAGCCTAACTCATTTACGATGGTTTTTGAAACCCGTATGCCCATACGTAACACCGTGCTAAAAATCAAAAACTTGTCACCAAGTGCACAGTTTTCACAAATTTCCTCCTACCAATCAAACTATCCATCTTTTGGAGTTTCCGGTCATCTTAGTTCTCCTAACAAGCTCATTTAAGCATTCCGTACCAGCATCGTTCTTTCTCTACACACGGCCTCTTATATTACGTAAGAACAACATTTTGCCAGGAAACTTAAATTGAAGTAGACTTTTGATCTTCAGGCTTAACTTGTTGATCCTATGAGGATTACCCCTGCTATTATTGTCCAATGATTTAATATCTATCACCACTCTTATTGGGTATGAATGTTTCACTTTCCACATAACTCTCAAAAAATCTATACTAAAATGATATAATGTTCATATTATGCCACATAATATTTTCCTGTTCTCTGTTATTGAATTTATGAGCAGAGACCAATGACCAGACACTATGGTTTGCGGGAAGCAACGGTAATAATATAATTCGATTTCCCAGAACGATCCATTGTTAATACACTTTCCGCATGTTGGTGAAATGACTGCAGGGAAATAAATCTTATATCATCCCCATATCACAGCATACCCCTCTTATTGCATTTGTACAGCTGTCAAAGTGGATATTTGTCATGAAATGTCATTTCACACAGTGGGGCTACTACGTACAATAACAAACTGCTGAGACAATAATAGAAAGGGACCAGGAAACAAAATAACAATAAACCTCGTCCCCCTCCTGTCCTCTACACACTTATAAAGACCCCCCACCACCGTAAACACACACACACAGGCGCCTTGCTCACGCTCCTTTTGGGCGACTCCTACAAAGCTGCAGTCTTCCTATCCGATTAATCCAAGGGCCCCGGAGAGGCTGGTTCCACTTTCAGCAGCTCCCGTCTTACTTGGAGCCTCTTTTGTGCTGTGTCTCAGCCTGTCAAAGCTGTTTGGGAAGGCTCTTTCGCCTCTCTGTCTCAGGCCACGTATAAAGGAATTGCTGTGGTAGACTAAGCCAGCCGTCCGAGACGGTCACAGCCGTGCAGGTCCATCTATTATAGGGGGAAAAGTCTGTTTGTGTGCTTGTCTGGCAAGAGTTTAGTTTTAACTGCTTAGATGATGTTCCCTTGGACCCTCTGTACATCCAGTCAGTGTTTTTTGGAGTGTGCTGCTTAGTAAGACATAATATTTCTTTTGAAGCCTGCAGGACAACTGTGGTTTTCATGATTTAGGCAGCTAGTTATTACAGAAAGTAAAAGATGAGTGTTCTTTTTTGTTGTTGCACTTTCTTTAGTTGAGATTGTAGAGATTGTAGCTGTTGCAATATTTAGCACCATTCGAATGCCCCTACCCCAAAAACAGCTAATATTCCAAAAGAAAGCAGCAAATGAGCAGTGATCTTTTACTTTCTCTACCTAAAACATGAACCTTTAACTGGCCCTCATATCTAGAGTTATACATGGTCCTCACGCCCTACTCCACGCTGTCAATCTGAGATACAGTGCCGGGGGCTTTGTCAGAGAACTTACTCGTCTGTCTGTGTCATTGTTTGCCATTTATGGAGACCGTTGGTATTTGGCGACCTGACATGTGTCACCACCTGCATCACCACCAGCAGGCAGTGTTTTTTTTTTTGCTAAACAAAAAGTGCCCTAATGCTTTGAAAGGCAGAGTAAGAAATTGCTCCCTCTTCACATTGGCCTATTATTGCTCAACCAGGAGGGTACACCAACCTTACAGATCCGCTGTAGGTAGACCTGTGCTCCAAGGAGCACTTTTTCTAGTTGAACCCTCTTGTCCCTCCATGACTCATACCTAACAAACGTAATTTAATCAAGGGACTCCAAAGACAAAGGTCATGGGGCCTTTCTCGTATTTCAGTTTGCACACCCACGATTCCCCTCCTCACCTTGTAGTCCTTAGCAAGGAAGAGGTACAAGGAGAGAGGGTTTGAAGCGACGTACCTTTACGTTTTACTGTGTGTCACAGTTTCATGGTTGTCCATTGTACATGGATTTGTGATGTATAATGGTAGCTTACCACTGTATTTCACAATCTCTGCTGGAGGAGATATACTGTATGTATACAGTATATACATATACAGTATATACATATGTATTTACTTTTATTTTGATTTACAAAGTTTCAAAATGTGTCATACTCTTTTTTTGTTTGTTTGTTTTTACAAACACACACACAGCCTGGGGAGATTTTGAACTTGCAGGGAATGTTAATAACATGCCGGAAGCATAACAGTTATAGATTATAGTATCCTCCACTAAATATATTGCAGTAACTCACTCCCAGGAAAGTGCCGTTTAGCCTGTAGCCTGTGATAATTTTCAGCCCCGCAGCCTGCTAAAATTGAGCGTATTATCATCGGTCCCTATATCGATCATTTACTGGCCATACTTTTGGATTGCCATTTGCAGAGTAATATGATGGGAAATTGACTACTATGACAACATGAAACGGCAAGTGCTGAATGCGAAACTTTCAAGGGAATTTGCTGAAATAATTTCGAGAGCTGTATGCACTCACTGTGCATTGGTGTGTGTGTGTGTGTGTGTGTGTGTGTGTGTGTGTGTGTGTGTGTGTGTGTGTGTGTGTGTGTGTGTGTGTGTGTGTGTGTGTGTGTGTGTGTGTGTGTGTGTGTGTGTGTGTGTGTGTGTGTGTGTGTGTGTGTGTGTGTGTGTGTAGAACCTCAAATCTGCCCCAAATAGCAATTTAAACCATCCTCCAACGATGCGGGTCAGTTGTGAGGATCTGGTTCAATTTCCTACACTTGACCACTGCTTCATATGGAGCAGACACACAGTCCTGTTGCTCTACCATCACTTTTGGAAACCGCACAGTGGACAAAAAAGTCCTGTGCTCGACAACTATCCTTCTGAGAGACACAGCCAGGCAGCGTGTCTGGACAGTAGTCATCCTATAGGCCTTGATGTCACAGACAGTTTTGAGTCTGGGTATGCCAACTCCAGGGGTAAAAATGCTGAACACAGCCCAGTTTCAGTGATGGAGGTTTTTTGCAATGACATTCCTCCTAAGTGACTCAGGGCGACATTTTTGGGCATTCAGCGTGCAAGCAATTAGGCAGTCGGTGTTCTTGCTTTGGGGTGCATCAAACGCACAGTTGTCTTCCAGTTGAAGGATGCAGTCTCTCACCCACTCAACATATTTTTCACTTTGTAGATATCCTTCTACAATCACCCAGGCAAAATCACAGTATAATTGTGAAACGTTTTGTTGATCATTTGTGTAGTTATGGAAAGTTTATATACAAACCATGTTGACCATTCTGTAATTTGATTATATGTATGGGACCTTGACAGACAGGTCTACCACTTAATGAACAATGTTTGACAAATACATTGTGTGGGTTGTTCAAAGACACGTTGAAAGAACATAATTTAAATAAACCAATTTATTTCTTGCTGCCTCTCTATAAACAGGATGTCCTCTATGTGCCTATATATAACATCAATAGACCCATTGCTGCCTCACAATTACGATTTATGGTAACCTTGAAATTTGGAATTGTAGTGAAGGCAGGACTATTAATTAAAAAGATGAAATCACATTTTGTGTCTGGACACTGCTCTCACAGGCAGACGGCTGACTGTCTCAGTGATAAAATAAAAACAAAGATGAAAAGACACGGTTGTTTAGTCAACGTGTATTTGACATCAAAGTGTTTCTCTTTCTGGGGATTGGTCGCTTGAGGACAACATGCAAAGAACCTTGGCTCACTTGTGACTTCACAGCAAAATCTTCAGTGTAATTTAACTCCTGGTAGGGTTACACTCAGAACTATACAGACGTCGGGGAGCCTTGATCATGCAGACAAGACTGTCTTAAGATCAAAATCACTGTCTTAAGATCAAAATCAAAGGTGATACAAATGGCATATTCTTTCTTTGGGTGCATCACATTTTGCAAACAATGCTCCTTTTCATAACGCAGGTGTACTTGTGTGTCTAGACATTCAGCAAGCCTGCCATTATGAAACAGTAGAATCAAATTATTCCTTTTGTACACTCTAAAGATCTTTACACGTAGGCGAATCAGTGACACAATTGTTCTCATAAAGTGAATGCAAGCCTCCACATCAGTGACACGTTTCCACAGAGTGAAAATGTGGCTGTTTTTGCTCCTGTTTTCACATTATACCGATGCCACGCGCTGGTTTTCAACCAGTCGGCTAACCTTGGTGGAAAAAATCGGAATGATGCCATCATGCCAATAAAGAAGTAGGAGGAGGAGAGGTGGCGAATATTATCACACATGCGCTGCATTTTGCTGGCCAAATATTGAACATTTTGTTGTTGTTTATTTGCATCACATCCATAAAGATACTTTAAAATAAAATGAAGGGGACCTAATATGCCTGTGGTTCATAGAGCCTGTTGACAATATGGACTGTGTTGCCAATGTCTTTATTTCTGCATGTGCACACTCGTTTTATTTCTGAAAAGTATGGCCAAATGTGTTGATCGCGAGTGTATATGCTGCACTGCACTTTGTGTGCGCGTGCGTGACTAAGTGCGTGTGTTGTTTGATGTGTTGAAGTGTAGGCCTATATTATTAGCTGCGGGGATGTTGCATCAAAGAAGTGATGTGACCTTGCAGAATTAGAGAAGGATGCATGCAGAGAGAGGGATGACACATACGCTACTCACTGGGTGAGCTGTCCTACAGATTTGTGGGATGGGGATGTTTTTTTATTGCGATCAGAGATGTGACTGATGTCTTGCCAAATAAAACTCAGTCAACAAGTCAAGGAGAGGTTGCAAAGACCTCCGTCTGTAGTGTAGACTGTACACTAGGCGCTGCACTGCTAGCAGAAAGTTCCTAGTTTGTCAACCCCTGTGACTTTGTCCGCATAACACAAATATATCCATAAAACAAATATATGACAAGTCTGTGTTTGTGTGTGTGTGTGTATTAAAAATAATAACTAAGAAAGAATGACAAGAAAGAGCAAAAATAAATAAAAAAAAAAGAAACAAAGAGCTTGATAGCTGATATTATGAGTCGATATGAATTTAGTTAAAAGTTAATAAGTTAATAAGTAAAAAAAAGGAAAAGAAATAAAAAATAAATAAAAGTTAGTGGTGTAACAACCTGATGAGGGCCCAGAGGGGTCGAAACAGTGATTCCTGACCTTCAATAAAATTAATAGAGCTTAAGTACAGTGTGCGGAAATCCTCTCTTTTATTCATCCAGCACCTGTCAACACTTTTTGAGATGTGCATCTGGCCGTTGGATGCTTTCTAGGCCTGCAAAAGCGCCTCATACCTAGGGATGGACATAGGCACATTGCTATTCCTTGGAGTGGTTGCACCACTCAAAAAAAAAAAAAAATCAGATCTCAATTCTGAAGTGACTGGTGCACTGTTGATACACTAAACATAGGGACAACAGCAATAGACAGGGATGGACATTGCTGTTCTTTGAAGTGGTTGTACTACTCAAAAAAAAATTTATATAAAATGTGATCAACAAGCCCACAGCACATTCTTCTTCCTCTTCTTCTCCTTCTTCTTCTTTAGTAGGATATAATAAATCCCATAAATGTCTAATGGATTCATTACACACCAAAGTGCCATCATTATACATTTTGTAATACTTGTAGTTTTGGGGTGACCTATTCCTACAAGACAGAAGATATTAAAACTTTTTAAGCCTGCGAGTAAAATTGATCAGAAAATGTTATCACCATGGGACAGAGGATCCATAAAACCTCGTACAGAACAGAAATGGCTTTGCTCCGACGTGTTTTGAAATCGGAATTGATTAAAGTGCAATAAATATAGTGATGTGTCCTGCTGATATTAATGGAGGACAGTCACTGATGGCTCCCAGAGTTTTACAGTATGAAGTCTTCTGTATCACAACATGTATTGATGCACGATGCATCATATTGATCTACTGCTGAGCCTGTTCATCCACCCCGGGCCCAGACAACTTGCAGTATGGGAAAGATTCAAAACTGCGTTCAATCAAGCTCCCAAAAATACTGTAACTTGGTCTGTCTGTGTTGTGCACACTGTAAATACGTTTTGACGGGGACCCTTGGCCGTGGCCTTTTAGAGTGTCGGGGTCTTTGGGGCTCGGACCTTTGACCCTTGCATGTAGCATGCTGATTGGTGTCAGGGAGGGTCATTATAAACCTCTACCACTCAGCTGAGCGTTTGGCAATGGGTCAAGGCAGACAATGGGGTGCAAGGACTAATGTTCATCTCTTTTCGTAAAAAAAGAATTAAATGGCTTTTTGCAAATATATAATTGTGATGTATTGCAGATTAGTGAATCACCGTGTGCAGCATTGATCCACTAGCCTGAAAATGATTTTATAGAAAGATGAATGCATATCTGGGCCAGACTGAATGTATAGACACATCTATGGAGCATTGTGATTCAGATAGTAAACAGAGATTCGTAGTGATAGCTGATCAGCGCGGTGAATGATGTAATTGTTTTGTCCAGGAAGTAGTGTGAATGACATCAGAGTCACTTCGCTCACTGCTAAAATCTAAAATTTCTAAAACCATATATTACACACATAAAGACACACAGGAAAAAGTCTTCTAAATCTCTGAAAGGCCATTAACTTCATTTTCTCTTTTTTTCCAAATTGGGTGTCCCTTTAACAGTACACCACAGCTATGGTGGTCCCTGGGGCATCCCTCTGTGAATTAATCTATACAAAAGACTGGGCTTAATCAAGTTCCAAGTTTTCAGGAACATTTTTTATACTGTTTATCTTAATTCAGCACATTTTTGTGTAAACAATTTTCAGTACAGAATAATACAGAACCCATTAGTATCTAGCAATCAAAGGTTATGGGGATTAAATATCTTCTCTTATGGGAGTCTCTGGCATGTCTCATCAAATGGGAATAATAAAGTGTCCATTCGGGTTCCTTGATGTGAAAAACTTTGGAGTTGCCCCCCTCCCTGGCAGTCTTCCAGCCCACCCTAGCCAGGCCGGTTAAATCCGGCCCTGGATTTACATCAAGTAAAAAACATTGCAATGTATCATAGTTGAATTGACAATTGCAATTTACAGTTTAAGCAGGATTTAATTTTTACAATTTAAGGAGACTAAAAGATGGTAATACAACGTACATTTGACATCCTATTAGGTAACTCCTATCCAAGTCTGATATGCTATCTAAAACCTAGCTATGGGCTGAGATGGAGTCTGAAGAGGTGTGTTTTCAGACTGCGGAGGAAGATGGGGAGTGAGTCTGAGTGAGATAGGAGTGAGACATGGAGTGAATGATGATGAACATCATTCGTATTGGACCTTATAGGGACTTTATTATAATGTGATTATTCATTAGAAAGCTGTTTTCCCACCCCTGTAAGAATAGTGCAGACATGTGACACGAGCACAATGGGAGTCTGATTCCAGCCATAGGTTGAAGTGATTATATGTCTGTGGGTTTTATAAATGAACTGTGTGTGTGTGTGTGTGCGTGTGTGTGTGTGACTGTGTGCATGTGTGCATGTGCACGCAAATGTAATGCACATTGTAAAGCACTTTGGATAAAAGGTGCTATAGAAATGCGAATCATTTACCAAGGTTTGCTTCTATTGTGTAACATTGATAGAATAATTATCTCCAGTACTACTGCAGGCGTTGAAGCCAGATTAATGGGGACCTCCACAATAGTGTCCACCGTAGAAATTATATGACTAATATGAACCTAATTTTACATTTAACTGAGGTTAAACAATGTAGCATTTGGTACATTTAACTGGTGCCACTTTCAATAGTCTTCGGCACTCTGGTCCGACATCACACAAGCAATTAATAACAAGTACATTTAACGTTTCTCGGTCAAATGGTTGCCAGAGCATACTACGCCTTCTGACGGCTGAAGAGGGAATGCAAATTTCATTTCTCAGGCATGTTCTTCTGAGGGGACTTCGTCTGTGGCAATTGCTGTGGATACAGTATTTTAAATGAAATAAGAAAATGTTTAGTTCCATTCACCACCTAATCCCCACGGCATGATCACTGTTTCTGGCGCTATGTGAATGAATTTTATGTATATAGTATTTTAATGTATTTGTGCATTTTAGGTAATGTTTTTACTGCTGTAAAACTCAATTTTATGTTAATTGAATGGACAATAATGTTTATTTTATCTTTAAAGAACTGAGACACAGACTACTGAGTTTGTTCAGCAACATGATGGCAGCCCTGTAAGGGCCAACTCTGCACCAAACAAGAGTTCTGAACAAAGGACATGGAGAAGTTGAAGTAGAAGCCAGCATTTCCTAATCCCTGTGGATTTGCTAAGTAATCATGCAGGACCAAAGCATGCTGTGGTCTAATTAATGTTTGCATTATTTCCTTGAGTCAGTACATCCTGTTTTTAGGCCACCGCTTCCTTTTTGGCTGGTGCTCCCATTATAATCTCATTAAAATGTCCCTCCACTATTTCCCTCCCGTATCCATTCTTCGTGTACACTGTATGTATCCAATTTCCACGTACCCGTTTACTGTTAGACATGCCACAAGCGCACACACAAGAGATACTAAGTTTGGTTTGTGGAATTAATTGTTAAAGTCTCCACCACCAACTCTCACTCTCCCTATCTCTCCCTCTCCCACACAACATATTACATTGAAGGCATGCAAACTGGTCCAGAAACATGTAGTCTAAGCTATTTTCAACATGCTTTGTCATACGACAAAGCATAAGTCAGGCTTCACTTTGTTTTTTTTAGCCGGGGCGAGGCAACGCACACAAAAGGGGTCAAGTTTTACCTCAGTGTGCTCCTGTGTCTGCGTGGATCAGTGGGAGGGAGCACACACATCATAGATGGTCATATGACACATCATAGTGCATGTCTCATAGACTAGAGTGAACCATCAGAAATGCACAGCTGATAAATATTACATTAATTTGTTGTGTTGGACTCAGATTTGAACTGCGTTAGCAGGACTCTTGGACCAGTGCAGTGCTTTTAATGAGCAAGATCTGTACTGTAATTACTGTAATTGTCATTTGTAATTTAAGTGAAAATTGATTTTCCATTTTTTTTCCTCTTCCAAAGTCGAAACAAAAAAAAAATCTGATTTCGATTTAAAATGTAATTAATCTTACTGCCCACCGCAGCCTAACCGCAATGTTCCTCAGAGCGGGCAGAGGTCACATTCGCCGGCCAGTGCTTTTAGATATAGGATTTTAGCCTCAAAATGGCAATAATGCAAAACACAGTTCAAAAGAACGCTTTGCAGGGAAGTCAGATGCCTTACCTATTAGAATGCAAGAGTTATAGTTATTATACTTTTCGAGACTTTCAGCTTGCCACAAGCTGGTATCAAAAAAACTTGTTGCCATAAAAACGCCACCTCCTTTGCTTTAATACCTCTTGCGTGCACGCATGTGCATGCACACACACACACACGCGCGCGTGCATGCGCACGCACGCACACACACACGCGCGTGCATGCGCACGCACACACACGCACACACAATTACCTGCCCATTGTCTGGTCTGCCTTCCAGTCTCTATATCTATGTCATTGTCTCGGGTCCCTTGGGTCTCACTTTGTCTGGTCTCCTCTCCTGCTATTGTCTTTAGCCCTTATCTCGTGTTGTGGCTGCCTGTCTGCATCTCTTCCCTTGGACTCTTAATGTTGCTGGCGCGTGACCAGCGCGGGGGTCTGCGGTCGTCGCTGTACGGAGGGGCCAGCCCGCAAGGGGGAAGCTGCCAGAGATCATTAACGTGCTCTGATCACCCCCTGCCTTGTTTAGTCCACGTATCAGTCGATGAGCCGCATGCCAACATGACGGCAATGGATGAGATATCTCTTTGTTACCCCATCAGTCTCTCTGAGACACACACACACATGCTTCAATCAATAGCCACCACAGACTCGGCAGACCAACACCACTTCACTACCATTCATCAAGCTCAAGTCAAAGTCATTAATTTGCCTCAGCATTCATTCACAATAGGAGAAAATAATGGGGTTGAGTGATCCGTTGAGCAGCATGCTGCCTGCCTCAGCCTGGCAGGGGCTGCACTTCAAGAGCACTTGCCACCGACGGCACGCTGGCAGTAGTTCCACGGATCGAGATTCAAGCTTCTCCGCGCATTTCCATGTGTAGTGGCGTGGCGTGGCGTTCCGATGTGATGTGGAGTGATTTGTTTGTGCTCCGATAATAAGATAATCTGTCCTCTCTGATTCTCTGCGCTCTCACCATCCAAGTAAAGTGTTTCCACCCTTTGAGCAAAGTGTTTGTTGCTCTCCTTTGCACCAAGTCGCAAAGCTTTGTACCGAGTGAGTGAGTGAGAGAGAGAGTGCGTGTGTGCAAAAGTTGATGCCGTTTACGCAGACGTTCGGCACATAACTCCACAGATAACACTGTTCGCCTATTGATTCCATGATTGATTGATGTAATTCATACTTATGGTATTAAATGCTATGTTTTCACATCGTCAAAAGTAGCTCTTCTAGCATACGGCACTGTTAAGATTTACGTGATTTTAGTCAGTTTAAAATTCCTTTGATGTGAGATGTGCAATGTCAGTGATGAATGGCTCTGTGCTCGATATATAAGCCTCGTGGCCGTCGGAGACGCTCCTCCGACGGCAAAACGCAGCTCTTGGTGTCCTGTTAACAACGTGGATGAGAGGTACGCTGTAAAGGAGCGTCACCATGGAAACCAGAGACGCCAGTGGAAGGGGCGGACCCCGTCGGCGTCGCCTGCTCTCTTAACTATGTTGGGCTTCTCTTGCGACTGCAACGGAGCACGCTCATATCCTAGTCATGTCAAAGTCATAAAAACGGCTTTCTTAAAGTCCCTAATATCCCCACCAGAGCCCGGAACGGCCTGTGAACAGCTAGCATACCTTTTGTAGTATTAGCTATGCAGTTCAATGGCACCAACAATAACGGGGTCAAGGAAATCTATTCGACTTGTAGTTAATTATGAGTAGATACTAGAGCACTCGATTTGTACAATCTCAACTCATCTTTCTGATCTTTTATCTTTTGTATCTATTTAAATGAATTGACATCGTGTTATCAAGCTGTGGGTGGTGCTCATCATAAGTCACAATACTTCAGGCATGCACAGAAGTTGGGAGGCCTGCGTTGTGTTTCAGCTGTGACAATCTCACCACTGGATCTCTTATCTGATGCTGGAGATTAGATTTTTACAGTGAATCCATTAACAGGCGCACAAACTGTCAGCATATCAGCGCAGTCTGCCTCCTATAGTGGCATGATTAATATTCAACGCAACCCTGCCACCAAAATAGATTTTTCTTTCTAGCACAAGGTGACAAGAGTCCCCTGGGTCTTCTATGTTTAGCATATCTGTAATACTGTAATAACATCAGTAATTGCATTTTACACACACACACACACACACACACACACACACACACACACACACACACACACACACACACACACACACACACACACACACACACACACACACACACACACACACACACACACACACACACACACAAATGATCAATCAGTTGAAAAGATGTTTACAGAAGGACAGAACCATACTATTGCAACACTGATTATTGTAAGGGACACTCAATTATTAAAAAATGAGAACTGTGTAAAATGTTCCTTTTATATTGGCTTAAAAATTTGACATGTTGTAATTATGCTGGTATCCCACAGCCCAGAGGTGTGCTAAGGAACGGCCCGGTCGCCTTCCTAGTCTAGTGTTTAATTCTGAAATTACTTTTTGGGCACTCGAGCACACTTTACAATCATCATAAACAAACTTCACATGGCACAGTATAAAATATGAAGCACTAAGCTTTCAACAACTCTGCATTAACAAAGGCCCGCAAGACATTTGTAGAAATTGCATTACTGTAATAAACTGGAATGAAATGTTTTCGTTATGAACCCTTGAAATGGAAATGTAAGAAAGTCTAACTGCCATGAGTTGATTGTATTTATTTTATATTTATTTTTTTCTGTGTGACGGATGAGCTTGGCATGGCCTCAACAGGACAGTATAGCAACCTTGCCTGACGGAACCAATCCAGCATTGGGTGCAATTCTCGAACGCTATATTGTAGCCAGTTATAGTGTAAGGCTTCTCATTGGCTGCAATCAGGTCTGGGGCTTGGTGTGTAGGCCAGAAGCCTACGCCACCAGACCTGGGCCTGGGCTTACCAAATAATTATCCATAATAATTAAAACCTGCAATTAAAAAACTCCAGAAATCACTGACCCCCCCAATTAAAAATGTTACTGTACTCCCCTGCTCTGAGTCGAAGTTCTTGATGGCTGGTTTTTGGCCTACCAGAAGGCCCCAGACCTGATTTGCTGCCATGCAGCCAATGAGAAGACTTACACTATACCTGGCTACACCATAGCGTTCAAGAATAACAGCCATTATCTATTATGGTTTGGCCAGAGAGAAATATGTCGCTACCTTTAATGCATATGGTCAATTGGTTAGATCTTGTAGATTAGATGGCGACACAATTGTCAGACTTAAGAGTCACACCAGCAGATTGAAATGAAATGAAATGGCAGGTGATATAAACAAAGTCCTTCCTGATATACAAATCCACGCTTCATTCAGCTTCAACATGGTATGCCTGCAAAATGGGATTGCATCATACAACATGCAATGAGAATTGCATGTTGTATTTTACGTTTAAATTGCCTTCCCAGGGGAAGAAATAAGTTCATAATACACTGATTGCTCCTATAATCCCTCAAGCTTGTCTTTCCTTCAGTGTGAGCACACCATAAGAATATGGGTATTTGTGCAGACAGAATTGGTTTTAAAACTCATACTGTATTCCTTTTACCATGTGGCACTCAAAACTCCCCTCTGGTGAGAATGTACTGTAGCTAATGTGCTGATATGCCACACATGGTAAAATATCTTCCGTTGTATTTGCCTGCATTTTGTTTGTTGTGATAGTAATGGCATGCACATTTTACTTGTGCATTTTGTAGGCTTTGCTGATGAGATTAGGGAGAGATTTTGGAGCTCTGTCTTAAAATGAATCCATGATTTCATGTGGAAAATGTGTCCAAGTCAGAATCTTTCACAATGGCTAACGTACTGTAGCAAGGGGGGTGGGTGAGTGTTGGAGCTTAGTGATTGGTGTATGGCATATGGAAGAGCCACGCCGTGTTCCATGTGTGCTATTGCATATTCAAGCTTCATTTGCTGATATCAAACGCCTGCGTTGATGCGGTGTGTGTATGGGTTTGTGCGTTCAGTTTTTTTTAGTTGTTATCATGTGTGTTTGAAATATGTGGGTGTCTACTCTACATCTTGGTTTTCTGAAACGCTACGATCATGCATTGTGCATCTGCGCGCGTGTGTGTGCACGTGTGCGTGTGTGCACGTGTGTGTGTGTGTGTGTGTGCGCGCGTGCGTCTGTGTGCATGGGTGTGCGTATGTCTAACACGCTGGGTTGGGTCTCTACTGTGTCTTTTGACTGTGATGGTTAGGGCAGCACTAGGTGTGCAGCAAATGCATGCACATGCATTCTCAGTGCTCACACACACGCATGCACACTCCCAGTACACTATGTATATAATATATACAGTAACAGAAGCTCAATAGAAAGCAGTATGAAATGGGGTAGAGAGGAGAGAACCCATTGTTGCTCAAGGAATGGAAAAAACATCTGCACCGATCGATCTAGACCCTAGAGAGACATTTTTGCTTTCCCTGCAAGATGTTGTGATGCTTCATGAGAGGAATGGAAAAAAAAGAATACATTGCAGTTTACCCAAATAAGGAGAGAAACTTATATAACTCAGTGCTTGCAGCATCATACAAACACACGGGGCGACCAGATCCGGTTCATTTAAAGGGGAACATTTTAATATGTCATTAATATAGAGATGTTATGTAGACATGATGAAAAAGTTCCCCCAATTCTGTATTTCCTAAAAATGGGGGTCTGAAAAAATCATTAACATGGTGAAATACATCATCAAGATGTATTTCACCATGTTAATGATTTTTCTTTCAGGCTCCTTTTTCCTGAGAGGGTACAAATGGAACCAAATGGACCGCTGGGGTCCATTTGGTTCACATTTGTATCCTCTCAGGAAAATTTTGAAAATGGGTGGAATTCCCCTTTAAGGGACCGAAGTGTGGCATGTGTGGGACAAGTCCAGTGGGGAAACAAAATGTGTTCAGCAAATGATTAACATTTATGTCAATATTCTAAAAAATAAGTCAGGATTTCAATGAAAATATAGCAAAAATAGGTGATATCGAATCTCAAAACGTGTCGCACTGCGACACATTTTAAGATTCGCGTTTTAGGATTCTATATCATCTACAGTATATGCGTTGTGGCCTCTCTGGAATGAATGTGTAAATATAGTGGCACCATAGGGGGGTAATACTTCTTGGATTATTGAAACAACAGATTTGTAGCAGGAGAGGAGACAACAGAAAACGAACTGTTAGGGGACTACAAAGTATTAGGGCATTTTGAACACTGGTGCCTGCCCAGTTACAATGCGGGACAGGGTCTCAAGTTGTGGGACACTTGCAAAGGCTTGGCAATGAGGGACTGTCCCACGTAAGGAGGGACATCTGGTCACCCTACAAATGCGAGAAGCCAGACCACCCACCCCCCTCCCCACCCAAGATTTCAATGTGTCCATGGGACACCAGCTGCAGCGGAGGAAAGGATATAATAATACAAAAGCATGGCATGAAGTCCTTTCTAGCTGTGGGTTCAATGACGTACTGTATTCTACCGTGGACCCAGCTGGTCTCTCTGCTCCACGATTCACTTTCATGGTCATTACAAAACCTGGAAAGGTCACCTCAAACTTAATCTGATCAGTGAGTCCTGGCATGGGACATGTTATAGCCTGGGTTCCAGCCTGATCCGCTGCATTCCGCACAGCTGAAATGTCACATTGCAGTGCAGGTTATGGTGCTCTACACATTTAGGAGGTTTAGAAACACAGAATACTGGTGCTCTACAGTTGGGATTATACAGACCGTACTTATTTCACCAGATGAGCTGGCTGAGAATTTCATTATTATTTTCCCCAGCAGCCACCTGCGGTTTTATCGTAGCTGGAACACTTTTCTAATTATCTGAGTGAGGGCTATAGTATATACATTTCACTGTTGCAAGACTAAATACCAATTAAGCTTCTGATTTAGTTTTGCCAATGGGCATTGGTCGATATACATCTAAAATACTGAAAGACCTTGCCACGGCTTAATGACTCGCCTGGCACATTACAGGCTTTTACCAGTGATATTTAGATTTTTTTTTTGTTTGATGCCCTTACGGCTATAACCTAAATACCTCAGAACGGCCATACTTGCATACAGAGGCTAAACAGCATTATGCAAATCACATGCAAAGTGCCTGGTATCAGTCTCATCTTGGAAAACAGTGTCTGATAATATAAATGAGGCAGTTTGTAATCGTGTGTATCAGAGAGAGAGAGAGAGAGAGAGGGAGAGAGGGAGAAAGAGAGAGAGAGGAGAGAGAGAGAGAGAGAGAGAGAGAGAGAGAGAGAGAGAGGGAGAGAGAGAGAGAGAGCTTGTACAGTGAGAGAGAGAGAGGAAGAGAGATTGTTAATTACACCCTGTAAAACAAGTAGCTAATGGATATATCTTAGTCAGAGTGACGTGACAGTCTCCAAATGGATGACTCCATTAGCAACAGACAGGTAGTATGGAAGCTTATTAGTTTGTTTATTCAAGTGTATCGGCAGGATTTTATTAGTTTTCCTTTTTTCCCCCCCCTTCTTCTTAAGAGAACACTTACACGAAAGTTTAAGATGAATGAGTCTAATAATGAAAAATACAAACTTCTTACAGCAGGACATTAAAGTGGGACTGGGACCAGTTTTAGGTGATATCCTATACTGCAACCACAGCGGTGGGAGGCTCAGGCTCGTCACCTCGACACCCTGGCTTATATTTGTGTCCGTGTTGTGCGAAAAGGAAAGCCTGGAATAAATTGTTAGCCACTGAGGCCGAAAAGTGGGAGTCAACCCTTCTGGATGGGCGTCGCTCCAAATAGTGTGACGTAGCACAGCACTGGAGGGGTGGGGGGGTGACATGTTGGTGAGATCAAATCCGATCTACGGGCCTGTCTGAGTTGAGTAAGCCAAAATGATTTCAGATTAGGCCAGGCTAGGAGGCTAGTAAAAACTATAAGTATCGACACTCATGTGGGCTCCCAATGCCACGGCTGAACAGAGACACCTATTGGCTGAAAAGCACGCGTGATGACGTCTATTGGCTGAAAAGTGCATGTGACCGCCTATAGCAGTGGTTTTCAACCTTTTTCATCTCAGGGACCACCATTTATTCAGCATTTGAGCCACGGACCACCATTTGAGGAACCAGATATAACTCTTGAGAGCGTAAAAATGAAACCAAATGAACCCGCAAGGGTCCATTTGGTTTCATTTTTACGTTCTCAAGAGTTACATCTGGTTAACCAACTTAGCTGAGGACCACCTGGAACCCTCTCAGGGACCACTGGTGGTCCCCGGACCACCTGTTGAAAACCCCTGGCCTATAGTAAGAAGGGATTATGGTTCCAAACAAACCACTCTGGCTATCTCTTAGATAGCTCCATTGACAGCAGATCTCACATTCGCAGTTAAATTGGTGAAATTAAGGAATTTTAGGACATTTTAACGCATTAACAGACCTCTCATCACTCTAGTGAACAATGATTTGTTATATAACTCGTTTTAGTTAATGCATATTATATTATATTATATTATATTATATTATATTATATTATATTATATTATATTATATTATATTATATTATATTATATTGCATATTATATTATATTATAAATAGGCTGTGTTGTCATGCAGTCAGTGGTTAACTATGTAGAACTACAGTATGTTTGGAACCTGCAGAGCTCTGGCCAGCGGGACACGCAAGATCAATGCGCGTCGCTACTCTCTAGTAAAAACAGCAGTGACATCATGCTCTTTCCCATAGACTATTCAGAAAATATTTATACATGCACAGATGCTGGTGTGACCCAGTGCCAGGCCCTTGAAAAAGGGGAAAGAGAGTTTATTAGGAGGGAGTTGGGAAGAGAGAAATAGAGGGCATTCTAATGAATAATTCAAATAAATATTCCATGATCTTATCCATTTCATCAAAAATTAAATGGATAAATCAATAAACGTCAAACTATGCATGGCAGATTGCCATGAAATCCTGCATGCATGCTTCCCATAATACTGATTTTGTTGATCAAAGGGTCTTGTCATCAAGAAATTTCCCCATACTCACACAAAATAATTCTAAAATCTAAGAGATCCCTATTCTGACTGCAGGGATGTCCTTATGCATGCAGACTTCTAATATTCAAAAGTAGAAGAAACAGATGATCTACAGCAGGGGTCTTCAACAGGTGGTCTGGGGACCACCCGTGGTCCCTGAGAGGCTTCCATGTGGTCCGTACGCTAAATGATGTAAAGTCGGTTAACCAGATGTAACTTTTTCAGAGAAAACATGTTTACACTCTCGAGTTATATTCATCATCAATTAACCCAAGTCTACACAACTAGAGAATGTAGAAGATTAATGGTCATTTTGATCTGTATGTTTGACTGGTTTGTTTCTGAAATCCATTCTGGAATTGTGAACATCTCAAGAAATCTTTAGTTTTGGGGTCTGTGGGACTAAAATGTCATCAAATGGTGGTCCGTGGCTTAAAGGCTGGATAAATAGTGGGCCCTGATGTAAGAAAACCCATGATCTACAGGCCTGCCATGCATCACAAACTGTAGATCTGCTTTTACTCAGCCACTATATGCAGTAGCCTATACAACAAACCATATACTGTATGTCTGAAGTGGTCAATGTGCTCAGCATTGACCTTACTGATTTGGGTGAACCCATGGCCTTTTGTTCTGACCAAAGTGCCGCCTTAGGTCAAATATTCCACTTGAGTTCAAGTTAACTCAAAATCGAATGTGCATATTACCATGAAACTTGCTCGAGTGCACTTTGTGCTCACTGAATATGTCTATTTGAGTGGCTACATGACCTTTCCTCTAGCCCCATCCGCTGGACAAAAACTTCTCCAACTTAATTTAAGAAGTCCCAGTAATAGCAGTGATAACTTCTGAAATGTGCCTACAAAAGAATATCATAGCACTAACACAAGAGGGTGGGCAACAACAATTACACGCAGGAAAACACCAGGCCTGGATGTAACATTTCCCTATTGAGGGGGCATGTGAAAATGGTATGGGGGCAGCTTCATTGCCCCTGTTGCTTCGCGCCACAGGCAATGAAGCCGTCCCTATACCATTTTCGTTTAAATTCTTTAGTTCTGTGACCCACAAGATTTATATATTGTATAGGACTTATATTAGGCAAGTAAGCATCAATAATGACATCAGTTGTTGTAGTTGCAAAAGACACGCATCATGCATAAAGCTAAAGGTCTAACTCAGAGAGTTTTCTGTTTTGAATGATGAAATGCTGTTGGTTTAGTGGTGACACAATTGTAGTTGGTTAATAGCAGTAGTAGTGTTTCAAATCATTTTATTTCATTTTATTTCAAATATTTAGTTTGAAATATCTTTGAAATGTGTGTTGTTTGCATGCCATCATGTTTGGTGGGCCAGTCAGGGCATTTTGGGGGACGTTGCCCCCCCATACCCATGCCTATATCCGGCCCTGACACGCACACACACACACACACACACCCTGCTTTTGTGTGTGTGTGTGGCGATCTCTCAAGACTCGAGACTGTAAGTGGAACACTAAAGTAGAGTGAATGACCAACATCCAGTGGAGGCGTGTGCTGGCCTCAAAGACAAATTGAAATGGAAATTAGTTGCCCTCTTTTTCCGATGAGTTCCCAGATTGGTGATTGAGTGGATTATACTGATATAAGACCTTAATCTACACATATTGGTGCAATGTCCTCTTCACGACATTAATATCTAGATTGAGGGAGGCCTAATGGTGACTCTTAATCCGCAAGCTTCCACCACGTACAGGTATATCAGCATGCTGTGCACATGTATATTCAGCATTCCCCTGCCCTGCTCCTGCATGAATCACAGGCATGTTCTCTATGTAATTCTGTTATCACAGCCCTATAATGTTAACTCTTGTTAGCGGTGATTATAGGCTTGAACTTGAACTCGAGCTTATCTTGTTATCTTGCGTTTCATTAAGTGTCCTGGCTGAGAGCCAAGCAGCCGTGTTAATGGCATATAGATGCCTTGACTGTGCTCTTATGTTCAGCATCCGGCCCGGTGACTTTCTCTCATTAAAATGTGCCTCCCTGACCCACTGTTAGTGTGTGCGCGCTGAGAGTACATGTGGACTACATACACGCCTGTCACACAATTATTACATAATTGCCCAATTATTTGAGATAGGGCTCATTGCAATTATTTGGCATATACTTGTGGTAATTGTTTATGCTATAAATGTAATATTACATTTATAGCATCATCAGTGCGTAGCAGTCACATTCTGGGGGGGGAGGGGCGACGTGTGTGCATGCGTGTGTGTTTGTCTCTGGTTGTCTAACTTTGGTTTATATATCGCCCCAATCTCCTGTTCCATTGCTCATTATATTGGTTGGTCAGCCAATAATGAGGCATTTGGATAGTCAGTGAACCAGTCTGCAAATCTCTATGTAATCATTTATTAATTCAGCCTCATTCCCATCCATACATCCATTCATTTTTCATTTCATGCAATCACATTGTATCATGTAGATTAGTCTCATGTACTGTGCCTTGCGCAACCAAGAATTTAACCCACATGGTTACACGTGATGTAACCATAATGATGTATACCAGTGGTTTTCAATCAGTGGTCAGGGGACCACCAGTGGTCCTTGAGAGGGTTCCAGGTGGTCCCCAGCTAAGTCGGTTTAACCAGATAAAAAGTTGGTTAGCCAGATGTGTAACTCTTGAGAGCGTAAAAATGAAACCATCATCACTCAACTTTAATTTGATCAAACCTTAGTAAAATTGTCTCTGAACCCAGGTAACCCGAACCATTACCAAGTGATGCTTAATTTATTCTGTGTACATACAGCTGTATTTATATAGCACGCCTTGTGAAAAAATAGTCTTTTTTTTTTTTTTTTTTTTTATTATTCATATTTGTAACTTTTTTTTATACTGATGATAGTGACTGTGGGAGGGGGGATTGGGGTGGGGTGAAAATAAGAAAATGAAAATTTGTACATGTTCAACTGTATTGTTCGCTAATAATTTTGCTAATAAAAATGTAACTCTTGAGAGCGTAAAAATGAAACCATCAAGAGTTAAAATATTCATCATCTAAATTAGCACCACTTAGTAATTAAGAAGTCTACACAACTAGAGAATGTAGAATAATGGTCATATCAATCTACTGTATGTTTGCCTCTTTAGTTTGCGAAAATCCAGCCTGGAAGTGTGGACTGTGGGGTCTGTGGGGCGACAATGTCGTCGAGTGGTGGTCCATGGCTCAAATGCTGAATAAATAGTGGGCTCTGGTATCCTCATCCATCCATCCATCCATCCATCCATCCATCCATCCATCCATCCATCCATCCATCCATCCATCCATCCATCCATCCATCCATCCATCCATCCATCCATCCATCCATCCATCCATCCATCCATCCATCCATCCATCCATCCATCCATCCATCCATCCATCCATCCATCCATCCATCCCATGCACTGGTTTTCAGTCTACTTCAGTCTCTATCTCATCTCTCATCCTTATTGGCTGTCTGTGTTTGTTCAAAGTGTGAATCTCGACAGTTGACCGGGCTGCCATGGCACATTATCCCTCTCGACCGCCATTCAGACAGATGACAGTGCATGCACGTGCACGCACGCACACACACGCCATACACATTCAGATTCAAGAAGAACACACTCTTAAGTGAATGTGCGGGAACTTGCATACACTCCACCTTGTCCCTGAAAGACCAGTAGTGATGTATTGATGTTTATCTGTTGAAGGGTCCTTGTCGTGTTCTGTTCACACACCACTGACTGACATTGCGTGTGCGTGCGTGCGTGCGTGCGTGCACGCACACACGCCCGTGCATAAGTTCATTCATGCATGAGATGCTGCTCACTTGCTTCATCATTGACCTCCTGCAGCTCATGGTGACTTTGCCTTCAGAACACACATGTGAACTCACTCACTCACTATTCCCTATATACATAGCATGGTGAGTTGAACTATTTTATTTGAGAGTAACAGGATATTGTAAAAAGCAACGTGAAGCAACGCGTTGCGAGCATCTCAAGCTAAATGGCTGGGGAACTATTATGCTCCATAGGGGACACATTGGGGACATGCTAGCCTGGTCTAGCCCTCAATGATTTTGGCCTTGGGGGGCGGGGTGTCGTGGGATCCACACGGCGGAAGTGCTGCGCTCTGATTTGATCTCACTAACGTGTCGTCATCTCCGGCCCCTCCCGCGCCCGTCCACTGCTGTTCTACGTCACCTCATTTAGAGCGACGCCCACCCTGGAAGGTTCACTCTCCCCTCAAGGCCACTTTCCAACGTGCGTTAGTCCAGGCTTTCCGTTTTCGCGCAAGGCGAACGAAAATGAAAGCCTGGGTGTCGAGGCTAGGGACATGCAAACTACACACAGAAAGGCCCATTCGCTAACTCCACCCAGGGCATGCCAATGGTGAATTACACACAACACAATACATCTGTATTAGTTCTCTTTGTCTGGTAACAAAGCCATCACTGACACTATCTTCAAATCCTAATGGATAGCAAACTATTGATAGCTTGGAAATGTCAGTGCTTGGTATGAGTCTTCCAAAAGAGTGTGCAGTGAACTGCTCCAAATGCCACTGAACTGGAACTAATATCGGTTCTCTGCTCAATAAACCGAGCCGGCAATGAATCAACATATTTTTTTTTATATATTTCTTCGACATTCACCTGGCCTGCGTTCTGCACACAAGTTTTAATAAGGCAAAATGAAGGGATGTTAATGTACTTTATGGAAACGCATAAAGTTCACAATTTCAGCGGAGCAGCGCGGCATAGATAAATATACATAAACCTGGAAATATCCTGTCTGGGTGTTAATTATTTAGAATAGAGATTCTGTGAAGGGTTGTATTAGTGGTGTCATGTGAAATCTTTGATTTACTGCTTGTAATCTTATCTGCACACTCATCTTGATCTATCTACTTGCCTACCTACTGTTGATCTATCTACTTAGTTAATCACTGTTCATAGCACACCTTGCGGTGTTATTTTTCTTAAGATTTTGGTTTATAGATACAGAGGGAAGAGGGATAGCGAGAGACGGGGAGAGACATGCAGCAAAGCTCGTCATGAACAGGACTCGAACACGCAACACGCTGTCAGATGAGAGCCCATGTGTGGCATGCGCCTGAGCCGCTAGGCCAGTGGCCACCCCCAACAGATACTGTATACTGTATTCTAAAGCAGTGGTTTTTAACTAGTGGTCCGGGGACCACCAGTGGTCCCTGAGAGTATTCCAGGTGGCCCCCAAGCTACATGATGGAAAGTTGGTTAACCAGATGTAACTCTTTTGAGAGCGTAAATGGACCCTTGTGGGTCCATTTGGTTTCATGTTTACACTCTCAAGAGTTAAAATATTCGTCATCTGAATTAGCCCAAGTCTACACAACTAGAGAATGTAGAAGATTAATGGTCATTTTGATCTGTATGTTTACTGTTTTGTTCCCCAAATGCATATTGTGGACAAAAGCAAAAGGAATCTTTAGTTTTGGGGTCTGTGCAGCTAAAATGTCCTCAAATGGTGGTCTGTGACTCAAATGCTGAATAAATGGTGGGCCCTGGAGTGAAAAAGGTTGAAAACCCCTGTTCTAAAGTAAACTCGGCGTGGTCAATAAAGTAGAGAGATGCTATCCACGCTGTGTCCTGAAGAAGACACGTGCCAGGTCCTGTCTGCAGAACCTGCCAGACTCCCGATGGACGTCACAGTCATTTTCTGTAAGTCTCTGGCTGATTACACCTGATAGAAGCCACCCGTACCACAGTACCACAGTTTGTTAACCTTTGAGGGTGGCGTTTTTTGAGGGTGAATCCATTTGGCATGTGCTGTTAACAAAGAAAGAAGTGACAGGAGTTCATGGAGGTGAGACAGTCTGGCTGCTGCCACAACGCATCACATGCAAAGTTAGCCAATGTCAGTGCGTCTCTTTCTTTGATGAGGTTCTTTCAAAGTACAGCAGTTTACGGTTGATTCAGCAATGCATCACAATTCGTACGTACACAATTCTGATCCGATTGCTGGCTCCTCCTGGCTATATGTCCTTGAGCCCTCCTGGCTTGAGCAAGACACTTAACGGCGTCTGCTCCTGATGAGCAGGTTGGTGCGTTGGATAGTTTTTGCTGTCTTGTGAAAGTGTAATATAATTAGTTTGTCCAGATACCATTTTTAGAGGCCGAGTACGAGTGCAATTACTCGCCGAAGTAGTGAGTAATTGCGCAAACAACTTCAACGGCAGCATCCATCTCCTGCGTGGACCAAACGCCCACAATGTGTCGTTGAACCGATGCGGTGTAGACAGACAAAGTGGTGCAATTGCAGTTGTAGCTCCAGTCCAGTGTTCTAAGATGGGTTTAAGTGGCTAAATGCTTCCCCCTCACGAGTTCCACTCATTCTGTGATCCTGCTATTTCTCCTCTCCAGCAGAGACCATGAGTGACAGCCTCATATTTTCTCCTGACGGTGTCTTCACTGTGATGTGTTTAATCGTAAAGACTGACAGCTGCTGGCCTGCCGTAGCCCATGGCAACCATTGGAAGGTACAGTAGCTGCAGCAGCCTTTAGCACTGATGAAAAAGGAAATAGCAGAAACCAAGCATGAAGTGGTTAACTCAAAGGCCTTCTGGCTCGACTGTACTGTCGCTGAAGGAGACTATAGCCTAAGTGACAGGCAACGAGGAAACAGGTTTGCTGTCATAAAGACTTAATTGTAGCATCAATGATTATGTTTTGAGGTTTAAGTGTTCCTTTTACTCCAGGTTGTGCTCTTTCTACAATAAAACTCTTCGGAGCCACAATTAAAAAGGGCTTTTTGACCTGTCTTATATAGTAATGATCACAAATGAATCAAATAAAAAACAACAGGGGGACAGCACAAAATTAAAGAAAATGGGGCTCATAAAAGCATAATAATTATAAAATGGCACGAATGATGAAACCCCAGTAACATCACGCTATTAATCATGAAGCGCTCCTTGGGTTTGCCTCTGTTCTTGCTGCCTGCAATAAAACAAGGTTTTTAAGAAGTGATTTAAAATATGTCGCCTGTCCACTGTCAACACGCTAGTCTACATCTATAGGACATGATCATGACCTGGTCAGGGCCATGGACAGTTCAATGCTTCTTTACAGGAGTGGTTTGTCTACTCTGATATAGAGTTTAGACCAGGCGTTTTCAACCAGTGGTCCCTGAGCAGGGGTTGACACTAAGGTCTCTGAGGCACTTGCCCATCGGGCAAGTGCAAGTCAGTTTCTACTTGCCCTCAGGTCATGGTCACTTGCCCCCCAAAAATATATTGTAAATTTTGCATTTAAGTTTACTTCCTACTTGGGTGCTTTAAACCAGGGTTTTCAACAGGTGGTCCCTGAGAGGGTTCCAGGTGGTCCCCAGCTAAGTTGGTTAAACAGATGTAACTCTTGAGAACGTAAAAATGAAACCAAATGGACCCGCAAGGGTCCATTTGGTTTCATTTATACACTCTCAAGAGTTAAAATTCATCATCTTAATTAGCCCAGGTCTACACAACTAGAGAATGTAGAAGATTAATGGTCATTTTTATCTGTATGTTAATTTGCCTGTTTTGTTTCCCAAATCCAGCCTGGAATTGTGGATAGCTAGAAAGCAGTGAAAGACACAGAGGTCTTGCCCGATCGGGCAACCAGGTAGCAGTCTTCACTTGCCCCACCATTTTTTTTACTTGCCTCGGGCAAGCGGGCAAGTGTTAGTGTCAAGCCGTGGTCCCTGAGAGTATTCCAGGTGGTCCCCAGGCTAAATGATGGAAAGTTAGTTAACCAGATGTTTGAAAGCGTAAAAATGAAAACAAATGGACTCTTGCGGGTCCATTTGGTTTCATGTTTACACTCTCAAGAGTTAAAATATTCATACTCTGAATTAGCCTACGTGTAGCCTTGTGTCACCTAAGTCCAGCCTGGAATTGTGGACAAAAGCAAAAGAAATCTTTAGTTTTGGTCTGTGGGGGCTAAAATGTCATCAAATGGTCATCCGTGGCTCAAATTCTGAATAAATAGTGGTCCCTGGTATGAAAAAGGTTGAAAACCACTGGTTTAGACCGTGTATCCGTGTTTCACACCCCACAAATGCAAACCATGAAGGACAATTGGTAGAGCATCCATCGGTCACATGAGAGAGAGAGAGAGAGAGAGAGAGAGAGAGAGAGAGAGAGAGAGAGAGAGAGAGAGAGAGAGAGAGAGAGAGAGAGAGAGAGAGAGAGAGAGAGAGAGAGAGAGAGAGAGAGAGAGAGAGAGATGCAAATTACATATTCAAGTACACACATAACCCATTTAGTTAGACCTGCAAATTGGATGCCAATTATGCTATTAATCATGGTTTATGTAATGTGACGGTGATATTAAGACAGCATTCATGGCTTTCAGTCCTGGGAGAGCGCGTTGCAGACTGTTTCAGCACGCTCAGGTGAGATCTAGAGAAGACGTCTTCATTACTCTTCAAGCAAAAAATAAATAAATAAATAAATAAATAAATATATATATATATATATATATATATATATATATATATATATATATATATATATATATATATATATATATATATATATATATATATATATATATATATATATATATATATATATATTTGTAACACCGGTGTATCAGATTTGTTTTTCACAGGATGAAGGAAAGAGTCGGGGGTTGAATGAAACATGATGTGGGATTGGTGTGTCAGATGGTTGCGGAGGATACGATAGAGACAGCCAGGGAAGTCTCTGGAGACCCTGTGAAAGGGGGAGTTGTCTGTTTGTTTGTAGTGGTAGGTTTGAGCCCCAATGAGATAGACGGAGGTTGGGGGTGAAAACACTCGCTCTTGAGTTCCACTAGGCCGGAAAATTTCAAGTGAGGATGTACCTACATTTCTAGCAAACAACTGTAACCAAACGTAACACTCAGATCCCATTCACCATGCCTTTAAAGTACAGGATGATGGAGCGTGGAGTGTGGCAAGGGATTACCATAATAACACTAACGCTCACATTTTTTGGATTTTTCCAATAGGCTCGTCAGATGAGTAAGAAGAAGCCTGAGCTCCGGGGGTGGGGGTTAATTAAATACATGTAATGCATGGCAGTTTGAGGTGAAAACAGTCCATTGTGGATGTACAATACAGGATTTTTTTTTTTTTTACAAAACCCAATGGAGTATGCTATTTCCCCCCTGGAATAGGGCCACCAGTGTTCAAGTAGTTACGTGAAATCTGAAATTGGCCTATGTAAGGCAGTGTTGCCTGCTGCCAAAATCCACTGGTTGAAAACCACTGTCATAGGAGGAAAAATGGTGAAAAATTAGGGTTTTATCTCTGGCGCCTGTCAACCAATTTCGCCCCAACTCACCAGCAAAAAAGCACTAGATTTTCCACCGGGAGTTTTTCACTAACTTTATCACTAGAGGGGTCTGGAAAAAAATATATAGTGACAAATGCGCCAAGTTGGCAACACTGCTTAAGGGACTTGTGGTGACTCATCACAACTTTTGATGGGCACATCTTGATGACTGTTTCGGGGATTCAACTTGTGACCTTAAGAAGAAAAAAAAACAAGCACCAACTACACTTTTGACACCCTAATATAACTATTAGATAGAGCGGTCCTCACACTGGCAGTAACTAAGTGTGAAAGAGGCAGTTATTTTTTTCTGACGAACAGCATAAACCATCATAACAAATTGAACACGCCAGTAAATTAGCCTGGACCTCTATAGCGCAGCAAGGGGTCTTGTGTATGTGTAAAAGAATCTAATTAGAAATGTTAAACATGCAGAGAAAATGCATTAAGAAAACATGTAAGTAACTAGTTTTTTTTCCCCCACAGTGATTTTGATTGCACTTCAGTTTGATATGCAGCTTGTTGATAATGATTTGCACAATTAATGCAGCCAGCCCATGCGAGCAAATTGCTATGCACCGCTAAGATTACATTATGCGTGTGCACACAGTAAAATCCGTCATGCCATGGACCTAGATCCATGTGTACACTGTTGCAGCCTGTAAGTTAAGTCATTATTTATATATGTTTTATATAATAATTGCGATTATAATAATTTGCTATAGAGCTCAAAATACTCTCTGGTATTGGGTTACAACATCCATCCAATCAAGTCTCTGGAGAGAGAACCCTGTTTATATCAGCCTGTGTTGTCCAGTTCCAGTTCAGTTGTTTGTTTCCACCACTAAAAAAAGAAATAAAGTTGGAAATAAAGTTGGTTTATTCAACGTCTCGATCACTAGGATCTTCTTCATTCCTGACGAAGATCCTAGTGATCGAAACCGAAATCTAGTGGTCGAATAAACCAAAGGAGCTGAGGAGCGGACTTTATTTCTTTTTTTATGAACTGTTTTTTTTTTTTTTGTCCAGCACCTGGGCTAGAGTGGATGTGCATGCTTTATTTCTTGTTTGTTTCCACCACTACCAATTTCACTTGTTGTCCTGTATATGATATGAGATCTACTGTATACCCTGATTGGATGAAATTGGCATCTCAGATAAATGAAAATGAGGAGGAAACCCATCTTACTGAACAAACACTATAGCAATGATTGCTATGGGAATGTAGATAGTGTGTGTGTGGCACTCACACGCATGCAGTGGCATGGATCAGGAGTGCAAGAAGCATCTGACAGAGATGGAAAGCTTTTGAAACATCGGGCAATCCAAGGTGATTGGCATGCCGTTGCTTCATTAGCAGTTGGTATTGCATGCATGTCGTGCTTTGAGCCGCCAGTCTCTGTGGACCGAGGCTGAATTGCAGCACATAAAAAGTGCCCGATCACTGTGGTGCCTTCAAAACCGGCCTGTTTTCCCTTCCTGTGTTTATTTACGGCTCTGGGCACGCCTGATTCGGGGTGGATGGACACCCACGCATGTTTGTTGTCACTGCCAAGACTGTATAGGTTTATGGTGTAGGAGCTATTAGCATACACGGAGGAGTGTGTGGAGGTGTGTGTGTGTGTGTGTGTGTTTCTCCAGACCTTCATGGCTGCGTGATCAGAAGTTTGTGTGTGCCAGTTTGTGCAATGCATGCAAATACATGGCTGTGTGCGAACGCAGCCATGAACACAGCACACAAGTTTCCGTGTTGTACATTGGACATCTGTTGTTGTTGGACTGTTACTAGCCTTAGGCCACTGACCTGCATACTAATAGCGCTGTTATTATTGACTTTGGCAGGCAGGGAGGGAAAGATAACAGAGCCAGGGCTGATAGAGACCAAGGAGAGGAAGAAGGAACTGCAGAGGAGATAAAAGTGTGTAAGAAAGGGAAAGAAGCATAGTGAGATGAAAGCAAACAAATGAACAACAGAAAACAGAAAGAAATTAAACATCATTTACAGGTGGCTGCCCCAGCAATCTAAAGAAAACAAGTGCGTCTGTGTGTATTGTGGTAGAATTCATTGATGTACTGTAGAAATGCGCCGAAAGGTCTTTGCAAAGAGCATAGCTACAACCTGTTTTAGTTATACAGGTCATAGTCTATATTGTTACTGTACCTGTATTGCAGACTCCTGCCCTCTTTAGACTTGTTTTTGAATAATGTGAAGTGGCCAGAATAACGGATTTTGGAAAAAAATAACACATTTTGGCCAAAATGAATCTGGATCCAACCATAAAAATGGTTATAGAGACTTTAAAGCCAACCATAACATTGTAGAGATGCCCTCATTAGACAATTGGCATGACATACAGTATAATGGAGGAATTAACATACAGCCTAAGAACTAGAGTAGACAGATTCTATTAAATTTGAAACTGGTTGGCACCAATTGCCCCATCGAGAGTGGATTTTGTGTGATCGCATGGGTGCCCATTGCCTGCCCATTAGTTTACTTTGTAAAAGAAAGTGGTTGAGACACCCCTCCGCTTCATCTGGTTGAAGGTCATAGCTATATTATTTTTGTTCCCCTCAGCTACATTGTAAATACTTTTGTTTTCCCTTTTGTCTTTTTTTCCCCCTTTTCCTCGCCTTTTTCTCTATTTTCCACTCTATCCTTGGAAAATGTGAGTCATAACTGTAAATAGCACGAGCACAATGTGATCTGCTTTTCCAAACACAATAAACAAAAAACAAATAAAGCGATGACACGATGAAGGCATGTGGTGCACTCATGCACCACATGCCTTCTGATTTAGTTTCAATGTTATGTCTCGTTTCACGCGTCCGAGTGCCATTTGGATGTCAGATTTGGGATAAACGGCGATTAACAACGCCACTGCATTATTTCCACCATATAAAAGAAAAACAGGAGAAAAATACATGTGAATGCGAATATAGTCACAGAGGCATGGATGAATCGTTTTACTTGAATGACTGGTGCCGGAGAGGTCAAAAAGAAACAACGCAACATTTACTGGTCCCAGCCTGGTATAAACATTTCTGCCGGTTATAAACATTTCAGCCTGGTATAAACATTTCAGCAGCACGATTAGGCATGATTACAGCTGGACTGGGCTGAGGTGGAAACACCAGCAGAACTTGTGTACCGAACCAAGTTTGGCCGCCGCTCAGCCAGAACAATGAACATCACAGAATGTTGAATTTCATATAGCCCACTGCAGGCAATGTGAGCAGGCAAATGCACATGGCACTTGGAATGCTAAATTTGCGTGCCATTACATCTTTTGTTAACGTGTGAGGTACTTCGACACTGTCGTGGCCAGACACACACAGGGAGCACTCTGAGTTATAGTAGAGTTAAGTTAAGCCTAGGCACCCAATAGCGTCCCTCTGGCTTTTCAAGCCACCTGTTAGAGGGATACAGAAAACAAAGGAGGGATTGAACAATGGAAGGCAGAATAAAGTAGTGGATTAAAGGAAAGCTCGGGTAGGAAGGGGGAAATATTGTTCCTAGCTTCTGCTTTGCAAATGTTGTGCAGGTGCCCTCTATGGGCAGAAACGAAAGCACCGTTTTCTACAGGGTATCTTCAACATAAATTTGGGGTGGATTGGATGTTGTGTGCTTTACTAATGATGGTGAAAACATGCCGATATAATGCCATCAACTCCCAGATACAGTCTATTTGAGTTTACCCTCTGGCTGCATTTGGCTGCATTTGACTGCATTCTGTCCTCTCTGTAAACAGTAAAGCCATTAGTGATGGACGGAAGTGAATGTGGCATTATCATTATCAAGTTGTATTTGTGTATGGGTTGTTGTTTTTCTTAAAAAAAAAAAAAATTCTGCCTTTACCAGTAATTACTGCAGCAAATATGCTGGTTTCCTGTGTACAAAGACAGGGAATCATGTTTTTATTTTCTTGGAAGGCACAAATTAGATGGATTTTGTTGTTGTCCTTGCTCACATTTTTCTAACTATTAAGGGTGGCAACTAGTCGCCAGGCTAGAGATTCTTCTATTGGTATTCTCATGGTATTGTGACAATTATAATGTTATGAAGTCGTTATTTTAAGAACATCATAAAGCGTACATTTGCGGAGGTGGTTGCTATAGTGAAACACTTGCAGAGGTAGTTGCCTAGTCTACCTGGGCATACAGTGACATTACAAATAGAAGGAATATGAATAGAAGAACATGAAAGCATAAAAAACATATGATCATAGGCAGCTGTGTCTCAAGAGGTCGTGAGTCTCAACGATTAATTGTTTTTAAACTGAAATTGCAACTTGAAACCATGCAATTGTTAATTAATTAGTGTATTCATAATATTCAACCACAGCAAGTATGATCCAGTGTTTACTGTTTACAACACTTATGTGCTGCGCTCCATTCTAATCAATTAGAAGCGTGTCTGCAGTGCAACACGTGCCCAGGGCCCAAAACAAAGTTGTTGTTTTTAACCAAGTCAAGTTATCCTCCTCGTGTTGGGGTGCTACTAGTATAACAGCAGCGTCAAACTGTGCAAAGCATACTGATTCTGTCTTCAGGCACAAGCCCCCCTCCTCCTCATCATGTCAGCCTGCCATTGAGCAAAGCTCAAAGGCCCCAAACGTTGACATGTTTGGGGCCAGGCTTAGTTAAGAATACAGTATATTGCGAGTCAAATCGCAAACGCAATATTGGTTCGAAAAATCGCAATTTGATTTTTTTTTACTCAGAATCATTCGGCCTGATGTGCTGGTTGTGCCTGGCATGGTTTCTGCTGCAGTCGGTGTATGAATGGGTGAATGTAATGCACTATGTAAAGTCTTGGATAAAGGTGCGGTATATAAATGCACCTCATTTATGACACAGTTTAACAATGATTTCAGGATGAATCAAAATGACTTTCAAATGGTTTATATATCTACAACTAGGTCTAGTAGTCTTCTGATAAAGCAGCACATTGTGTCAAAACGATACTATATGCCTACACAAAAGAGTGTACTCTCAGTACTGCGGCTTGTGGTTAAAACACTGAGGTAATATATTGGACCTGTGCAAACGTGGGCAACTGTAGTTTGTAGTCTTGTCTCGTCGTGAAAAGGTGATCACACCTTTTCCCCACCTTTAGACTTAGAACGATAATGCAGCATTACTTCTAAAGGAGCGTGTAGAGAGCGACTAGACAGTGAGTGAGTGAGGATGGAATTGAGAGAGAGACTGAAAGAAAGAGACAGGGAGAGTGAAATGCTCTGTGTGCGTGTGTGCGTGTGTGTGCGTGAGAGAGAGAGAGAGAAAGAAGAGAGGCGGAGCGAAATGCAGAGAGCGAGACGGGGAGAGAATGGTAACGGAAAGATTAATGGGGGAGTGAGAAAGACAGACAGTTAAAGGGAGGTTGAAGACACTAGAGAGGCAGAGGGGGTACGTGGGGGAGAGAAAGAAAGGATGGAGGAGGCAGAAAGTGACGTAAGGGTGGCGAACTCGTGCTGGGAGAGAGAGAGAGGGAGAGAGAGAGGAGGAGGACGATATGGCAGGAGGAATGAAAGAGTCATCCCCATGCATTGTGGCTTCTCAGACAGGGACGCTTGCATAATCACCCACTCATGGAATGCAGCCTCACTGATTTTATTATACCATCAATTGTGCGTGTCTCTGCCTCCACACCCCACCTCCTATCATATACCCCCCACCCCCCTTCTCTCTCTGGTTCTAATCTACACCGTGCTCATTCCGCTCTCTCTCGCCCGCACTGCTATACTCTTTCACATTTTTTTTCTTCCTTCTCCTTCCCTGCAGTATTAAAGTGATTTATCTTGTGTGTTACATTTCTACAGTTGCAAATTAATTATAGATCACTGCGGCGACCATCGCTTGCTTGCTTGTTCCCCGGAGAGAGCACAGCGGGCGTGACGGAGAGACAGGTCTGTGCCAGCGTAGTGAGCTCGGGTACGCACTTGTAGTATAGCAAGGTTATAAGGTTGTGCGTCCTTCATTAGTTTTTTCTGTTTTAATTTTGGCCTTGACTCATTGTTTTGTTTTTGAAAAGTGTTTCGTTTTGGTAATATGGGGGGGGGGGGGGGGCATTTGCAGAGGCGAGACTTAAAAAGGTCAGGCGAAATGATTGCATAGGCTGCCAAAAAACGTACATGAAATTACAATATACTAGTGTACAGCCTATTTCGAGCTTAGGAGAGACAAAATACACAACTACAAATGACAACAACAACAACACGATTCTTGTGAGTTGCTCGAATGGAGAAATGTTCCACATATACTGTAGCTTATCAACCTTCGTCTACAAAGTACAAGGCACTTGCTCTTATCTGTAATTCCAAATGGACTCATGCTTTCCACCTGCCACCCTGACGGCAGCCCGGTAGAGATGTGGAGACAAATCATGTTGATATGCATAAATCATCCATCCGCCCATCCATCAGATTTTTTTTTTCCTTTCTCTGATATAACAAAGAAATGATATCCACTCCTCCCAAATGGATGCAATATAATCAATATAAGAAATCAATTCCCGACCACGGCAGGTGCCGCGACAGTTGGCAAACTGTCGCCTCACCTTCCGTGCCCTGGCAGTAATAAATGTGTCTCAACAGGTGGACCGTTTTATAACTGAACTTATGAAACTGTCGACCGTTTTGGCCATCTGCCGCGAGTAGTTTTAGTAACGGTCACAACCGTTCCCTACTAAATCCAACCCTCACCCCTAACCCTAAACATATCCTCAGTAAAACCTTAACCCTTGACCATTAGGCCATCTGTCGCAGCAGTTATGAATAACGGTTGCAACGTATGCCGAGGTCACAAAACGATGTGACGGAAGTTGAAAAATGTGTAACGACCGCTTTGGCCAACTGCCGTGACGCCTGCCACGGTCGGGAATTGATTTGGCTCCTCCTGCTTGGGTGAGAAGCACACATTAAATGGAAAAGTCCTGCTTTCTCCACAGCTGCCGTGTCACAATGGAAACACCTGGCGGCACGGAGATCTCTTCTACTCAGATCCTCTGGGGGACAAACGTTTAGTGTCGTATGCTTGTTTAGGGATGAGAGAGGGCGAAATGGACAGTGAAGCAGATGGAAATTTTATCCGCAACCCGTGAGTATTTATTTATGATCTACTGGAAAAGCCCTGGCGAGGCCTGATGGGGCTTATCAGGAAGACGGCAGCTTTGTAGTCCAGACAAAATGCACTGGCCACAACACCATATAGAGCTCAGGATTTTGATGCTAGCCATGTGGAAAGAAAGCCATGTGCAAAGATATGAGCAGTGTTGCCAACTGCCAAAATGCATTAGTGGCACTTCCAAAATGGACTAGAATGCACCAGAGCAGTAGGTTTTCAACCATTTTCATAACAGGGCCCACTATTTATTCTGCATTTTAGCCTCGGACTACCATTTGATGTAGTGAGTTAGTTAGTTTAGAGTTTAGTCTCTCCAACTAATTTAGGAGAGATAACTAGCAAAAACTAGCAAAATAGCATAGTCAAAATAGCAATTCTTCTACATTTTCTAAATGTGTAGATTCTTGAAAATTGGGTAATTCAGAATTAATTCAATATAATTTAACTATTTAGAGCGTAAAATGAAACCCATAAGGGTCCATTTGGGAAGGAAGGAAGGAAGGAGCACTCTATGGTGAAAAATGAGGGTTTTATCTCTGGCGTCTGTCAATCAATTTCGCCCCAACTCACCAGCAAAAAAGCACTAGATTTTCCACCAGGAGTTTTTCACTATTTTTTGCACTAGGAGGGTCTGGAAAAAAGCTAAATATACTGACAAATTTGCCAAGTTGGCAACGTGGTGGCCTTTATAAACATGTGAAAACAACATTCTGAAAGGTTAATCCGTTTGCAGATATGTTCATTTTCTTTAATCCGTAAACATAATGTTCCAAGCACATCTCTGTAGTTAAATTGAAAATAGCTGCTCAACAGTGATACTTTAGGTCACCCGGCGGTATTGCAGCTTTCTTCACTACGACTTGACACACAACATGTCCTATGGTTATCGGTGAGCACCTCTCAAAAATATGACATGTAATCTCAGGAAAGATTCTATCTTTGTCACAATAAAGAACGCAAACCTCTTATACACCAGGAATGCCAGCTTTGATTCATGTAACATGCTGTAAAGAAGCAAACTTGCGTTTGGAAAGTGATGAAAGGAAAGGAAATATGGGTTATTATTGAACAAGTAGTTTGCAAGTTCAGTGTTTGCAACGTGTTTGATACAGGAATAATTCTAAATCAGAGCTGCCACACAACGGCATAAAAGGTTGAAGTGACTGACAAGCTAAATTTTCCTTTGAGCATTTATTCATGAAACTCCTAACACAGAGGATAATGTTCCCATTTCATGAACACATCTGCACATTCCTTACAAAAACCATGGGGGCAAATTGTTATCCCTGTGTCTGTGTGAGTGAGTGCAATCACATTTACATTTTTGTCATGCGGTGCACAGACTCAAAGCTACACAAACGCCACGTCCATCAAAGCCTACAAGTGTTTGATTCATTCGATTATTATCATTAATGCTAAAAAGTACTACTTTGGGGAAGAAAGAACTGCAGATGAAATAGTGCATCATTAAATGTCACTGTATTTTGAATTGATGAAGGGGCGCCTCTTTGGGTTTTTTTAGTGCGTCAGTGCCATTACATAAGCATGCATTGTCAGACAACGAGGTGTTTGTGATCATTCCATTGCTCATCCTGTGCAGGGTTAGGCGCTACTTTTCTTCACTGAGTTCTTCACAACCATATGAGGGAAAGCATGTGCTTTGACTGGCTGTTCCAGAGGACCCAGATATTTTCTCTTTTGTACTGTAGCTACTGTGTCTGAATAATCGTGAAGGAACATTGTGTGTTATATGGGGCACAGGCGCAGGTGTGTGTGCGTGTGCACGTGCCTGTGTATGCGTGTGCATGTGTGTGTGGATTACATATTTATATGTGGAGGAGGAGGAAGATGATGCTGCCAAACGTGTTTGTGTGTGTGTTTGCGTGCATAGGTGCATGTGTGCATGCATGCATGGGTGCATGCGTGCGTGCATGTTCACGTGTGTGTGTGTGTGTGTGTGTGTGTGTGTGTGTGTGTCACACTCCATTAACTCGAGGACAGCTGATCCTTCTCAGAGACGATAAAAAATGTCTCGTTCCAGAATCACGTGAATGAATGTCGGTAGATTTGTTTTCGTTCATCTGATCCTGTCCTTCAGTTATGATCACTGTCTAGTAAAATGTAGCGTGTGCTGTGGGGTGGGGGTGGTGTGTTACACTCCATTAAGTCAAGGACAGTTGATCCTTCTTCGAGACGACAAAAAATGCTCCTCGTCGCTCCTGGATCACGTGAAAGACTGTCCATAGATTTGTTTTCGTTCATCTGATCCTGTCCTTCGGTTGTCACTGTCGAGTAAAATGAATGTTGGTGCTCTGGATGGCACGAGCTAAATTATATCCTGGCACTCGCCGGTACTCAAACTAATTCTGTCATTCTGTCAGCACACCAAAGGTCGCACCTATTCCGACCACTGCAAACAAATATGAAGGTGTATATCAATCGGTAAGCAGGAACTGGGGATGGCAAGGAAAGAACGGAAAGTTTGGCATGGCACCGTGAGATTCGTGATGATGACTGTGGTCGAATGACGGCGATGATGTCAGCAATATGCACTGAGAATTCACTACACAATTTATCCTCCTGAGGGGCTATAGTTTTAGTCTGCCAAACCTGTTTGGATCCACGGGTTAGTTTGAATCTGCCATGGGTTAGTTTTAACCTGCCACGCATGTCGGGAACCATAGGTAAGTTTTAGCCTAGCCATGGGTTAGTTGTGACCAGCCACGCATGCCGGGATCTTCTTTTACCTTCTACCCCCTCCCTCCCTCCCTCCCTCCCTCCCTGCTCCACCATCTGCTCTCCTTTCCTTATCTTGACATTTCTCTGCATCTCTCTGACAGTTATGCAATGGCGTGTCAACAGTCTTGGCTGCAATTACTGTTTTTCTTGTCAAAGTTATCCCGCTGAAGCCTTTGATTTGAGGTGTGAAGGGCTGAGAGCAGAAAAAGAAAACAGCCAGGGTTCCAGGACAGGTGAATCGAGGCAGGACACGTGAAAGGCAAGACGGGAATTTAACAGGATCATGAAGGTCAAATGATGCCCTCCCGATTTTATCTTTATGCTGCTCAAAGAAATTATATGACCGGCCTGATTCCCCCGCCTGCATATTTCATTGTTTTCTCTTCTATGGTATTAGACACCACAAATTCGTATTGGTCAATGTCAGGCAGGCGTTTGAGCATGACTTGAAATGCTACGCCGCACACAGGTTTGATTTATTTAGAGCCTGGTGTTGAATCACTTAGAAAAGAAGTCTATTCACGCTGTTAGTTTCAAATCTCAGATGTAGCACCAGCCACCAATCAGGAGAGTTTAAAACCAGCCTGGCGTGACGGCGCTGCTGAACAGAAGGTCGACTGAGCCGAGGTACGACGGTTTTATAACGATCGCATTTACAAGACAAATCATTCTATGTATTTTAAGCGGGAAGGCATAACAGTGACGGGTGGACGGCTGACGTTGTTACAACATTGATGTCATGTTCTTTGGATTTGTGGTTGGTGGTGTTTGCTGGTTCCAGATTTGTACACTCACGAGGTACAAAATGGATAACATAAGTGGATCCTTAAGGGTTCGTTTAAGCCGAGGCTTACAGTATACTGTGCAAAGAAAGTAAAAGAAGAGAAGTACAGGGAGAGGGGAAAAAAAGAACAAGAAAAAAAAAAAACGGAACAGAGTGGGACAGCCATCGTGACTGGTAACATATTAGCACTGTGGGGGTTTTATCCTGTCAGAGTTGCTGTGGATGAGTCGTCCTACGATACTGCATCTTTTCCACACCTATTAATTGGACTGTCACGCCTCACACCACAACTCTCCCCCCACCCCATAGGCGCCGGCCTGCAGCCCACAATCTGCCTCATCTGGACAGGGCCTGGACGTGTTATCTCTAGCAGGCTGTCTCGGAGAGTTCTCGCAAGCCCGATTTGGTCGTGATAGGCTCTGGCACTGCAGAAAATAGAAACTATAATGTCGTTGGTGTTTTTTTGAGGTGGTGGGTGGGGTGGGGTTGCAGTGCTGCACATGTCAAAGTTGCTACAGAGTGAGTTTTTGTGTCTGTCATGACGAGGCAGTGTGTTTTGTGACAAGGCGGTGACACTGACATGCCAGAGATGTCTAGCGATTAGAGATGTTGTGTCTGTCTCATGCTTCACAGAGGCAGTTTTGGAGAGACGTGCTCAGGTGCCTTTTTTATTTTCCTCTTCGGCATGCGGTAAAACTGAAGGGGGAAAATTCACCGTATCCCAAGAAATAAATGATCCCTTCGAGGTACCAAGAGTCGGACGATTCTGATTCAATTGAAGGTGACTTCTCAATGCTGGGCGGTGCGTCTCATGGCTCAAGTCACCTTTAGGCGCCGTCTGTAAAAGCGATTGCACTTTTCTCAATCTGTCTGGTTTAGCAAAGGTACTGTAACATATGTACTGTATGTCCTGATCCCTCCTCCCAAAACCAGAGCGTGAAGTTTCTTTAATGAGGCAATTGTGAGGGAGATTACGATGCAAATTAAAAAAATGAAAATGTGGAATGCCCTATACCACTATTGACATCAGACTTCAGTGCTTTACTCAAACTTTTACACATTTTAACGTTTCCAAACATGAGGATAGATCCACTGCTGCTTTGCAAATTTTGAATGCCTGCCTCTCTCGCTCTGCCTCTCCAATATCTTAGTTACAATGACATTGGGTTGATGTGTTCTGTTTTGGAACTCTTGCAAAATCACAATATTCCTTCTCCCCAGGTAGAATATGAGGTCTTACACCCAGTACCGAAAGGACTCAGGGGTGGGAGGAGCAATATCAGTAGAGGGTATGTGCATGTCTTCATCATCATTCCAAGAAATTTGGCATTACCCACTCAGTGGCAAAACTATGTTTTCGCTCTGGACAGTCCATACATCCTAAGAATTGACATGCCATTGCGTATCATTAACAGCCAGGTGAAACAAGTGCTTTGCATTGTGCATCTGTAACACTTTTCTGTGGCATTGCAGTCTCTGGGTTGAAATCATAGTAATCTAGAAGAGCGGCAGGCCTGCCCCCCACTATTCACTTCAATGGTTGTCTGGGGGCTTGGATGAGACTTCCAATTTCAGGAGTGTGGTGTGGTGTCAGTCTCCCATTGGCATAGGCAGCGTTTCAGAGTATAGGGTCTAGACTCGGCCAGCCAATCAGGACTAGGTCATGCAATAGAGCTGCGCAGTCCTGCCTTCTCATGATGTCTCCCCTGTTCCAGAAACGGATTGCCCATTCATTCATAGACTTTTCGAAAATGATTCATTTCAAGCCGATTACGCCGCGGAGAAAGCCAACTCGAGTCGTGACAAATCATGATGACACACACAATCTTTTGGGACAATCAAATAATTTCTAAGAAGAAACATGAAACAAAAAGTGTTGTATCCTGCTGTATACTTCTTGCTAATTAGATATTGCATAATAATATTGTGTTTGTTTCATGATTTGTCACGACCCGAGTTGGCTTTGTCTGCGGTGCAATCGTGTTTTTCTTAACCATTTTTGAAAAGTTTATGAGGAAAATGAATGAGGATTCTGTTTCTAGAACATGGGCGATGTCATGAAAGAGGCGGGACTGCGCAGCTCTATAGCCAACAGTAACAGCAGTGCCATATTTCAACAATGTTGAACTCTCTTTTCCTGTACATACTGTCTATACTATACAGTAGGCAATACTTTTCTGTGCATATGACTAAATACGCATGGATATATTCATCAGTTAGTTTAACCACTGTGTCTCTTAGCTGACGTCATTCCACAAGAGAAAGCGAAATTCAAAACAAAACAGTCCTTTCTCCCTGCATTGCTCTATTACTTTCTCATCCTGTTTACCATGAGCTCAATAAAAAAGTAAAAAGCCTTCTTGTTCTTGTGATTGAGAAATGCAGAGCAGCATAATTTTCCCAGGAGGAGACCAAGCAAAGAGGTAATGATATCTATAGCTTTCTGTTGTCATTGCATTGTGGGTAATTTGCTGGAGATGGAATGAGAATAAGGCCAGAGCGCACTTGTTCGTGTTTCTTTTCCCCCTTAACACAGCAGTTTCACTCTATTTCATATCGACTGTGAATTGCAAATTATCCGGACCTGCTGTGGCACGCAGATAAACAAAAACTAATTCCCATTTTTAGTTCACATAAAGTGTGTCACTGTGGTACTACAAACACGCAGGACAGAGCATTTTACAGTGCAGCCTGTTGGCTAATCGTTTCAGCCAGAAACACTTGCAATGGTTGTTTTTTCCTAATTCAAAGGACAAATTGACTCCTGGAAGGTGCTGTTTGACGGAAAGGCTATCAAACATGTCACCAATCATTGAGGATATGTGTTGTGATCTTCTAAAATATGGATATAACCTGGAGGTTGATTTAAAAGATGAAACCCACTAATTATCCATCTAGACTTTAATGTACTTGTCACTGAGGGGCAGCCAGACAGTTGCTCACTATGCACATCGTAGTGCAGTTTACTTGGTCATTACGTAAGCATTATGAGACACTCTTGTAGTCATTACACCGATGTTCTGCAAGTCCAAATCCAAAAGTGTCTTGAGTTTATCCGATTTGCTGTAGCGTGACGTGTGCATCCTTATCTAAGTGTGATGAATTGCATTGCTGTTTGATCAATTCAAGCATCAAAACAATGTGCAACAGTGCTGAGTAGAATTAAGTATGGTGTGTGTGTGTGTGTGTGTGTGCGTGCGTGTGCGCGTGCGTGTGCGTGTGCAAAATGCTGTTAGTGGTTATGATCTTTTCAAGTGCATGTTAGTAATCTGCATCTACTGGAATCAAATTCCACAAATGTCCAATGTACAAAATGCATATAAACAATGACCGCTATTTTTTTCTTTGTCCATACATTTTGATTAGCCAATATTTTTTCTGTTTCTGTTTCTTTCTCCCCAATTTAGACGTTGTCAGGTAATTCTTACCCACACACGTCTGTGTGATCATATGTGACTAAACTCCACCCACGTTGAGTCATCTCGGGAAATGAAGTTGTCAGTACAAGGGTCTAAACTTGATTTTCTCAGATTTTTTATTATCTGTTGTTTCTAGTTGTTTCATACTAAAGCATACATGAGATGAATGTTAGACCTTAAAACGCTGTGTAAACATGTTATAATTGAATTAATGTGAACTGTAATGACAATTCTGACCATTATTACAAAAATGAGAATTTCCTCAAAGACTCAACCTGGGTGGTGCTGGGACACATATTAGGGCTGCAACGATTAATCGATGAATCATAATTGCATTGCTTATTCAATTAGTTGTCAACTATTTTAGTAATAGATTAATCGGTTCGCCAACTAATGACTGAAGTTTTTTTCCCGTTTTCCCACATAACCATAGTGTTATCCAGTAGTGTTTCACTATGTTAATTGTTTTATTTTAGGACTTTTTTTGTGTACAATTAGAACCAATTGGACCCGCTAGGGTACATTTGGTTTACTTTTGTACACCCTCAGAAAAAACTGAAGATTGGTGGAATCCCCCTTTAAGGTGATAGCTAAATAAGAGTCATACTCATTTGTAGGCTACCAGCATCAACTAAAATGTTGCATGATGCTCTGAAATAGCAGTGATTGTAGCAGTCCAGTTTTTCGTACTGTGTGCACTGTGTAATGTTGTCTCCCTCTGTTTTGTATTGTGTGTGTCTTCTACTGTATGTTTTCATGTGTGGCTGAAGCAGGGTTGTTAGCCGAAGACAAATTTCCCTTGTGGACAATAAAGTTTACCTTGACCTTGATCCGATTAAGCAATGAATTGGTTAAATAATCAGCTGCTGAATCAATTATGAAAATAATATAATAATGATAATAATTTAGTTGCAGCCCAAGATCATATCCTACTGACCTAGCTGCCAGTGAGGAGTAACCAGCGGTAGGGTCTTTGTCCTGCTTATAGGCTCTGACAGGTGCAGAAATAGGTGCAATGACCAATATCACCCTCCTCCTCCCTGTCCGGCTCCCCTCCGCCACACACGCACCGATTGTGTTCGCGTAGATACCAAGACAAGACCGGATGCACATCGCGCGACGGTGCATTAAAAAAAAAACAATGACAGCTCCAAGTTAGAACTGGCCACTGCTGCTGACAGACAGAGCTCCCTCTGGCCTCTCGCATCACTCCACAACTCTGACACAAGGAATTAGAATAAAACTTGATTAAACATCATTTCCCTACAGTGTTTAACCCATTTTGTCCTAGTTTCTGATGCTAGATTCTATTTTTCGACAGAGTCAAGTTTCCGGTGCTAGATTTCTTGTTTTTGACACTAGATTCAGAGTTTCTGATGCTAGATTCTAATTTCACACAATAGATTCTAGATTCTGACACTAGATTCTATTTTTTTTTTAAATCTATGTTCCAGTGTCTGTGAGGCTCAACATATTTCATGCCAAGGACCCCAGAATTATCTATATTTGGCTGCGGTACCCCATCTGAAAACATGTTCGAGGGATCCCCCAGACCCCAGAAGCAAAGATTTGAGTTAAAAAATGTTTGCTTCTGAAATAACATATTAAAAGATTTGGCTCCCATTTTCATGGTTTCTCAAAAAATAGCAGAACTACAAGCCCATAGCGCGCCACTCGGTGGCCACTTGGTGGTATGGGCTTGTAGATCTGCTATTTTTCAATAGCTAAAGTAAAACAATGCATAGAACACCAAAACGTGTTACAGTACAGTGCAGAAAGGGTTTAAAAAAGATGCTTAGCCTTCTCATCTCTGCACTGCTGTGTGATGAGCAGTGATTAGACATCCCACCATCTGGTGGACCTGCCACAGCGCTACTGTACAGCATGTATCAAAAGCAACAGGCAAGAGAAACAATTATCACTATGATGAAAAGCTGCAATCACAATTTCACAAACGCAAGCTCACTGGATAATGTTTGTTGTTGTAGAAATATTAAATCCGTGCGTGGGCGCCTGTGCTCCTGTGTTGCAAGGGTGGGTGGATAGTGTGCATGTGTGCGTGGGTGCGTCATACATAACACAACACACAAGTGACCAGGCACCAAATCAACATACTGTCATTATTTTTGTCTGGCACTCTGACTGTGTGTGTGTGTGTGTGTGTGTGTGTGTGTGTGTGTGTGTGTGTGTGTGTGTGTGTGTGTGTGTGTGTGTGTGTGTGTGTGTGTGTGTGTGTGCACGTGTGTGTGCGTGTGTGCACGTGTGCGTCCGTGTGTCTCCACCCATATTGTGCGTATCTTGTCCTCACAGCTGGTGCTTAATAAGATGAAGTTTCCCCAGACTTGGGTGGTGACATTTACATATTAAGGTCATAATGAGTTCATTACAATGGCGCCGCATTTGTGCCCCACGTTTTTGTGACGTTCTTGGGCAGGGAGAGAGAGAGACAGAGACAGAGAGATGGTGAGGTAGAGCGAGGGTGACCATCTACTCTTTGGCCTAGTACCCAGTCTCACAGGGTTTAGTAGGATGCAGGAAAATGCACTTTTGTGCATACGCAACTAGAGCACACAAAAATCTGTGTATAGTATACTAAAATAAATCTGTGCAATATTGTACTGAAAGGATTCTGTGCATGTTCTACTGAAAGACGTCCCCAGTTGACTCAGCCACATCCCAGTTACGGTGTGGTGTGGACAGGATAGTAAATATTATGGTAAAACCCGAATTGACCCACCCTCGTCGGTAGCCACGGTGACGGACATCCGTGTTTGTGAAAAATAAGTACTGTACATACAGGGCGCGATTTTCATTCCCCCCCTTGTCCCTAACGTTACCCGATACCCGCAGCGAATTCCCTTATTGCTATTTTGGTCACCTTTTCTCTTCCCTTAGTCACTATTCTTTATGCCGACACCGTTATTTGTGGCTGGAGGTGTGGTCATGGGCGTGTTTGTTGCGCAGTCCCTTAAGTTGCTAATTTCGTCAAATAGATTTGGGAACTAGATAACGCCACATCAGACCACCCCTTAAGGCTGGTACACACTGCGCGATTTTTGGGGACTTTCACGACGTCGTGCACGACGTACCCTGTCACATTATGCGATTAAAATAGCATAATTCGTTGACGATTATTTGTCTTGCGAGTGTTCACACTGCACGTTCCCGACGTATTGACGGCGGGGGCGGTGCTCCCGAAAATATTACCACCGACATAAGGTCGGGAAGGGAGGGTACCTTGCGTCAGTCTCTGTATATTATCTGACTGGTGTCACAGCAATGTTGTTTCTTTATACACTATGCCCCATAAAGTCATCCGTATGGCGTTTTGGTGACGACAGACACACAGACAGTGAATCCATGCCAGTTGGCAGTGGCACAAATGTAACCAAATGGACCCCCAATGTGCCTATAGTTCATCCTTTTGGTTACAAATAATTGACACATAAAGGGGAGAATTCCACCTATTTTCCACATTTTACTATGACAGAGATGTTTTGTGGAATTAAATAATGATAAAACAAATTGAAATTACCCATGTTCCGTTTTTTCCTGGAAATTGATGTCAGAAAAAAAAAAACATTAACATGGTGAAATACATCTTGACGCTGTCATCAAGATGTGATCACCATGTTAGTGTTTATTATTATTATTATTAACACATGGTGATCATTAACATGTTGATCATTAAATAGCTTAAACACGCGCCCACGGTGTTGTGGAACGATCGGTTCTTTTGGTTACATTTTGTGCGGCATGCTGCTGCGGCGCTGCCTGGTTATATTACAAAGTGATTAAATAAATAACAATACCAACAATTGTAATATTGTGTAATATTGGAGCCAATCACCAATCACCTGCCATGCATCTGATCTGTCACACTTAAAAAAAAAGTTGTCGTTTTTACGCGCGGGGAGGAGAGAGAGAGAGATGACGGAGCCAAGCCAATAATAAAAGGTCAGTAACTATTTGTCATCTTCTCAGCGGTTTCACTGCATCCCTTGCGTCCACTATTCAGAATTTGGCTCAAATTTTGAGCCACGGACCACCATTTGATGACATTTTAGCCCCACAGAACGCAAAATACCTCTTTTGTCCACAATTCCAGGTTGGATTTTCGGAGAAAACAAAATGGTCAAACATACAGATCAAAATGACGATGAGCCTAATCTTCTACATTCTCTAGTTGTGTAGACTTGGGATAATTCACATGATGAATATTAAATCTTGAGAGTGTGAACATGAAACCAAATGGACCCATTTGGCAAGGTTCTATTTGGTTTCATGTTTAAGCTCTCAAAGAGTTACATAGGCCTATAGTTTAAACCAACTTTCCCAGGGGGCCCACCTGTTGGGGAAAAAAAACGTTATAGGAGAAGCAGCCACCTATAGCCTATGTTTTTTATTTTATTTTATGTAGGCTACATGCAGGTTTTGTAGGCTATCATCAATCAATGACCGCCGGCATTGTTCCCTTCCCATCGTCCCCCTTCACTCAAATGCGCAAAAGTTAATTCGAGTACAAAATAGGCCTATAGACAATGCATAAATCATTTGACACGCGTTGTAGAATGTTGATCCCTGACAACTTTACGCACGGAGAGAGAGAGAGGGAGAGAGAAGGAGAGAGAGAGAGAGAGAGAGAGAGAGAGAGAGAGAGAGAGAGAGAGAGAGAATGAGAGAGAGAGATGATCGAATTACAATGTCATACGTTTGCTGCGCTATGATGCTTTGGATCAGAATTATTTGAATGATAGGAGTGGTCCGTGCGTCCATGCAGCCTCGATCTCCAGGCTCTCATCCGCGCTGCGAGATGAGATGAGATGGGGGGACAGTGGCTGCCGGCCGGCATTGCAATGTTTTTACATTTGCCAGCACAATGCAAGTGTCGGGGGCTTGTCAGAAACTATGTCACACTGGACGAGGAAATGTCGCAAAAATCAAAATTGTTTAATATTGCCGATGTTTTGTCGGGGCGTCCCGACGGCAAAATCAGGTCGATTTTTTGTCTTTTTGAGCTGTCACACTACAAGACGAAAAGACGGCCGTCAAACTGTCGGGAGTTGAAAAATCGTCCCCGACAGAGGAATTTTGTCGTGAGTCCAAAATCGGGGCTAAATCGGGCTAAAAATCGCGCAGTGTGTACTAGCCTTTAACCGATCCGCGAAGGCAGAGCCACAGATCCGCGAAGGCAGAGCCACGTGCGCACGATGCGCGTCTGTGCGCCTTTGGAGATGTCCACAACTCCACGTGGAAAGGCGCCAGTTCAATTCATCTCCTTATTTATGCTGGATTGTCCTATAAACAGCTGTAGATTGCCTGCTGTCGGTCACTTCCTTGTGTTTAGGTAATGTACAGTATATAATATAATTAAATACATTAATTAACTTGTGACGCAATGCTGTAAATTGCAAAAAACTCTGGAATTCGCGGCAAAAAAACTTTTTTTTGATCATTGATTTCTCGGTCAATTCTGGACCATTTTTTACATTTCAAAGTGCAGCGTGACGGGAAAGACCTCCTCTCTCAGATGCTGTATAGTATATGTGGGTAGGTCTTCTCTACGATCCCGCATCGAGCAAAATGTAAGTGTCGGGGATTTGGTGGGCCGTTTCCACCAAAATCCCGACACTTACATTTTGCTCGATGCGGGATCGTAGAGAAGACCTACCCACATATACTATACAGCATCTGAGAGAGGAGGTCTTTCCCGTCACGCTGCACTTTGAAATGTAAAAAATGGTCCAGAATTGACCGAGAAATCAATGATCAAAAAAAAGTTTTTTTGCCGCGAATTCCAGAGTTTTTTGCAATTTACTTTATAACATTTCGCAGACTTGGGATAAATGCACGCCACATACAGCAAAAAAAACATGGAACACGTTTTTTCAACATAACATGTTGAATGGTAAGAAATGATTGAGAATTGACCGAGCTATAATTGTTTCAAAATGAGAGCATAATCTTTGAGAATAGGCTACTCATGCATGTGTGTGTCCTAAGCCCGCAGCCAGGCTGCGTGCTTCGGAGGGTCAGACATAGCAGTAGGGATAAGGGAAATAGATAAGGGATGAATTAAAGGGAATGGCAAGACCAACACGGATTGGATGAAAGCTAAAAACGCCCAAACCACACCTATGCATAATTTAACGGGTATAGGAGGTTTTTAAGGGACATAGGATGGTCACGAAATTATCAACTTTAGTGTGGGAACGCCTCTTCCCCAATGCTAAGTGCGTTAATTGCGCATAAGGGCTAATGTAACCAAAATCGGGCCCACAGTATTTATGGATTTTGGCTTTCTGTAGGTGGATACTGCACTATTGTCTGTGAGTTTGGGTTGCTTTGGCAATAACATCAACACAGACTCTGACTGAAACACACTTCAACTCTCCCAACACACTTACTTGAGCGCTCTTCTGACCTGATATGTATCCTGCTGCGATATCACACTGGATCGCAACAGTGCCCTTCAAATCCCAATGTCTGACGGACCGATTGAGTGACTTTATAAGTGATAAAGTTACAACACTGCTCGGCCTAACTTCACTCAACAACAGACTAACTGATAGCAGAGCAGCCGCCACACTACAGTGGCCTCTGTAACTGTAGTGTGAGCAGAGCAACACAGCAGCAGATGTGCCTATGAATTGTGGCCATGCCTGCCAATTTATTAGTGTCCCATTCATGAAGTGAATGTACCGAAGTCAAGTGTGTGATCAGTATGATGGGCATTCACCTGGTGAGTAAGAAGATGTGGGTATGTGCGTGTTTCCATGTTAAAACACAAGACCTACAAGTGCATGAGCACACATACACGTATAGCACAGGGGGCATTGACAAGTATTTTAACCATGCTGACACACAGGAGGCTTAGGGCTTTCCCGCATCTCAGATCAGAATCCCAGTAGAGCACGTGCTGGGTCGAGGCCTGTAGCTGTAACTGAAGGTGTGTGTGTGCCTAACCCGGGACGAATGCCCAAGGAAGTTACAGTATGTTGATGTTTGGTAGAACTGTTTACATTCCCCAGTGCATGAAACCTGTGTTATGCAATCTATTGCTTTATGCCTCCGAAGAAAGCAAAACACAAACAACCAGTAATTAAAAATCTAAATGTTGCTTTTTGCTTCATCCCAAGGGGCAGGGGCGTTTGTTTGTGTGCTTGGGGCCCTGACAAATGACAACACCTGCCTTAATGAGGTGTGACATGCACGTGTGTTCGTTAGATCCGTGCTGCTGCCATTGTTGCCGCTGGCATTGCTGTTTGCCGTTGTTGACACTATACAGTAGGTCACGTTCTCGTCTCTTAGGCTGTTGTTGTGGCTGTATGCACTAAGCTCGCCGCAGTGTGCTATGCCTTCATAGCTAGACATAAACTCCAAACTGCAGCAACGAAAGGTGTTAGTACTGTCAGAAGGTGAGTGAATAATTTAGATTTGTTGGCAGAATAGCAGATCTGACCCAGACTAACCCAGATATGGTGAAAAGTCACTATACCTTCACCTCACTATACTAGGTCTTTGAAGTATGTTGGGACTGTTTGTTGAACAGTGGACGACTGTACGACAAATCTAGCCTGAATCAGATCTGAGCCACTTCAAGATAGAAATCTGATTGGTCACAAACAGGTCACAAAAGTCATTTAAACAAATAAGATTCCTAGTTGCAGGTGGCTTAAATCTGATTCAGGCTGGATTTGGCTGCCAGTGTAAAAGCCCTAGTTAATTCACATCTAGCCTAAACACCTATAGGCTTTCATTTTTGGCCACATTGCGTGAAAACGGAAAGCCTGGACTAATATGTTAGCCACGGTGGCCTAGGAGTGGGAGTCAACTTGTCGGAGTGGGCGTGACTCCAAATGATGTGACGTAGGACACCAGTGGAGGGGTGGGGTGAGGGGCCGGGGATGACGACGCGTTGGTGAGATCAAATCAGATCAGCTCATCTGCCGTCCAAAAACTTATGGCACCCCACCCACCCTAGGCCAAAATCATTTCAGGTTAGGCCAGGCTAATTTACAGCTGATACCACTTTGGTGGATACCTAGTGGGCAATTGGAAAGTGGAGGAAAATGAAAGATAAAACATACATTTTTAAATCCATGTATAGAGCACACACACACACACACACACACACACACACACACACACACACACACACACACACACACACACACACACACACACACACACACACACACACACACACACACACACACACACACACACACACACAGATCCTCCTAGACTCCCACATGTCGGTATTATATCTCATCCAGATGTATCAGTCAGAATGTTCATACTCCATCATGATTTGATGACCAACTTGCATGCTTTGCAGGCCCTGGACAGGCAACCCAGCATGATGTCCCAACTTTTCAGTTGTCGCTTGTTATGTCACATCACTAAAACATGAATGCGACAGGCGTGGAAAAACAGCAGATAAAGATGGTGCAATGCACAGTTCCCAAAAGCATAAAACACAAGATTATTCGATAATGGCAAAGCTATAACAACGGATGGCGAGGTTGTTCAGCCCACTGCAAAGAATGTGGCTGCTTTTTCTATAGGGTAGATGAAATGTTACCGATTACCTTGGATATCTTTTTCTCATTCCTGTACCAAACTGAACATCCTTCCATCCATCCATCCATCCATCCATACATCTTATAACAACGGGGGACCTTGTCCGAATTCAGATGCTTTTCGTGTACTTGACCATTGTTACATGAACAGGTTTGAGAACGACCTGCAAAGGTGCTAGCTGCTCTTGTTTTTCTGGTTGGGGACAGGGTTGAGGAAGCAGCAGTGACGGCAGAGTGCATGGAGGGCATAACTCATTAACTGGAGGTTATTGCCACTTGATCGTGGGGCTGGAAACTGGCAGTCCTTCAGTCACAGACACGCTGCTCTATAACCTCAAGGCCACCACAGATCCCAGTGTGCTGGAATTGGCCGCACAAGCAAGCCTGGTCCTGTCTGGCCTAATGATAAATGGGGGCACAGTTCAACCCAGCATACTGTATAGATTTAACAATCTATACGTACTTACGTAGAATAACCTTCCGTCTCCTGACCAAACATTGTCACGATTCAGTAGCATGGATATGCATGCAGTATAATCATTGTATAATTGCAATCATTATTATTGTTATTATTACTATTATTAATAATTATATGAATAATAATATATTTATACATGTAAATATCTTATACCAAATATTGGCTATTGTGGCTCAGGGGTAGAGTCACTGGATGGTAGAGTCACTGGATGGTAACTGCAAGGTTGCCGGTTCGAACCCGGGCTCCCCCAGAGTTAGTGGTAATGTGTCCCTGAGCAAGACACTTCAGCCCTAATTGCTCCTGATGTGCTGGTTGTGCCTTGCATGGTTTCCGCCGCCATCAGTGTATGAATGTGTGTGTGAACGTGAACGGGTGACTGTGGTGCCCAATCTACAGTATGCAAAGCGCCTTGGATAAAGGTGCTATATAAATGCACCATTTACCGGTAACCTAATCCATTGGACCTCAGCATTTGTAGGGGCATTTGTAAAACGTATTAGTTGTAATATCTATAAGTGATTTTGTACCCTTTGAAAGATGTGCACTATCGCAGGCTCTTATACATAATAATAGGCTTGTTGTCAAGTGGGGCTCAAAGTACCACTGGTGGTGTGCCAATGAGCAAGGCAGACAACAACGGCTTAGCAGTAGCAGCTGCAAATATGGCCGTGTGAAGCAGCGTTGGGCCAAAAGAGTATGTGCTCTCTGTTAACCTACTTTGTGTAAACAGAAGTCCAGCAAAACTAGACTTTGCTGCCCACAGATGGGACAGAGTTAGAGGTCTGCATCATGTTCTCCTGAGACAATTAGGGGAACTGCTTGCAAGAAGGCAGTTGGCCAGTGTTAGCACATGCACAAGCACGTGTGTGCGGCTGCGTGCGTGCGTGCATGTGCGTGCGCGCACGCAAACACACGAATTTGGCAAGTGAGCCAGTTGCTACTAATGATTTCCTGCTGCGCCTCAATCCTCCAGAGAGTGAGATGAGATACAAAGACAAAGGGAAAGGGGGTGAGAAATGGGTATCAGAGAGAGAGAGAGAGTGAGAGAGAGACAGAGAGAGAGATTTGATTTTCAAAATCGCTTTAATATTAAAACTTTTTTTTTGCAGTAGAACAAAAACATGCATATATATAGTCAGTCATATAGATTTTATCTAACTGCAGGGTACCTATATATCGTATCCTCTCTAGAGTATATTTAAGAAGTTGCTATGTGAACAGGGACATGAGACGACGTGCACTCTGAGCTCTCTGATTGGCTGTGCTACACCACACGTCACTGTGCTGCTTCACATGTACAGTCTTTCAACGTCTTTACACACACACACACACACACACACACACACACACACACACACACACACACACACACACACACACACACACACACACACACACACACACACACACACACACACGCCGGAACTCAGAACAGTATGTGCATTCTTCTGAGCCTTGATTGTTTGAAACTTTGCATGTCACACATATTATTCACATGTTGAAGTAAAAACCCTTTTACCCAAACTCACTGCACCCTGGAGTATGATCAGAGCATCAGTAGACAGACAGACTGACTGACAGACGTGTGGCATGCCGGCATCGACTATTTAAACAATAGAGGACAACAAGAGGGGCTGCATAACATTGAGAATCAAAGTGAGCTAAATTGAGCACATAGAGCCTGATATGTGCTGTATACAGTGCCGGCAGTATCAGATCTTCAAGCCCACAACGTGTCAGCCACAGCGCACCTCGTTTTAGCACGTTCTGTAGATCCGTCTTTTGGAGATGTAAGGCAACACAGAGATTTGTGCCTTGTCGGCATGTTCCTGCACGGAGCGACACGGTGGAAGACACGAAACCAGAGGAAGGAAAAAAGAAAGGAAGTCAAAGTATCCCCTCCCAAAAATAAACATTGTACCGGTGAGGATAGAGGAGAAGCTCTTCTTTTTAAACCCGGGGCAACACGCTGCTCCAAAGATCATTGCATGCTGTACGTACATTGCTACTTTTATTGGCGTATTCCTAAAGGGGTTAGAGAGAGTGGGAGGAAGAAGAGAGGAAACAGACGGTTGGGGAGAAGCAGAGAGATAAAGGGAACATTGAGAGGGGGAAAAAAGATCAAAAGAGAGATAGCAAGAAAGAAATGAGGGACAGTTACGCGTTGGGAGCACAGTAACAGTTTCAAGGAGCATTAATTCCCATTTTTACCTCATTTATTGAAACTAATCATAAAATTTCTCTATCTTCCTTCCTTCTGCCTGTCTCTGTCTGTCTGGACATGACTATAGGATCAACTATAACAGTGGTTTTCAACATTTTTCATACCAGGGCCCACTATTTATACAGCATTTTAGCCACGGACCACCTTTGATGTTGATGTTTGGTCTCTCGGACCCAAAAGCAAGTTTTTGTCTACAATTTAGGAGAGATAGAAAATCAAGAAAATCAAGTAATTCAGATGTTTTAAATATGATTTAACTCAACAGTTACAGAACTATATAAGGCTCCATCTGTTTACCAACTGTCCATCATTTAGCTGGGGACCAACTGGAATCCTCTCAGGGACCACTGGTGGTCCCCGAGAGGACTTGTTGAAAAGCCCTGAACTATATGCCTAGTAATTATATGAAGGGTTGGGCATAGTGAGGTAAAGGATGGCTTTAGGCATCGTTTTTCGTGGAGCTTTATAAAGGTTAGGGTTTAGGTCTTAGCCCTTTTATGCCCTCAGCTGGAGACCTCTGTATCTGCCACTCTTTGACCCTTTACTGTATGCTCATATGGAGACCTCTATATCTGTCAGTCATCCCCCCTTTTTTCGCCACACTCCCTTCCTGTGGTCGTACACACACACACACACACACACACACACACACACACACACACACACACACACACACACACACACACACACACACACACATACATAAAATGTTTTGCCTGTAGACAGCTCAGATCAGATGCATTTTTTATGCCTGTTGTAGGGAGGGAGGCCACAGTAGGTGGGATACAAGCACACACACCCACACACACACACACACACACACACACACACACACACACACACACACACACACACACACACACACACACACACACACACACACACACACACACATGCACACACACACACACACACACATGCATTCTTGATTTCCATGCAGGCATATCTACCGAGGCAGTATCAAAGCTATTTCATGCCTCTAGACTTCTCCTTAGCGGTATATTTGCGTCATAGTTCACAGAAACTGTGTCATTGACTTTGTGTATTTTGCTTTGCATAGATCATGCATGTTGCTGGTACACATTCAATCTCTACATTCTCAAATGTGCATCTGTGTGTGCAAAGAACTACCCCCCCCCCCCTTCTCTACTGGGCCAATGAGGCATTTTATAGCCTACACACATTATGGTCAAGAGACAATGAAGAATCAGGTATCCTTGAAATGTTCATAACACTGTAAAGCAAAGTTCGATGAGGTATGATTTATTTATCCTACCACACTGTATGTTTTGCAACTTTTCTGTTTCAGTGTAATCTCCACAACTTATGCTACAAAAAAAATCGTAGTATGGTTGGAACAACACAGTTTGACCTTGTAACCCTGAATATGTGTGCTGTATTATATTTACTGAGCTATAAGCACCAGACCTGATACAAGATTTATAGGATTGTGGCAGTTTAGAGAGAATGATCTTTCTTACGGTTGCTGTCAAGCGCAGCGTTGCTATTTTGGAAGTCTGGGCATGTATCCGTGGTATCTGACCCACTGGGCAGATTACGGAACAGGCTCCAGAGCTGTTTCCAGAGGAAGATTCCTATCTACAGTCTGTCTGCGTTCAAAAGAGTGTGCTCTGAGGTATACGAAGGTAAATATTGAAGACAGCTATAGGGCTTGGTCTGGTACGGGGCGCAGAGCAGCCTTGCGCTTTTTAAGCCCAGGAACTAATTAAGCTAACGTATTCTCACCCAGGGATCTCGCCTCATTAAAAACATGCAGGTAGTCTTGCCAGGTAGGGACCCGCATGTGAAACAAGCTCCCAATCATTTTTTAAAGGCCCAAACCACAGTCCAGGCAATGCTGATGTCAAGAGAGGTGGTATACTTTTTTATCGCTACAACCAGAAGTTCCATGTTATAGCAGAATCGTGTTCATGTCCCACGGTGGTCCCATCATATTTCGCTAGCACATAGTAACGTAAAAAATAATGAAAAAAATAAAGAAAGTGATGTATGGAGATTGGACATGAAGGCTTCCTGGCCAACAACGACGACCGCATTAGGAATATGCTTTGATTCTGCAAGATGGGCTTATTGTGAGAAAGCTCTTGAAAGCTGTATTATTTCGCAAATGAATTCCACTTCAGTCACAATGGGATAGTGTAGCAGCTAATGCACCTGCATGATGAGTTTCTTACTATTGATGTAATGTACTGTGTGTGTGTTATCTTACTTTAATATTTTGTAGCTTTTCTGCTGTATCAACTGGATAGCCGATATCTACTTGATGGACGAATTGAGTCCAGTTCTAAGAAGAATTTATACTAACATTGGGTTCAATCGGAGGCACAGTTGTACATTTGATTGTATGACTCATTAGGGATCCATTATTATGAAGGGCACATTCTTTGCTTAACAAATCGTAATGACGCACAATGTAGGCTATGTCTTGCTGCAAATACAATATGCTCACTCCAAGCCTTGTTATTAATGCTAGATCCCCCTATAGGGTCTCTATACCTCTGCCTGGCTAGTGCCCCGTTCCTCCATGTAACCTCATTATCACCAGAATGAACTAGATCCATAATATAACCCTGGGTATCAAAGCGTATGACGTACTATAGGCACTGTGGAATCCAATTACACCCCAATCCCAAGAGTCTATAGTGGTTGAACACTTTGAATGGATATCTGTCAAACTGAATTGAAGAGCCGTTGATTTAACAGAGATCTAGACAATGCCCACAACTGAAAGGACTAAAGTCTCAATCTGCACATTGGAAGAAGCAATTCAATTCAAGCAATATTAAAAGCAACTGCTTCTAATATTGCACCTGTAGATGACATGGAGGAGCCCCTCGCCTGCTCACACACACACTGTATTGCGGATGAAAGTGTCTAGTTGTTAAAAGAGCATAAAACAACATACTGTTGTTGTTGATGACTTCTGTAGAGATCGACATGAAAAGATAAACAGGAGTCTGTCTTTCACACATCAGACACACGGCAGTGTTAACTTCCATGTGATATTCTGTCAAAGGCAGAGTAAAAGATGGAAATATCATGTTTGTCACAACACGTAATTGGCTTAGTATCAGGTCTGCAGTACATACAGTAAACTACTACTACTACTCGTATTGGAAAGTGAAGGGTGAGGGAAGTCCCACCATGGGAATCAATGAGATGTTGTGGCTACACAGTATGTTTGGCTTTCCCACTAAGACGTTCTGCCAAAAGGGATTTGGATCCCCCTAGAATCAGTGTTCATTTAATGTGAGTAGCTCACATCGGGGCCGAAAGCAAAATAACAAAAAATAAAGCATGCACATCCACTCTAGTCCAGGTGCTGGACAAAAAAAAAAACAGTTCATAAAAAAGAAATAAAGTCTGCAACGCTGGTATTGAGGCTCAGCTCCTTTGGTTCATTCGACGTTTCGATCACTAGGATCTTCTTCAGGAATATTGTGATATGAAATGGGATGCACCATTTCACCTTTATACAAGGGAGGGTACACCTTTCTTATTTTTAGCCCACATCGGGGCCCTTTTTCCATCGTCAGAGTTAACGTTCTCTACTGGCCAAGGCATAGAAATGTTCTCTTTGAGGGCGCTTGAAGGGGATTCCTTTTAAAGTGGAATTCCAGACAAAACCCCACCATCCCCTACCTGGCAGAGTGAATTTTCACTGTAGTTGTCCATGTAGTCCAAACGGACCCCCCCCTCCCATGTTAACTAATGACCCATTCGTACTCACCATAGATCGTCCTCATATGGTCTCCAGAAAGCCACGGATGCAGTATTAGCCTAGCATTGGTGGACATTATTGTTTTTAGCCACTGTACGTTGTCCAGGCGTTCACCCTGCAGTGTCACGCAACTCCCATTTTTTTTCAGGCAGGCCTATGGTTGACTCTGCTGCTTGCTGTTTCACTTCTTCATTTGTTTTTATTCTGTGCGTGATCTGACTGTTTAAAAAAAACAGATCAAATGAAAAAGTATTTTTATTATTATTATTATTATCCCTCTGCTGCACAATAGTACAGTGGCTAAAAACTACAATGGCCACCGATGCTAGGCTAATACTGTATCCGTGGCTTTCTGGAGAACATTTGGACGGTCCATGGATTTTTTTTACCGACGGATGTTAAGTCCTTCTATAGCGATTATGAGTGGATCATTAGTTAACATTGGAGACTGTGGAGCTGGGGCAGGTGGGGTGGGGGTGGCGGTCACATTTGGACTGCATGGACAACTGCAATGAAAATGCACTCTACCAGGTAGAGTTACTATGGCAACAGGGGCCGATTAAGTGTGTGTGTTTTGGTCTGGAATTCCCCTTTAAACACATTCCCTGCCGGTTATCAATTAATTCTTTCCAAACCACCAGTGGTTTTCAGTGAAACCCTTATTTTGAAGGCTACTTGTAAAGGAAGAAAAAACGCTACAGATATATATAAAAAAACAGACTAATCTGCAAATAATGTTCAGAGGTGAAACAGATATACATGAACGTAAAATGCATTTGACGTTAAAAGCAAACACTAAAAGGCAGTAACAATCTCGGGATCCCAAATGACTCCCCTGTGCCACGGCCATTGCCGTGTGAAATCAATAAGTAATCATATCGTTTCACATTGCAATGGTCATTCAATTTTATCGACTAATGGCAGGTGTTACTAATGAGTCATACCCCCCCTTATTGTACATTTTTTTGTTCTCAGCATCTGTTTCTTTCACAGGGTGCGCCAGGTGGTCCTAATAGCTTGTACACTATAGTGTATGATTCCTCAGCAGTGGTCTAGAGAGAGCAGGTGGTCTGCATATTTCAGACGCCTGTGTGTGGAGATGTACAGTAGCGCCAGAAACAAGCCCTCATTATCAGCCCTGATAAAAGTGTCCTTGTTAGCTAGCATCCGTGTGTGTGAGCAGGGGCGGATCTAGGCATCATGGGCATGGGGGGGGCAATGCCCCCCTAAATGTCCAATCTGCCCCACCAAACACAATGGCATGCAAAGCAACCTGAGATATTTCAAATTAAAGTGCCTATATTTAACATGATTTGAAACACTACTACTGCTACTAACTAACTACAGTTCATGTGGCACCACTAAACAACCAACACCAATTCATCATTGAAAACAGAAAACTCTCTGAGTCAGACCTTTAGCTTTGTCTGTTGCAACTTCAACAACAACTGATGTTATTATTGATGCTTAATTGCCTAATAAAAGTCCCAAAAATGGTATGGGTGCGGCTTCCTCGCCCGTGCTGCTTCGCGCCCATACCATTTTCTCCTGCCCCCCCAATTGGGAGATGTTACATCCACCCCTATGTGTGAGCGTGTGTGTGTGTGTGTGTGTGTGTGTGTGTGTGTGTGTGTGTGTGTGTGTGTGTGTGTGTGTGTGTGTGTGTGTGTGTGTGTGTGTGTGTGTGTGTGTGTGTGTGCAGGCTTTATGAATAGGATGAGTCAGGTACAGATGGTAGTCTCACCCCGCAGGTCAGCGTCTGTTCCTGCGGTCTCGCCGGGGGGGCTGTCACCGTGCAACTCTAATAAAAACACGCTCTCACACGGATCAGCCACCGCCATAACCCGTGTGTAATGTGAACCGATGTGTATAGTCATGGGTCCCAGCATCGGGCATGATGCAGTTGACTGGTTATTATTTACTGTATAATTATTATTATTATTACCCTTATTATTATTTTACAGGACAACACTGGTCTCTACATTAGAAGCTGGCAGTGCTGCCAACTTGGTGCATTTGTCGCTATATTTAGCTTTTTTCCCAGACCCCCCCTAGTAAAATTAGTGGAGAAACTCTAGTGCTCTAGTGCTTTTTTTGCTGGTGAGTTGGGGCAAAATTGTTTGACGGGCGCCAGAGATAAAACCCTCGTTTTTCCACAATTTTTCTTCCTATGATCGGGTCCTCTTTACTTCCTACAAAGGACCGTTGGTAACCAAATAGACCCTTATAGATCTGTAACTCTTGAGATTGTAAAATGAAACCAAGATGTTTATAATTATTAAACATCTGAATTACCTAATTTGTAAGAATCTACACATTTAGAAAATGTAGAAGAACGGGTATTTTGATCAATATTTGGCCAGTTAATTCTCCTAAATTAGTCAGAGAGACTAAACTCAACATCAAATGGTGGTCCGTGGCTAAAATGCAGAATAAATGGTGGGCCCTGGTATTAAAATGGCTTAAAACCACTGCTCTAGCGCATTCTAGTGCATCTTGGATTTTGGCAGTTGGCAACACTGGAAGCCGGTACTTCAGTGTATTCATCCTGTGTAACAGCATTGTATCAATTTCTCTGGAACATGAAATAGGTCTCAATGATCAAGCCATATCATTGCTCTTTCTTAGACAAGCATTGTTTTATTTCTGCATGGAAAAGAGCTAATTACATGGCACTTGATCTTGAGAAAGGTCTGATATGATATGCAAGCTGTGCTTTGTAGATATGGCATGTAAGCTGCTCGGTGTACACAAATGAAGATAAATTGAGAGAGGCTTGTGCAACGTGCATCATCTTGCAGTCATTTGAAAACAAAACGTGAGCCATCATACTTTTTTAGCCACCTCGCGCATCCAGACACGCCGCATGCATAATTTAAACCCGTGCGATATGCATCGTCGTGATGGCTATTTCTGGTGTGTGACACTGTTGTGAGTGTAGGCTAAATAATGTTCCGGGAGTTTCTCATTACACACCTGCGGCTTGCACTAATTGGGTCCCGCTCGGCTGACTGAAGGTGTGATATTGAATTCATCTGTTGGGCAGATGGGCATGGACTGGCCTGCTGAACGATGCTTCTCTTAACTCTTACAAAATAGATTGGAATTGCATTTGTTCAAGTAAAAATGTAACTAAGACCAAGATGGCATGCATCTACAAAACAGCATCTGAAATAAACAATACCAATCATCTCTAATTTGGATCCTTTAATAAACATAAACATAAACCAGCCGAAATGTTGCGACATTGAGGGGTCAGAAAACTGAGTGCTGGGAGGGATGTTGCAGCCTGAAAGAGGGACAAACTTGAGTTTGAAATACATTGTTTTCAACAAATGAGAGCTATTTATGTGTGCAACATCTGATTTAAAGTATTGCACAGTGAGAACTAAAATCTCTGTAATGTTTAATGTAATGCCTGCTAGTAGTACTAAAAACAATCTAAAATAAAGGGATTTATGATCATCAAAGCTAGGTTGTTAATTATGCTGTACTAAATGATCTAAAATAAAGGAATTTATAAACATTAAAGCTGGGCTATTGCCTGGTGTTTCTGTTATGTCCTATTATTATGACTTTTATTTGGGCCGGGAATTCCTGTTACCCAGATATTATACGGACAGAAGCTTACACATGTGAAACGAAATGTTCCACTTCTAGACTTGAATTAACACTAAGGATATACTGTATATTCGTGTTTCAAATGGAAACAAATGGCTCCAGGGGACACTTTGTTCCATTTGCAGGCTGTAGTAAATGAACACTGCGAATGTTATTGTTTAGGTTGGCTGATTACTGGTTTTACAGCCTCCATTTATACATAATTCGTTTGGGATGGGTGTAGCACTTCTGCCCCAAAAAGCTTGAGCTTTCACTTGGGAAATTCCCCACTTAACGCACAGAAAGTAACGCATTAGAGCTAATTTAGGTCCAGTCCCACACCATGGATGCTGCCAACCATTTTTCCATATTTGACAGGAGCTCTGCCAATAGAGCCAGCCGAGAGAGAGATGGGGGGGGGGGGGAGATGATGAGACAGACGCAGGGGACAGCATGAGAGAGGATGAGAGCTTACATTATATACTGTACACAATGTACCAGTACATACACAAATATAGGAGGAAGGATTGCAGTCATGGAAGGAAAGAAAGAAAGAAAGAAAGAAAGAAAGAAAGAAAGAAAGAAAGAAAGAAAGAAAGAAAGAAAGCAAACAGAGTGGGAGAAGGATTTCCCTTATTCTTTGGTATTAGGCACTTTAAGCTGCCACATTTTCAGAATGGCTCCCCTTACTGGAAGTATGACTGCTATGACACAATTGCCGTAGCTGTCAAAATTGTTAAGCAAACAGCCATCCGCAATGGTGACGGGTTACCATGCAGCGTGTGTCCAACAGGCGTTGTGTACACTACACAAAGTGTAGGTTCTGCCGTAGTAGGAATGGCTGCTGTGGCAAGCAGGCCGTAGTGGAGACGTCGCCGTTGTACTGCTTAGTCTGTAATGTCTCCAAACACTCCCTCTGCCTTTGCATCTTCCTCATCCTCTCCATGCCCCGTCCACCACTCCCCTTACAATAATTAGCTCAGAAAAGGAAATGTATGCAAATTGACTACAATATTGAGAGAGGCTTTGTTGCTAACTCTATTGTTGGTTTAACTATACGAAGTCCAGGCTGGTTCTGTGTGTGCACCACCTGTTCTGTGGAAGGAAAAAAAATAGTCCCCAGTGATCAGATTGTTTAATGGTCTGTTTGCATTGAAAATCCTGTTGTTAGTCTTAGTGGCATGTAATTCATGAAAGACTTTATTTGTATGTATATATTAGCAGTGAAATGCTGGTGCGGCAGACTGCCATACTGTGCTACAAATAACATCCAACCTATAGTGCAAATAGTATATGTACTGTATGGCTGGCATGGGTTTTAATGCAAGCCACGACTTTACTTCAAGCCTTGCCCTCTCTGTCTTCTTACCTCTCTCTCATGAGCAACAATAAAGCGGAAATGCTGAACATAATCGAAAAAACAAACAGTAAAAACAAGCTAAACATGAACCCTGATTGGATAATGAATCTGCATGTATGAAAAAGATGTACCAAAAGACGTACAGGGTGGATAATGTGAATGGATCACATTACTGTTTGTGAGGGAATTGTGTCACACAGCTATAGCGCACATACAGTAGCCAAAAAGCATGTTTTTAAAAAATTGCATTTGTGGGCGTGGCGCAGCGTAAAGAATCCAGGGAAACTGAAATTTTGATGTTAGACCTATGGTTCCAGGGTTATAAGGCAAAATGTAATGGTGTTATAGCACCACCATGAGGCAGATGCATTTAATTATTCATTGCATTAATTTTTAATAATTATTATGAATCTCCCCTCCGCGTGCTGTAACTGTAGCCCTAACAGCTTCTCAGGGAACTATACTTTGCATTTTCCCTGTGTAAGTGGATGGGAGATTTTAATGCATGCAGTATTAATCAATAATTTGTTAATTTGAAAAAAGGGCCTTGTTAATTGCTTCCTAATCTTATGGACAATGCCTGTCTGAACAGTCAGAGCGATTGGTGCAGCCAGTGAGGAGTTATGGCGGTTCCAGACATTCATTCAGACAGACTTATTTATAGTACGGATATAAAGAGGGAAGAAAAAGATATGAATGTCAGTAACCGAGGAGATATTATACAGAACATGTGTGCAGCAGAGGCGTGACAACGTTAATTACCAGTTAAAGGGATTGACCAGACAGTTTGGTCATAGTTCCGTGCTTTCATATAGTCTGGCTCACAGGGGGGAAAAAGTTATTTCTATGTCTATACTTTTTGCTTCTCACTTTGTGACAGCGCACGCATTTGCCTGACAGGCTGAGCACGAGCACAGTCTATCACTGGGGTGACGGGAGTCCTTCAAAATCCTTTTAGCTCTGTTCAGGCACCTCCTGCAGGGAGAGGAGTGAAGTCCCCATGGCTCAGTCAAGCGCACCACCACCCTCGGCAGGGTTCGCTGGTCCCCGGGAGGTGCTATTCCTCTACTAAACGTCAGCATACTCTGAGTGATAGGTGAGCAGAACCTCGGAACCACTGACCTTCTGATACTTTTTTTTTTATCTGGCTGAGGCGGTAAAACGTCTGTGTGCATTGACCATGACAAGTCCTCCTCAGTGATATTCACACTGCGATACTTTCGGGGGCAGGGAGATGATCATCGGGATATCAGTATTATGTTCTTGCCTCTTGTATAGCAAAAAATATTTGGTATTTTTGTACATTATTTTGGCAACAGTAACAATACTCTGCAAGGGTTCGGGTGGGGCACTTTCACCACGGTGTAGCCTATAGCAGGGGGTTTTCAACAGGTGGTCCGGGGACCACCAGTGGTCCCTGAGAGCATTCCAGGTGGTCCCCAGGTAAATGATGGACAGTTGGTAACCAAATGGACCCTTATAGATCTCTAACTGCTGAGATTGTAAAATGATACCAAATGGACCCTTAGGGGTCCATATCTCTCTCTCTCTCTCTCAAATTATATTAACTCATTGAGCGCGATCGGATTTTCTTTGTTTTCTTTCCACTGCCACGGCTCAAACCAGTTCGATCGGTAAAAAAGCCCTTATTTTGAAGCTCAGATCTCCTAAACAGGATGTGCTGTTTCTGTTATGCTGTGTCTGTTGTCTTGCCTAATCGATCATCTGGCGATCTGCCCCAAAACATCCGGCTCACAAGTCAGGAAGTGCTGTGTAGCCCTGGCTGCTTAACCCATGCGCCAGCGACATTGAGGGGGCAAACCGGAGGAGAGCCGTTTGAATGCATTGGATTGAATGGACGTCAATGGGACGGGGAAGAAAAAGTTGTCCCCAATTCTGTCCCAAATGAAAGTCAGCAACGGGATGATCATCAGACGATGCGCACGGACTAATAGTTGGATTAAAGAATGAAATCTACATCTCGTCGTGATACGAGCCGTCCGCGTGACCGGCGGAGGGGTTCTAACGGGATGTCCACGAGCCCCGCGTGGACGGCGCCAAGAGAATTAACATCTGAGTTATTTAATTTTCAAGAATCCACACATTTAGAAAATGTAGAAAAATTGCTATTTTGAGCAACTTTTTTGCCAGTTATCTCTCCTAAAATTGTGGACACAAAATTGAAAATCCTTAGTTTTGGGTCAGAGAGACTAAACTCAACATCAAATGATGGTCCATGGCTAAAATGCCCCAAAAAAATAGTGGGCCCTGGTATGAAAAAGTTTGAAAACCCCTGGGCTATAACATCATGGAAGATTTACGATTGCCATTTGGAAAAGCACAGCAACACCAGACAGTGATGCGATGATGGCACTCCCCTGGCTGACCTCAAAGGTAAAATGGTTTGGCAACCGAGATCTATTGCAGAGTTAGGCTGTAGCTTTCGGCGTGTGAGGCACCCGCCTGCTTGAGGCCCCCATGCGGTATAGTTCGCAGAGCCTCAAATACCGCTACAGCAGGGGTGGCCAACCGGTCACAGACTAAGAGCCACGTTTTTCATTGTGTTACTGCAAAGAGCCACATCAAAGAGGATCCCAGGTGGTCCCCAGGCTAAATGATGGAAAGTTGGTTAGCCAGATGTAACTCTTTGAGAGCGTAAACATGAAACCAAATGGACCCTTGCGGGTCCATTTGGTTTCATGTTTACACTCTCAAGAGTTAAAATATTCATCATGTGAATTAGCCCAAGTCTACACAACTAGAGAATGTAGAAGATTAATGGTCATTTGGATCTGTATGTTTGACTGTTTTATTTTCTCTGAAATCCAGCCTGGAATTGTTGACAAAAGTAAACAAAATCTTTAGCTTTGGGGTCTGTGGAGCTAAAATGTCATCAAATGGTAGTCCATGGCTCAAATTCTGAATAAATGGTGGGCCCTGGTATAAAAAAGGTTTTTGATGGTTTCATGTGGAAGCCCCTTAAGAGCCACATGTAACCAGCTGAAGAGCCACATGCGGCTCGCGAGCCGCGGGTTGGCCAGGCCTGCGCTACAGTATGTCTGTGTTTGGAATCCTTGCCGCCATTTGCTGGACAGATATGTGGACAGATTTGTATATAGTTTTGCTTCACTTCACTACCCAACGACGCTCGGAATGGATGGACTGGCCACAGTATCGATGCTTGATGCTAGCCCAAATAATTCATCAAAAGCCACATGTTCAAAGATGCAAAAAATATAGAGATTGCTCACATGCAGAGTGTGTCTTTTGTAGACGGCCATTTGAGATTCATATCAAAATAATAACATCAAATATCTGCATGGATGGTATCTCAAGCTGTCCGCTTATCCTGTTATCTGTCTCTTTCAGTCTCTGGCTAGCTGTAGAGATGACTAACCATCTCTTAACTCTCCATCACTTTTCCAGCATTTCCCACCGTCTTCCCTTGCATTCTAGTGCCTCTCAGTATAAGCCATCATCTCTTACCCCTCCCTTCCATATTCTGTATAACAACAAAGATAACCGTATCATTCATTGTATACAGTAGCTGTGAGAAGAGTGCCATACCATAAATAAAACACTGGTTCTTCTTTAATTCTAACTTTTAGATGCACTTTAAGCCTTTTTTCTGGGGTTGTAAAAGTTTGCTTAACGACTTGAAAGAGAAGCATTTATATATTGCTTTTGGGCAAAAGTTTGTTTAATGACTTGAAAGAGAAGCATTTCTATATTGCTTTTGGGCACCTCTGTTTTTGTGTATAAACAGGAACTCAGTTTGGCCTCTACCCTTTCTGAATGATCACATAATCAATTGCCAAGTAAAATTGCATAATTGTGACAGCTCCACTGTTTGGGAGATTACAACTCAAATAATACACGATCGTTGCTGCGATTATATACCCACACCCGAAAGGTGAGGTGCGTGGGTTTCACCCACTGACAGCAAATCTAAAAGTAATCTAGCCACTTTAACCCAACATTCATGTTGGGGAACCTTTCCAAATGTTCTAAAATGTTTTCACGACGGTGAGTATAATTTCCATGCCAACCTAGCTAGCTATCTGGTATTTGGAATGTCATCATAAAATGTCATCTGTATCGGCTCGGCTGAAGCTGAGCAAAAAACGCAACAGTTCTAAGCTTTTCAGATGTAGGAATCTTTCAGTCACGATGAATTGGATTTGATTGGTTTCTAGGCTGTGTTCCCTGATGTGTTAATGCTGTGCTATGTCAAGCACCGCATTGAGAGAAGGAAGGCACAGCATCAAGACTTTGCACCTCCAAAGTTCTCTTCCTTTTATCTGTAACATTATGAAAGACACATACATTTATGCTTGATTTATACTTAGTTGTCCTCATGCAGGTTATATGCACAGAACATGCACAGCATATTTATAGATCATACTATTTCTGGCTTGGGTAGCCATAGTGCAGCAGCCAAGTAAAATCATTCTCAGTGGTGAGTTTAGATATGGGCATTCGGGGCTTATTATTGTTGTTATTATTTCTAGTAGTAGTATTCGGTAGTAGTAGTAGTTAGATTCTCAAACTCTGCCCGAACCAGAACAGGCCCGACCGACCCGACATTTTAGGGTCAGTCTTAAATTTTAGGCTTGGGCCTAAAATGTATGCAGATCAGTAGGGCTGGGTCGGGCCTAGGGCTCCATGAAAAAAGCAATATATATTGAATTATTCTATTATGATAAAAATAATAATTCTGATCTGTCTGTCTGTGTATTCACCTCTTATGAAGATGGTGCTGATTGGTATTTTCACTTTTACTCTGTGTAGAGTGCTCAAATTCTACCCAAACCCAACCTGACCCGACATTGTAGGGCCGGGTCAGGCATAAAAATTATGCTAATTGGTCGGGCCAGGCTTTGGGCCTGATCCGGGCCTCATTTTTCAGGCCCGTTGAGAACTCTAGTAGTAGTAGTAGACATAGTAGCAGTACTAGTAGTATTGACAAACCATTTATATACCCGTCCCTGACCTTATAACAGTTGTCACACACAAACAGAGAGTCCCTTGAATCTCAGTGCATTCTTCTGTTTGTTTTTGCTTGGTACAACTCTTGTTTCAAACAAACATAACATAGTGTGTTGGAAAGATAGTTCAAGGATAGTCTAGTCATAACTGACTGACAGTTCCTGCAAGTTTTCATAATAAACTGTGAAACCAGTCACAATAATAACATATATCCATTACGATATTCACACCACGCTCAATATACTGTATAATGTCACCAAAACTATTTAACACAGAAAAATGTGAATGTCAACAGCTCCCAGGCTATGCTCTCAAATGCCAATCACCTCTTGAATTAGTCAGTCCTCCAAAGAGTGAATGAATAAACTGCAATGAGAAAGAAAATAATGAAATAACAGAAAACAAGTGAAAACACCCCAGGCTTTGGCAGATGCTGCGTGACCCATTTGCGTAGAACTACTGTATAAGCTTGATGCACAAGGCCATGTTTGTTTGTTGTTTTGTACACCAAAGAAAATATTCCTGAGACCTAGTACTGTACGTGGCTGTCATTGGCTCCTTATAAACCTTGGGCAGTATTGTATAAACATTGACAGCATGCTTTAACCCTTTCTGTACTGAACATGTTGTGGCATTCTAAGCATTATCTACTGTAGCTGTTGAAAACTATCAGATCTACAAGCTCATAGCGCGCCACCGAGTGGCGCGCTATGAGCTTGTAGGTCTGATAGTTTTAAATCTTTGAATATATTATTTCAGAAGCAAACATTTTTAACTCAAATCTTTGCATCTTTGTGGGGGCTAGTACATGTTTTCAGATGGGGGTTCACAGGCAAATATAGATAATTCTGGTAGCCCTTGGCATGAGATCTGTGTTCCTGACGCAGGAACACAGATTTTTCTTTTATGAACAAAATAGATTCTAATGTCAGAAACTGGGATCTAGCGTCAAGAACTAGAATCTAGTGTAAAAAAATTAGAATGTATTATCGGTAACTTGAATCTGACGCCCTGAACTTGAAACTAGCGACAGAACCTAGAATGTAGCATCTGTAACTAGAATCAAGCATTAGAAACTAGAATCTAGCACCTGCAACTTGAATCTAGCATCGGAAACTAGTTTGTAACATCAAAACTAGAATGTAGTGTCAAAAACTATAGGATCTCGCGTCAGAAAGGAGAATCTAGTGTAAGAAACTAGAATCTAGATGGGACAACATGGGTTAATAGAGGAACGGCGGATTAGTCTCCCCACCCACATTAAGCCATGGCCCGTCGTTGACATTTTAAAATCAAATTTAAAGACACACTAGCATTTTCCCATGATACCCTGCGGTGGACAACCTCGCTGTGGGCATTCTTTTATCTTATTATATTTTATTTTCGGGTTGTCTGTCCGTATACAACTGCCCACGCAGCCCAACCTCGCCCTCAACGCAATATCTCAGTAATGCCTTGAGGCGATGTTGTGACATTTGGTATAGAATCAAAGGTGGAATTATTATTATGTAGGCGGCCACTGCCAAGGTCACTGTGACACATTCATTAGATGCCTTCAAAGACTTCATTCATTACCTGTCATACACATTATTTGTCCACATGAGTCTGGGCCAAGGTTATAATACTTTTGGATTTTTCATAATAGTTTATTATTAATAGTGTGTGTGTGCATGTGCGTGCGTGCATGCATGTGTGTGTGCACTGCACGTGCACACGTGTGCGTGCGTGCAAGTGTGGTTGCATGTGGAGTTTCTATATGCATTTGGCCCGGCGCTAACATAACACTTATGCCACTGCTTTTGGCCCTTAGTCTGAGCCAGATCCTGTTGAGATGCAGCATGTTGAAATATTAATGTCAACATACTGTACACAAGAGATAAACGTGTAAGGAGAGCCTTTCATACACATCACTGAAATAATAAAATGAAGGCTGTTAAATAATGAGTTAATGGGATTAAATTAATTTTGTTGATTAATCTGATTAAAATTTTTAATGCAATTATCTCTTGTGCACACTGACTCAACCCACTAAGCATTTTTCCCCATTGAAAAAAAAAATGGGCACAGTTTTACGGAGACATATAGCTGTGTGTCTCCGTGCAATCAGAGTTATAGCTTGAAGGACCTACATAAATGAATAAACAGATATTTTTCTTCCCAGATTCTGTCATTCAAATCCTGTACAGGAAAACATGTCATATTTTAAACATACAGTAGTTCGAATGATGATCAACCGTGATTAAATTCATTTTGAAGCTGTGATTAATCTGATTAAAGTTTTTAATCATTCAACAGCCGTACATTCAATGTAATAATGCCGTAATGTGCACTGATGTAACTCATAGAGGTTATCGGCTTAAATAAATAAATAAATAAATAAATAGTCAGATCAGGCAAGGTGAGCTATGGTGACAAGCAAGACACACTTACCAAAGGATTCACTGATGGATCAATTTGATTGAACGCTGCACACTGCATGTTAGCATACTGTAAAGGCTCAATATGCAATACATACTCCAGGGTGAAGTGAGATTAGGTAAAGAGGTTTCACCGCGGTGTAGTCTTTTTAAGGCTTCACCCTGTCTCATACGTATACTCCAAGGTGACGCCTTATAAGAACTACACCACAGTGGAACTCTTTCACCGCGAGTCACTTCACCCTGCAGGGGTATGTTTGAGCCTTAACTCAAGCTCGGAGCTTCCAAGCTCGGAATGCGATGGAAAGTTAAGGCTCTAGTAATTCATGATTAAAAATGAGCACAATATTCACAGTGACATTTTGTGAGAAATGATGCAGAGCATTTGCGACTTGTACCGTCCAACCGGGGGACAGGGGCGGATGTAACATTTCCCAATTGGGGGGACAGGAGAAAATGTTATGGGAGTGGCTTCATCGCCCGATGAAGCCGCCCCCCATACCATTTTTGGTTACAGGACTTATATTAGGCAAGTATAAGCAACAATAATAACACCAGTTGTTGTTGTTGTTGAAGTTGCAACAGGCACGCAGCATGCATGAAGCTAAAGGTCTGAATTAGAGAGTTTTCTGTTTTCAATGATGAAATGCTGTTGGTTTAGTGGTGACACAACTAGTTAGTTAGTAGCAGTAGTAGTGTTTCATATCATTTTAAATATAAACACTTTAATTTGAAATATCATGGGTTGTTTTGCATGCCATCATGTTTGGTGGTGCAGTTTGGGCATTCAGGTGGGCATTGCCCCGCCATGCCCATGCCTAGTTCCGCCCCTGGTGCTCATACTGTTCACAGCGATTGGACTGACGTGAGCATACGTGCACGTCGTCACACCATAGCAACAACCACCGCTCGCCCTAAGGACCCGCTACCATGCCAGCGACGTCCTGGCCGGCTGTAGGCGCTTTTGGACCTACGACGTGCGACATACGTGTGCACCGCGAGCGATTCCAGAACCATTTACAGCTCATGGTGTTATATATGTGTTATGAATGTTTCACAGCTCAAGTCTCAAGTGTCAAACCGCAGAGCGGAATTGTTGCTTAGAGCACCATTTGTACGTGCAGCGCTGTCGCCAGTCGTCCCTCATGCATGCTTAGTGTTCTGTAGTGCTCCCGCCATTGCACACTCCATCCGTGATGATTTGAGGCTAACGAGAATGGTGGCGTAATTGGGAGGTCTATTTGGCACACATGGATGCTATCACCATCTAAACCCCCCATCGACAAGGGGGATTTGCATCTCTCTCGTTTTTAATTACAGCAGGTGGAGATAGGCTTCGACAGAGGTTATTAACCTCCTTTCAATGCACTTAGTGGAAAAATGATATCGGCCTTTTTATGGCGTTATTGTGTAGACTGTGACTCAGCCGAAGTAAAAATTAAGCATGAAATACCCTTAGGGGATAGGGGTCTTAGAGCAGAATGGAGCGTGAAAGACTGTCTACTCTAACGGTAAACTCATTTCAGATATTCAACATAAACCGCAAGACGTCTAAATGAATGACCTGCCAGCACCCATTTCTGTGCTCCTTTAAACCCAAATGGAAATTGGTTGGAATGAAAATGGGTGGGCACTACAGGAAAAGCTGTTTGTGTGGGCACTGGTCACCAAAATCAATTTAGGCCTCATCCTTGAAGCTACTATTGCTATTTTTGTTTTATTTTCTTTTTTCACAATTCACAAAATACAATGACTTAGAAATACAATACAATCCAATACAATAGCTTTTGTACAACCTCATTGTGCACTTGCTGTGCCTCGTTTTGGGTCTTGACCTGAAACGTTTGGGAACCACTGTATTAGATAATTAGAAACCTTCTGTGAAAAGATGACATTTTGGCCTTGGGGGGGTTGAAGGGGGATCCTAAACTCGAGGATAGGCTGTAATTGTCACTTAAATAGTTACGGTTCATCTTCCATCTTCCATGAATACACTCAACAAGGTTCATGATAATCTGCTCTCATGGGGCTCATGGGCTCAAACATCATAAACCTGACCAGACAGCTCCCCTTCGGCGCTTTAACAGGTCTGCTAGCATTTCCCTCTCCATCAAATTGCTTTGGCAAAGTCTTGTCTGCACCTCACAATGTGTAGTAGCAACATGACAATGTGACATGTGATTGTGAATCAATTTAGGGCAGGGGTTTTCGACCTTTTTGATACCAGGGCCCACTATTTATTCAGCATTTGAGCCACAGACCACCATTTGAGGACACTTTAGCCCAACGACCCAAAACTAAAGATTTCTTTTGGTTTTGTCCACAATTCCAGGCTGGATTTAGGAAACAAAACAGGCAAACATAGATCAAAAATGACCATTCTTATACATTATCTAATGAGGAATATTTTAATTCTTGAGACGGGTCCATTTGGTTTCATTTTTACGCTCTCAAAGGGTTACAACTAGTTAACCAACTTTCCATCATTTACCTGGGGACCACCTGGAACTCTCCGTTGAAAACCCCTGATTTAGGGGGACATATCTGAGGTCTATATGTGAATCACATGATGATCAAACATGTGGAAGTTCCATTTTCATGTGATTCTGTTTTCAGTACAATAACAAAAACATAGAAACAAAGGAATGGTTTCTTTTGAAAGTCACCACAGTGTTAGAATGAAGATCAGGGGACAGTGTTGCAAACTTGGCGCATTTGTCGCTATATCTAGCTTTTTTCCAGACCCAGCGTTAAAGTTAGTGAAAAAACTCCTGGCGGAAAATCTAGAGCTTTTTAGTTGGTGGCGCCAGAGATAAAACCCTTGTTTTCCACCATTTGTCTTCCTTCCTAGAAAGGACCATTGGTAACCAAATGGACCCTACATAGATCTGTAACGCTTGAGCTCTCAAGAGTTAAATTATATTTAAACATCTGAATTACCTAATTTTGAAGAATCTACACATTTAGAAAATGTGGAAGAATTGCTATTTTGACCAACGTTTTACCAGTTATTTCTCCTAAATTAGTCTAGAGAGAATAAACTCAACATGAAATGGTGGTCCTCCGTGGCTAAAATGCAGAATAAATAGTGGGCCCTGGTATGAAAATGGTTGAAAACCCACTACTCTAGCGCAGTCTAGTGCATTTTGGAAGTGCCACTAAGTGCATTTTGGATTTTGGCAGTTGTCAACACTGCAGGGGAATAGTAGAATATGCCATGGATGGTTATTTATTGAGCTCATCCATCCACATTACTCCAGCACAGCCAAATCTTTTTTGTTTACCCCTAAAATAGTACCCATGCACTCCCACTAATTGCTGCCAATGTAGAATCATAATGACTACCAAAACGGCAGTCATATTACCAAACGCAGCCCCCTCTCAGATGCTGCATGCTCTCCGTGAATGTAATCTGACCCCCTTTTTTGGAGGGGGATATGTGGCAGACAGGGACCATGCTTAATCTGGTCCATGGTTGTCTAGAGGGCTGCTTGTAATCAGAGGAGACCGCAGGGGCTGTGGAGTGGAATTGCTGTGTTGTGGAGGCAACTATCTCTCTGAAACACGCCGGCGCTGAGCGCCTTTTCAAAACCCACACGAGGGGACATGGACAGAGAGACAGGCAGTGCTGGAAGCCACTGTATGGAGGCTGTGTGTGCGCGTGTGTGTTTGTGCGCGCGCACATGCGCCCGTGCATGCACACTGAGATTTAAGCATCATTCATGGTCTAAATGTCTCAATAGAAGAACAAGGCCACCACCTCCAGCCACAGCAGTGACGTGCTATATTCTATTGGCACGTCCAAATGGGAAATGGGCTGATTAAAATAACGTCTTATTCACTAACACAAGGATGGATTGCAGCCGTGTGCGTGTGTGTGTGTGTGTGTGTGTGTGCGTGTGTGTGTGTGTGTGTGTGTGTGCGTGCGCGCGCACCCCTGCACACCACAACATGCATGTATACTGTATGCCAGTGTACAGTATATAATATTGTCAGCTTGTGTTTTTTCCACATATTTATTGTGGGAGGCCTTGGTCACCAACCAAATGCATGAGCCACCATTCAGCTGAGGCGGAGACGGTTCAGAAAGGAGATGACGCACCTCATGCACGCCTACAGTGTGTCACGGCGGGTTTACATAATATACGAAATGCATATCTTGTGTACATCTGCCTCCTCCATGTGTCTCTGTCTTTGTGTGTGTGTGTGTGTAGGTTTCTGCATGCTTTGTGCCCACTTAGGAGAGAGCACTAAATGCCTGTTTGTTGTCGTTTCATACCCTTGGCACAGCTTGTAACACATTTCCTTTCATTTAAGAGCGTCTTTGATTGAGGTTGGGGATTGGGCATCCTTAAGTATACAGTTCAGAGAGAGAGAGAGAGAGAGAGAGCTCACAAAAGAGAAGAACAAGGTTCACTGGCGAAAGGAGCTGAGGATGGGCCCTGGTGCAAGAATATTTTGTAGGCCCCTATCATTGCCATAAACGAGCAACTCTTACGCATGTGCACGCACAAACACACACTACAGCTATACTGTATACAGTAGACTAACAAACGTGCCTGGCTACACAATTATTCCATTCATTTTCATTGATCTTTATTGGCAAATGGCCATGAAAAAACACACACACACACACACACACACACACACACACACACACACACACACACACACACACACACACACACACACACACACACACACACACACACACACACACACACACACACACACACACACACACACACACACACACACACACACACAGCATTTTCAGAACCATAACAACATGGACAGATGCCAAGCTCTATCTCTATCCTCCATCATTACTAATATCTAACAGCCTGCCCTGACCTGGGCTCAAACATGATGTCCCCAAACTATTACACTCACACATTCACATTATATCCAACACCAACAAAGCTGGTATGCACTTCCACAGTATAAGCAACAAGCATCAAGAACACAGCACATTACATGATTTACAAAGACAGCAAACTGACCGCATTAATGAATGTGATGTGACTGTGTACTCACTCATTAGAAGGTCATTTTACGGGTAGTGGAGATGTATTTTTCAGAGAAAGACTTTTTTGTTGTCTCTGAGAAACGGTCCGGCAGGCCTACGGACTTATGGCTATTATAAAGCTTTTTGTCTTATCGGTATGCGGTGTCATGTCGTATAATCCTCGATCTGTGCTGGGGATTCGGGGTTCATTAGGCTCTGCAACGCGGCCGCCGCGCGCGGGGACATTCATTTTCACCGACACTGTGTCCGTGCGTGGCCGCGTGGAGAACTGTCACAGGGCGGTTGTGTTGCTGAACTCGTTGGCAACTCGAGTCCAGCGTGTCGCCGCTCTGTGAGGCAGGATCTGGGGTAGCTGCTAGTGCACGGTGCCGGTGGGGCTGCAGGTG